>CM076078.1:12957500-13407500 GCA_038088235.1 Zacco platypus | reverse complement strand
GGAGTGTTTGAGGGTGAAGATGAACTCAATCACAGGTGAGGGATTTCATTTATGTAATTTTCTTGTGGTTAGAGACGGGGGTTTCTGCATTGCACACTGCCACATATTTGTTGCTGTCTGATGCGACCCTTTTTGTTGCTATCAGTCTAGTGCCTTTGATGAAAGTACTAACATAAACCTTTTGAAGGAACTTTACAGTCAACATATCTGGAGTTATCTGTATGTGCAAACTGTTCTTTGTTGCTTACTGTCTTTGAGAGTGTCATGTCAGCTTCATTATTTGACATTGGAAACTGTGTAACTGTTTGGACAAAATGCAACAATGAACCAATCTAGTCCACAATGTGACAATGAGAATGTGTACTCTTTCTCCATGTTATTTGCATTGTGATATCCCTGTTTATTTGTTACCTAAACTTCGTTGGATGAGACAAAAACTTTGCCCTTGAATTGTAACAAGCCCAGTGCTTTATAGGTGTTAACGTTTCCCTACTTTTTTGGCAGCCCTTTTTCTCGAGACATTGTAGCACATACCTTTTTTGTACCATTTATAGACAGCCAAGTTATATTAAAATCTCATCTTGCCAGCATTGAATTGCCCTCTTAAGGTTGTCATATTTTATGTTTCACCCTCTGATATTGACTTGTGAGGCAGGCACAGATTTGTTCGAAATTTTGCCGACAAGTTTTCAAGTGCCTTGAAATTGATGCACAAGTGCACGCTGGGTGGTAGCCTCCAGTTCTGTAATGTGTGCTTGGCTAAAGTGTCACTGTGACATAGCAGTTACTTGTTGGTAATCATTGGACCAACACCGACCCCGGAAATATTCTTCTAGGTATAATTCATTTCTGAGTGTCTTGGAGATTTGTTCTTTGGTCGAGCATACAATTTAAAATATGTAATTATTGACTATATATAATTGTTGTTTTTAATAACTGAAATATTTGAACATTTTACATAATTATATCAAAGATATATGCAAGTACATGTACAGTAAATGCAAATGCCTAGTGTAAGTTAAGCTATCAGGAAAATTGTGTATCTGTATGCTATGCTAGTATGAGCAAGTTAACTAAACGGACATTCATTGTCATTAAAATGGTTTTCAAACAAAACAATATTATTTTGTAGGAATTGAAAGCAGGCTCTAAAAAGTACCTATTAAAAGTTATTTGCGCCAATGGATCTCTTGGAGTCCTATTGGAGACCTGATTTCAAGAGAAGACTCGATTTCTCACTACAGTGGCACTTTATCTTACTAAACGTTTTAACTAGATAAAATATTGACATTCAAAAATAACTTGACATGAGACAATAAGAAATTGCATGAATTGTTCATGTTACAGATTTTTGCATGCACATAATTTTAAATTCCTAATCCCATATTTAACTAAAGGTAAACATAGAACTTCGAAGATGAACGTCTATCGATTTTCACATTTTTGATTTGTTGCTGGTTAAGTGAAAAATCCCTGGCTTATTTTACAGCATTAGGTGTATAATTTGCCTTCTACAAACTAGTTTTGCACAGTTTCTTGTATGTTTGTGGTGACTCAGATGTTTGTGTCTGTATAGGCTTGCAGTTCTTGGGAAGCTGAATTCATTCGTGAAGGAGTGGATTGCAGAAATCAGTGAATCAAAGGTAATTAATACTGCTGGTCTCTTGGCCGGTTACATCATCACATCACTCGTTATCTCAATAAGTTACATGATGACTTGCTTTTCTAAATCATCTCTTTTGCCTCACAGAATCTTCCACCGTCAGCAGTAGCGAATGTTGGTGGCAAAATCTTTACTTTTGGGTCATACAGGTTGGGAGTGCACACAAAAGGTACATTTGATATATACTTGTTTGTTTTAAAAAAAACAATGACCTTAAAGGGCTTTCTCAACTTAAGGTTGCAGATATTTTAAGTTTGCATATCAAAATATTGTTTTGTTTTTTTCTTTAGGTGCTGATATAGATGCTTTGTGTGTTGCGCCACGTCATGTGGAAAGAACTGACTTTTTTTCATCTTTCTTCGAAAAACTAAAACGGCATGATGAGATTAAGGATCTACGGGTGAGTACCTTTTCTATTACTCCAAATTTCTGCCACTGCTTTGTTTTAAGAGTGACTTTTAATCTTGTGTATAATTCCTGTTTAGGCTGTGGAGGATGCATTTGTGCCAGTGATCAAATTCAAGTTTGATGGCATTGAGGTAAAGCATTTGGTCATTTGTTGAAATTGGTCGAAATCAGCCAATAATTGTTCATTAAAATTTGTATCGGCCCAAATCCTATTGGTGATATCCTATTTTCTCCCCTCCCCCCAGATTGATTTGTTGTTTGCCAGGCTCGCTCTACAGTCTATTCCTGATAACCTGGACCTGAGAGGAGACTCTCTCCTCAGAAACTTGGACATCAGATGCATTCGCAGTCTAAATGGTAATACCCTCCAAGGTTTTATGATGATTTAAATGTCACATGTACAATCTAATTTGTCTCTTAATTCATAGATTTACTTTTTGTTTTGCAGGTTGCCGTGTTACGGATGAGATCCTATATTTGGTGCCTAATAAAGAGAATTTCAGATTAACATTGAGAGCGATTAAATTGTGGGCCAAACGTAAGTGTGTGATTTGAAAGCTTTCTTTTTGAGATCTTTTTTTATTATTATTATTATTATTACTATTAGTATTATTGATAGAGTAGAGGTGGACAGAAATGATTCTGAGAAGAGTGAAATGGGACTGGGAAATGACAGGGTGAATTTTCTTCACACTCATGAGCACCACAGCCCAATCTGTCCTAGCATGTGTTAATCACTAGTTTCTGATGTCTGATTTGAAAATGAAATTTCTGATCTCTTTTGTTCTAAATCTTGGCTTGTTTCCGCCATCAAATTAATATGGTATTTGAGTTTCTCACAACTCTGACTCTTTACCTCAGAATTGCGAGATATAACCTTACAACCTTACAATTGCATGGTGTAGTCAGAATTGAGAACTGAGAAAACGATTAGACATAAAGCGCAATTGTGCGTTCTGTCCAATTGTTTTCTCCGAATTGCGAGTTTATATCTGACAATTCTGACTTTAAGATGTAATTGAGAGTTTATTATATACATTTTTTTAATTTAAATTTTTAGTGGCAGAAACTAGCTTCCATATGACATGTTAAAAATGCAACTAACTGACCTGTGTGATGCTTCTTTTTTGTAATCTTTTACTTTTAGGCCGTGGAATCTATTCCAACATGCTAGGCTTTCTGGGTGGAGTGTCCTGGGCTATGCTGGTGGCCAGAACATGTCAGCTCTACCCAAATGCTGTTGCCGCTACACTTGTGCACAAGTTTTTTCTGGTCTTCTCTAAATGGTGAGGTCATAGGTGGTTCATATGGTGGAACTGAAACCTCACGTATTGTGTGCTGTTAATGTCTAGTTCATATCCTGTAGTAATGGAATGTTCATTGCTCTGCCCCCATCCCATTCCCCGCCCATCTCTACATTACATATTCTTTTTTTTGTCTGATTTTACTTTATCAGGGAATGGCCAAACCCTGTGCTTTTAAAACAGCCTGAAGACAGCAATTTGAATCTGCCAGTATGGGATCCACGGGTTAGTATTCTTGTTCATTGTATGCAGTTTTTCTAGGCTTTGTATGCATTTTCTGATTTCACTATATCATCTGTTGTTGTTTTACTCTCAGGTGAATCCATCAGACAGGTATCACCTGATGCCAATCATCACGCCTGCATACCCACAACAGAACTCTACCTACAATGTGTCTACTTCCACACGCACCATCATGAGTGAAGAGTTCAAGAATGGTATATAATTTAAATCAAAGTTTCAAATCAAAATTTAAATCTTTGTTGGCAATCTCCCTTGACCATTGCTCATATTTCCAATTTTTCTGTTTTAAGGTCTCACTGTTACAGATGAAATTCTTCAGGGTAAAGCCGACTGGTCCAAGTTATTTGAACCTCCCAACTTTTTCCAGAAGTACAAGTAAGTGGATATCTGTTGTCGCATCAGAAATCAATTCCAGTAAAGATACAACTTAATGTTGGTTTGTTTGTTGCAGGCATTACATTGTCCTTACTGCCAGTGCATCCACTGAGGAAAACCATCTAGAGTGGTAAAAGCTCAGGAAAATTTCTTTCTTGCTTTCCTTTTGTATCCAAATATTGTTCTAATTTTAATTGGTGTTCGTAAAAAGGACTATAGTTTGGCTTTCTATTATGGGGTTGTACTAAAATGTTTAGTATGTAATACTCAAACATTCACCACTTTTTCAACCCCAAATTCACAATCTACATTCTGAAATCTGTTCGTTGGGTTCTGTTTCTGGAACCACAGACTCTTCAAATAATGATGTTCTGCCTCGACAGGATTGGACTGGTGGAATCAAAAATAAGAGTGTTGGTTGGAAATTTGGAACGCAATGAGTACATCACCCTTGCCCATGTCAACCCTCAGTCTTTTCCCGGGTCAAAAGAGAACCGCAACGAGTAAGTAGTCTTTAGGTGGGTGGCATGAGCAAAAATTGTCTAGGTATGAGTAATCTTATTACAGGAATGATATTTCACAAAATAGTGTTTGTTTGTTTTTGTTTTCTTTGTAGGGTTTTATATTCATTCATAGTGAAAATAGTCTGCATTCGAAATAAACATGGTACCATTTTTGCATAGCCAAAAGAATTAAAAGTGAACGGTATTTAATCTTTTTTTATTATTTGGAATTTGTTGATTCAAATCAAAATATAAGATTTGATCATAATGGGTGCCTCTGGTAAAAGACCAAGTCTCTTTGAACATAAGGTTATGATTCCTGTAAATGCAAAGCAGTCCTGCACAGATTTAGATCTATCATGGTGACATTTCTTTTGTTGTACTTGACATCTATTGTATTGTCATTCTGCTGCAATAACAAACACAAGGCTAATATAATATGTTGTTCATTAAGGCATGAGCACCGATTGGAATTGCTCAGTTTAGTTTCAGACTACTGAATAGGAATTAAACTGTATAAATTTTGCAAACTGCTTTTCACAGGAATGAATTTGTTTCCATGTGGTTCATTGGAATCAGCTTCAAAAAACTGGACAATTCTGACTGTGTGAATATTGACTTGACCTACGACATTCAGTCCTTCACAGATACTGGTAAGCTGCTCAGCCTCTGTATTCTGTTTTCCTCTTGTCACGTCCTGTTAAATTGTTATGTGGATGTAGCTGAGGACACTTTGGCTCTTTTAATGTCTAAAAGCTGGATTTCATTGTAGTTTATAGGCAGGCTAGCAACATCAACATGCTGAAGGATGGCATGACTATTGAGGCCACACATGTGAAGAAGAAACAGTTGCATCATTACCTGCCCCCTGAACATGTGCAGAGGAAGAAGAAGGTAAAATCAGTCTTATACTTATACTTACAGTAATGATCAAAGCTATTGGTCTCTAAAGAAGCTATATATGTATCCGATCTCTCTTTTTGGCAGAGTTTGGGAGATATAAACCGGAGCTCAAATGGTGGTGGGTCGAAGCGCTGCTCACTGGATAACAGTCAGCTGGACAGCTCTAGGGACACAGACGTTGGCACCCCGTTCAGCTCGCCAACACCAGTCAGCAATCCATGCCCGCCTGTCTCCACACCTGAAGACAGGTAGTGTCACTAATTTGAATGAAATATTTGTGATTTACTGTACCTGGTTTACACCAATTTCTGAGATTTTGTGAGATTGAGAGATTTTATGTGAATCTCAAATATCTGCCCAAGGGACTGAAATGGCATTTTCAATTTGTTGCATCACACTTGAGTGCCAGCAGGCTTTTAAGAGTTCTAGGTGTTGGAAGAGAGAACAAAAATGAGATATTACTCTTCTCTTGCCTCAGTGCACAAATTTTAAATGTCACAGATTGCAGGTGGTTTTGTTTTGTTTTTTTGTGGTCAAGCAAATTTTATAACCTCGTTCTCACACACAAGATACCCAAAAATATGAGTTAGCTGTAGTGTCAAAATGCTGTTACATGAAGTAAAGTAATTGTATACAATTACCTAATTTGATAGCACTTTTTTTACCCTTCTTCTCAATAAACCTTTATCGCCCTCTTTTTTTTTTTCTCTTTTTTTTTTTGGTCTGTATCAGCCCACCCAGTCATCCAGTCCTTGCATTTATGGACAGCCCACCAACATCAGAATTGTCTCCTCCAAAACCAGAACAGGGAATGTCCATACCAGTCATCGGCTCCAGTAAGTTAACTTATTCCTGTTTTTCTTTTGGGGAAACACATTTGTTGGTGTTTTTGTAAGTTACATTTATTCTGATTTCACTCTAGTATTTTCTCTTTTCAGAGCCTATCGCCACTCCAGTTGCCAAGCCCCCAACCCCTCCCGCTGGCAACACCATTCCTACAGTGGTTGGCCGCAGTGTGATACCACGCATTACCTCTTCCACCCCTAGCCCAACTGACCTGCCCAACAGTGTCAATGGAGCACCAAAGAGACCTCACTCTCCATCTCTGGAGGACCCACCTAAGAGGCACAAAGACACAGAGGTCTCACAAAGCTCTTTATTTGCATTTGTTATAGCACTCACAAGAAAATACACAGGCCAAGTCTTAACTTCAAGCATACCTTAATGTTTATGATTACCCTTTTGATTTAGGTGTTTTCTGATGACTCTGCGTTTAAAGAACCATACCCTCTGACTAGCAATGGCGTGGATGGCGAAGATGGGCAAACAGTGGTGAGGGTTTTTTTTTCCGTTTTTTTTTTTTTCTTGTTTTTTGAATTGGCCACAGGTATAAACCACAATTGGATCATTTCACTGAAACTGTTTTCTTGCATCAACCCAATAAGACCACACGCAATGTTTGTGCAAAACAAATTTGCTGAAAAATAAAAACAAATCCTCTTTGACACAGGAGGGCCCTGCAGCAACCAAACCTATGCCAATACCAACAATTGATACGTCGAGATCACAGGTATTAGACATGGAATAATTATCATAATTTGTTTATTGAAATTTAAATTATTTTTGATAGTCTTTTGTGTTTTCAGAGACTACCCAGTAAAGAGCTTCCGGATGCATCGTCCCCTATCCCCACAAGCAACCTCCGTGTGATTAAAAATTCAATCAGGCTCACTCTTAACCGATAACCGTGAGCTATCTACTGGTGACATGAATTGTTACTGTTGCTGCCACTCTTGAGTTTGCCCTTTAATCTGTTTTCCCTCTTTTCTTGAGCATTTGTCTACACAGGTTTCCCCTTAAAGAGTTGGAACCACACTTGTGTGACAGCAGTGCTGCTTTTAAACTGCTACTGATATTTGGCTGGTCTTCCTGCTTGTTACAGAGTTAGTGTAAAGTATTGTTTTTATATATGTATCATATATATATAAAATATGCCTTACTGTGTCCGAATGCTTGCTTAGACATCTATTTGAGTTTTTGAAACAACTTGTACAGTAGATGCAGTTTGTAAATAACTTTAAAAATCATTGTTAGTCTTTCTATGCCACCTTAATGTAGTTTTTATTAACAAAAAAATTTGAAAAAAAAAATTGTCCCGTTTGTCACCTGTAAATGAGTTTCTTTGTTTGTCCAAAGGTTTTCCTTGCCGTCTTTTTGTAATCGCTGTATTGGTTCTAGTACAGTTTCTGGGAGGACCTTTTGTGTGGGGTGCGTATGTGTGAGAGTGTGTAGATGGACCAGCATTACTAAACCATGACTCTATTACCGGTCCCAAACGCTGCTGCCACTCCATAGTTTCATTATCAGCTCAGAACAAAAGAACAGTATTAGATCTGAGGTTTGGATTTGTTGGGCCAACATTTCAAAGCAGGTTTGGTTTTACAGTGAGTTTGCGACGTTTGTTTGCTAAATGATAAACGAGTCTGTGTTGGTTTTGCATGTGCATGATTGTAATTCCCTGTGTCTAGGGTGTCACCCCCTGCGCCTCCCATGGAGGTCTGAATGGCAGTGTCTCCTGAACTTTAAGAACAGAGACTGAGATTTCTGTCCACTTTCCATAATTTTCATCTTTCTTAGCTCTCTCTCCTCCACCCTCCTTTCCACAAGCTACTATCCTGCCCTGTTGAGGTGTACAGAGAACATGGGCTTAGTATTCATTTTGGGGTTTCTTAACATTTTATTTATTTGTATCATTATAATTTTTTTATATCACAGGTATTGCAGTTTAACATCTCTTCTAGAAATTCATTTCATTGCTCAGTTTGAATCTTCTACCTTTTAGGACAATTTCAAAAAAAAAAAAAATCTACTTGTCATATTCTTTTTGTAGGGCAAAAGTTGTATTTGAAAGGGTATTTTTGTATGTAATGTGAACTGCCTTCTTTACAATGAGAACATAAAATTCACAAAACCCCAAGTGGCTCATGTCTTTATTTGTTGTTGGTTTTGTTTTGTTTTTTTCCTTACAAATCGATCTTGTTCAGGACGGTGATTATTTTTAACGAGACAACTTGATAACCAAGTATGTCCCGTTTTAAGTGTCATTGCTTGATGACATCACATCCATTGTGCGGTCCCTGTGACGTACATCTTCGAAGAGAAGTGGTAAACACTCATGATGCGTTGACCACTATCCTTACATTGGCTTTTAACTAATAAGCTACGAATAACTGGGTAAATATTTTTGTTATTGACAGTTTAATCAACGCGTAAATTCTTTCGAAGAAGTGTTTTTTTCTGTTGTTTGAAATAAACTTCCTTGTTCGTGGGAGATTCCCACTGCGTGCAGGGGATTACCCTTAACATGAGTTGTCTCAGTTGCGTGAACTTTAGTAAATACAAGCGCCAAGCGGCGTCCATTTTAATGAATATTCTAATCATACTTGTCATTCAATCTCTTTAAAAATGCCCACTGAGCTAATTTGTCAGAATAATAATCATGTTCTGTTTTTATCAAAAATAGGTCCTTCGTTCTTAAAGGGATAGGCTCTGTTATGACGTTACTCAATTCAAAATGCAGGTGAACTTAAAGAGTGGAGAAACTCCCAAGTGTCTAACTTACTGAAGTGAAACTTATTGGATGAAATAAATTTTTCGTGGGATTTCAAAAAGTATGTCTTTACTTTCCGTTTCAAATAAAAAAATGTATACACGTTAATTACAAACACCCTTGACATCTCTCAATTCATTTCTAACTAATTTGAATTTGTCGTCGCACTATGCACTTCCCTTCTTGGATTGGCTGTGCGTACGCTGAAGAGTATGGCAAGCCGTTTTAACATTATGAAGTCATAAGATTACCAGCAGCAAGCAATTTGTCCAAACCAGACTCGATTTGAGTTGTGCCACAAAAATGGAAACTGTAAAACACAATCTTCATTTATTGTGACTGGTTAGTACAAAAAAAAAACTATTAACATGGAAAATGGATTTTTATGCGTATTGTGTCACGTCTGGTTGGGACATAGTATAGGCTTAGGGCTGTTTTAGAATTAACTTTGGAATTAAAGTTTACTAATTTTGGATAAAGCTACATTACGGAACTAATGGCAGGACTACAGACAAGGGTTGCATCCGAAATCACACAGATCCCTATGTAATATGCGAAAAACATTTTGTGACAAAATAAGTATGACCAAATTCACAGTACTTATAAAAGTGTTGGCAAAAAGTACCCCGAACCTACATCCTGCGAGATTCTGAAGGGCACATATGATGGACAATTTCTATCCCACGATGCCACAGGAGAGGATTTGTGAATGCAATGCAACTGACGCTGGTAGGTCATATGATAGCAACCTGGCAAATGTATGTCCAGGCCATGTTCATAATATACACATTCATACTATATAGAACATACTTTTTTAGCGGTTGCAAAGTAATTACTTATATGTAATATGTACCTACTTGAGAGTATGTGATTTTGGACGCAGCCAAGGCATTTGAGGCTGGTGTTTTTGGTTGAAGAGTTTAACTCTGTATCTTTGCAAATTGTCAACAATTATTTGTTATTCAGTTTTGCATATAGTCTTTAATTTGAACTGTCTATTTGATGTCTTTCTTTCTTACTTTTTATGTTCTGGGAAAACACTTTATTTTGATGTCTGAAGGACAAACATTATGACAATATCATATTTAAGTAGCGTACAAGATTGAAAATGGTGAGTAGGTTACACGAAACATCAACACAACCTTTTCACAACTTTAAAAAGTTTTTGTTTTTGTTGTTGCTCTTACTGGGTATTTCATAGTTACTAGTAAGTATCCCCCTAGTATCTAATACAATATTTACTAGTATTTATTTATTTTTTAAGATATTAGTATCTATCAAATCTATCCCAATTGTTACTACTAATATTATTATTATTATTATTTAATTGAAAGCTATTTCTTATTTTCTATTTATACTGACTAATTAGAATGGCTACTTTAAAGTTCATTAAAAATATTAGTTACTAGCTAGTAACAAGTGAAATTTATTACTGCAGTAATAACAGCAAATTATACATAATTGCATGCAACTAACTCCATGTTAAGTACATGTTGTTAATTAATATTGGCTCTATTTAAATTTCTATTAAATATTACATACTTGTACCTTATGAATAGCTATTTGTAAACCTACAAATAGCATCAGCAGCAGATATAAAATACATAAAATTCGAAGGAAAAATGTGAAAATTTGTTACTGGTAACAATGGAATAATTACTTGTTACTTTTGGAATAGTGAGTGGTAGCAAAGGAAAATGCATCTAATAAATAGCATCTAATAAATAGTTATTGGTGAAATGATTATTGAATTGTAAATTATAACTAGGAAATTAGTAATAAATGTTAAACCGGCTTGCCATAGAAGAGGGCGTGAAGCAGGTCTGTGGGAGGGCATTGTATATAGTGGGGAATTCCCAGCGCTCCTCTGCGTTGAAGTGTTACTGTATATCTGTTCAGCACTTTAGAGCTCGGACGTAAAACAAACTTAAGACAAGGGTGTTCGGATAATATGGCTGGTGAGTACCTGTATTAGCAAGTTAATCAAGTAACTGTCTTTTTATGTTCTCTTTCTTACTCTTTGCGGTTTAATTAAATTATGCGACCAATTCATATCTGTGATAGATAGCACCGTGGTTCTTTTTAAAGAGTTGTTTAGGTAACCAATTAAAGATACTTAATCTGTCAACTCCTAATCCGTCACAATAATAATGACTCTGTTTTATTCTGTCTTCTCTTGTCTTGATATTGTAAATCTTCACAATGTAATCTGTAATCTTTACAATGTAGCATATTCTATATTTTTTAATCGAAATTCTATTTAAGAAAACATACAGGCTTGTAGTTTTATATATTATAGGGAATGAAAAGCAGAGTTCTTTGTGCAGATGTACAATTACAGAAAGCTCTTGCGAAAGAAATGCAGTATGACTCTCAATACCTGAAAACAAAACAGTAAAGTTAAGGCTTCTAAACTTAAGAAAACTCTCATGTAAAATAAACAAACAAATGAGTTATCAGTACATGAATACATGAGGGACAAAGTAATACCAGGAAATAAAAAATGAGGAACTTTTAAAAGCTGTTTCAGCTCTCTTATTCTAATTTGCATGTTTGTTGATTCTTGTACAATATAAAATGCATTGATTTCCTATATTGATTAAT
Source organism: Zacco platypus (assembly GCA_038088235.1). Classification (NCBI taxonomy): domain Eukaryota; kingdom Metazoa; phylum Chordata; class Actinopteri; order Cypriniformes; family Xenocyprididae; genus Zacco; species Zacco platypus. Next base: position 13,395,887 of record CM076078.1, on the reverse strand, counting down.
GTTTTTCTATCCATGCTTTCTTGTACAGTGCATCCCCTCTCAATGCACAGGGACCCCAATCTAAGTAAGTAGCCTATATTATATCCATCTGTGACAAGTGTAAAAACACATTCTGTCTTTACTAGTAACATGTTTAGAGTTAAGATTAGGGTGGATCGTAAACTTGGACTAATCTCTCATTAAATATGTTCAAACATCACCCAGTTGCCCTTGTAAATTCAGATTTCCTTACGTTGCTTCCTCTTTTGTCTGATAAAGATATGACTTCCTGTAAGTGACAGATCTCATGAACAGGCAGTCGTGAGTGACTTCTGCTCACTTCACAATATCATACATTGGATCTATTTCATGCATAATAACCATATATTTAATACCTTCCTCAGCATATTATATTATATTTCACAGTGTAAGAATGCATACGCAAATAGATCTCACCATTTGTGTCAGAAGCAAGTGTGTTAAAAACAGACAAATATATTGCATGGTAAATCCAGATGTGTGTGCAGGTGTTTGACGAAATTATGATTAGTATACATGCTTATTGGCATAATGGCACCTGGAAGCATGTAAAGGGTCTGTGCTGACAGGTGCAGAGAGCGGGAAATTATTTACCAGCAGGCTGCGTTTTTTGTGGTCAGATTATGGTCAGGTTCTGTGAAAGACATGAGATGTTGTTTCTGCAGGTGTTTCGAACCCTTTGTCGTGTAGTCATGCATCCTCAGTGTTGCCATTTTAATAAACGGTAGATATAAGCATATAGGTGAGGCCACCTGCTGCCCCAGAGCTAATTTAAGTTTCGAACATCCTTTTAGTCTGTCAAATCATTTTGAATATTTAAATGAATGAAATTCAGATCTCTGAGACTAAATGTCATTTTGCCGGTTTCTGTACAGTGGGAGAGCCCTGTGCTCAGATCTTCGAGCAGCCAAAACAGAGAGGCATGCGCTTCAGGTACAAATGTGAGGGTCGTTCAGCGGGCAGCATACCGGGAGAAAGAAGCTCTGACAATAACAGAACCTACCCAAGCATTCAGGTACCTGCTTTTAAAGGCTTACAGCACTGAAGATAAACTGTATAATTAAACTTAGCCTAAAAGATTTTATAAATTGTGTCTCTAATCCTATGGCTTTCCATTAGATACTAAATGTTAACGTGAAAGGAAAAGTACGTGTTACCTTGGTAACCAAAAGCGAACCATTCAAACCCCATCCCCATGACCTAGTGGGTAAGGACTGCAAGGATGGTTATTACGAGGCAGAGTTTGGACCTGAACGTCGGGTCATTGCGTAAGTTGATGCTTTTAATGTTAATATGTCTTAATAATTTTGATGTCACATGAATACATAAACCTTTTGATTAAAATATATTATATTATCTGCATGTTTTGCTCTAATCTCGTTTGGTTTTGGTACTATTTTCCTCTTAATGAAATGAAACATCTCTGTGCCCCACATCAAAGCCATTCCTGTGTGCTTTCCGTATTACTCCAGCCCACACACTACCACATTTCTCTTCCGAAGGGCTGTCCATTCTTCTTCTTTTTTTTTTTTTTTTTAAAGAAGCGTGTTGTTTCAGAGTAGGGAGCCATGCAGGGGATTCCCCCAGTATGCAAAATGAGAGCCTTAGAGCTCCAGTCTGGCCTCAATTTTAAACAGTATGTCAGTATGGTTAGTTCGTAACCTCACTCTTCCTGTAAACTTTAGTCTTTGGGATCAGAGTTCAAGATGGACAATACATTTAACTAAACAAATCTGGGCCCTCGAAATCAGACTACACAGTTTAACAAACTGTTTATTTGTTTTTCCTAGTTTCCAGAACCTGGGCATCCAGTGTGTGCGGAGAAGAGAAGTGAAAGATGCCATAGTTCAGAGGGTTACACGAGGAATCAACCCCTTCAATGGTGAGATCCAACACCACGTTTTCCTCTTAAATAGATTCTGTGTATCCAGAAAATCCTGTAAATTAAATTAAAGGTGCAGTCCGTAACTTTTGTACATCCCGAATCCATTGTACTCAGTCCGAGTACATTGTGAATCTATTTTCCAAACCGTGTTTTTGTATTATCCTGAATCACTATGGTACACATAAGTGTTTATATTCGGACTATAGACATAAACAGAGAGAAGTAGCTCCAGCTATAATGTTCTTCCATAAGACATATATTAACTACCAGAGCACCAAAAGTTACAGACTGCAGCTTTAATAAAAAATGCAGATTCCATCTCAGCCTTTTAATCGCCCTCTCTTACGTCTAATCGTTAGTACCGACCCAGTTCCTTTCACTTTTACTCTCGTTATCAGACACACAGTGTTTAGATGATTGTCGACAATATCACACTGTTAAAAACACTAATCCTTACGCATTTCTCTCTTTTCCTGTCTTTGATACTGTATGACACAAACTATCATCTGACAATGCAGGTAGTGTAGAAAAAGAACCACTTCTCTTTATTTAGTGAATATGTTGCAAAACTGGCTGCGGTATTGAGCGGCATATGATCATGGGGAATTTATTGAGAGAGGGAGGAATGTCAAGAGGAACTGTAAACTATACGTTTTTGTGTAACAGATAACTTTGGCCTTGACAGATAACTTTCTCCCTTGAATATGCAAAAAGCCAAATACTTCAGGAATTCCATGCAAACTATTGTGTGGGAGGAAATTCTAACAGGGTGGAGATATTTAAAGCAACTTCTCTTGGTAATTTTCTTTTATTGCGCAATCAGCAACGTTTTTGTGATATGGAAGTCTAGAATGAAGTGATTCATTTTGACATTATTTAGGCTTTGTCAGTACTTACTCTCATGGAAAGCGCAAAAGCAGCGTACTGATGCTGGAAGTACATGGTAGTCGACCTACAGAGTAACTTTTGGAAATACTGCAGTGTTAACTTGACTTGGTTGATTTGCTTACACTTCGAAAAGAGGCTTTCGTTATGATGATATTCTTCATGGTTTTACATATTAATTGATTGAACAAGCATGTTAGCATTTGGTATAGAATAAGTATGTAGTTTAATTTCCCTGTCTAGCCAAACGATAGTCGACAACAGGTCTTCACACAATATGGTTAGTAAACGTAGGGAATATCAGAACATGCTTGTTCTGCTGCTCTCTGTGGGAACGGGCTGTTTGAGGCACTGCTCTCACTTCTGCTGTAATAACCAAATAAAGATCTCTTTCTTTGGCTACGTAACACTAACAGTCCCCTGAAATGATGTAGATTAGTCATGGTGACAGTCGTAGTGAGATTAGTTTTGATATTACTTTTGAAGTTCGGTCATGTGTTGAAGGGATGACCTGCCAGCGATGACCTCATTTTAACTGATGTTATCCCACAATGATTTCAATGATGACGCATGCATATACACTATATACTGTCGTTCATTTCGATTATTGACTAGGTAATCGAGCGTTTTTGCTACGAGGTATTCATTTTGCGATTAGGGCTGTAACGAACATGAAAGTGCAGCTGATTATGAATTGTCATACCAGTAATTGGGATTAATGATGTAATTGTTTCATGTTCTGTTTAATACTCACACTGAAAAACATTTAGTGTATGATTTCATTTGAAACCGTTTTCACTCAGAAATTGCTAGTAAATTTCACAATTACAAACAAATGGCTAGTATCACATTGAATTTAACTGTGAAATTTTGAAGTAGAAAGACTGAAATAGTATTTTCTTGTAAAGCATACTCCAATAATCTGCTTTATTCACAAGTTTGAAAAGTCACCTTTTTGCAATGTGTTAAGACATAATTTATTCACATTGGACTTGAAATCATTCTTTAAAATGTAATGTTTCCTTTAAGGCTTTAATGACGTGACTAACAATATTTTGAATATTAAAAGATTAACAAATGAACTAAAAATGAAGAAAATATTATTATATATAAATATATTATACATAAATGAAAATATTTCTCATTCCATTTATACTTCACCGTTTTTATTCATATAATATAATATAATATATTTATTTTAGTGTTCACATCTTAAAAACTTTGGTCTCAGCATTCAAATTCAGTGCATTTGAACATTTCTGCGTTTGCTTACAATTACCTTATTTGGTTGGTATGTTCAATTAGTAGGCATACGAAAAAGTGTGTTTGAGGTTGCCCATAGCTGAGTTTGCCGTGATGGGTGCTGAGTGGGTGAGCCCAGTATGGTGTTAGATGTCACAGATGGTGGGCTCAGGTGACGAGAGATGACTATCAAGCTCAGGAATAGTGGTATACCCACAGAATGGAGACTCTTCACCTACCTGCCCCCATTTCTCTCTCTCTCTCTCTCCAACTCTCACCCTCTGCTTCGCCTTCCATCAGCCCACCCACACTAACCTAAATCATCCCCCACCTGCAACTGCTGTCCACTGGCTCTCTGACTTCACTAAATGCAGAACCAGAGGCCCACATATACGCAAATAAACATGACCACACCACTGCTCGCAGTTGCCTTTCTCACACTCCACCTCTCGCTATCTTCCACACCCACTCATCTTCTCCCACTTTATCTCTGTTCTTCTGTTACCTTGCTATGCATTTTGTCTGTTTTACGTCTATCTGCTGTGCTCCTAACTTGCTCGGCTTCCATCTCCATCTTTCTTTCTTTCCCACTTCTGGGGTTGTGGTCTGGACAGAGGTGTCTCTTCACGTCAGGTTAGCCCCCTCACTACAGAGTCGTCAGTGATACTCTGTCACTCGAACTCTGTGATATTTCCACCTTCTGTAACCTCAAAGCGTTCAAAGCTCGTCACTGCTGTGGGCGGGATAGCCATGGGGTGAACAGAGACAGACTCCTGAGAGTGAGAGTGGGCGGAAGATGCACACACAGGAGACGCACAGCGCGGGTGGGTGTAGGCTGATGTGTCAGTGGCATTTCTGGTGATGCTGCTGAGTAGAATCTGCAAGAGCACTACACGCCGCTTGCTTTTCCGTTTACGCTTCATATTAAGATTCGTTGCGGGTGGTCCGAGGTGGATGCCACTAAATATAGAGGCCCTCGCAAGTGGCCGCACTGTGTTTTGTCTCTGCTGATGGTCACAATTCACAGTGCCTCAGATTGTCATCTCAGAGTGCGTGCAGAAGATAGAGAGATTACACACTTTGTTTTTTACTGTAACATGACTATATACATGACTTATTTTTAATTATAAATAAATATGCATATATTTGAAATAAATTACTGTAATTTATTGTAAAATTACTTAAATCATCATCCAAAACAGCACAATAAATAAATAAACTTTACTATGTTCAAATAATATATCATTTTATTTATTTTGGTGCATGACAGTACTATATTTAGTGGACAGTATTAAATATACATCAAAATCTGATCATAAGTGGTCACACTGTGTTTTTTCTCACGTGGCGCACATTTTATTATAAATATGTATGTATGTATTTTGCATAAATTACTACACAATACTGTAAAAATTATAAAATACTGTAACATATTTTTATATTTTTTATATAATATAATATTATATATATATATTTCTTTTTAGTTATATATATATATATATATATATATATATATATATATATATTTAGTTTATTTAAATCTTCAAACTGATGGCAATGTAAAAAGCACCATAATAAATACATGTAAATATACATTACAATTTTTTTTGCATTATGGTAATGAGAACTATGGTAAGTGTGCTTTATTATCATGAAAAAATTATTCATGATTTAAAAAAATGTCATTATTAAAAATTTCAAAGTTATTCATTATTAAAAAAAATTCTAAAAACATATCAAAAGTGTGTCAGCTAGTTTTGAACAAACCGACCTGGTTTTCGTTCTCGTGCCTGTTTCATTTTCTTCTCCCTCTTCCCCTTTTACCTCATTCACATGACTCTCTGTATATCTGCTGTTCTGTTTTGACACAAATTACACCTGTGATTAATGTGTTGATGTGATTTTTTGCACACACTGCGATGTTGAACGTGTGTTTTGTCTCCACAGTTCCCCGGGAACAGCTGCTACAGACTGAGGAGTATGATCTGAACGTGGTGCGTCTATGCTTCCAAATTTACCTGCAAGATGAGACTGGGATGTACAACACCATGCTGCCTCCCATCGTCTCCAACCCCATCTATGACAACAGTGAGTTGGCACAAATATGAAGCACACAGCATTAAATGTGAAGTGTGTCATTTCTGCATGGCAACAAACTTCTGTTTGTTTAACAACATAACTTTTGACTCAGCCACTGATGTGAATTTGGGGCGGGACAACCTGTTTTTGTTCAGCGGCAGACCTGGGTTGGGATTGGTATCAGTGGTCAGACAGAATTATACTTCACTTGGGATAGTAGGGGAGGATCACTAGGGGTTGCTCTTAAAATATTGATATTGATTTCAACAACCATGTTGTATTAAAAGGAAGTGGGGCTTTTTATTCTGACGATTTTCGTATTTATTTAGCTTGAACATATTTTATTTTTATATAATATTTTATTTTATTATTTATTTGCAACATATTATAAAAAACAGCAATAGCAAATATCTGTGCATGAGAATAGCTATCTCTTTTTTATGTATATTTATTACTGTGCCTTTGTGCATTGGCTTTATTGATTTAAATAAATAAATATAATTATTACAGTATACTTTTTACTATAATATAATAACGATAGTGTTTTTTAAAATTTCACTCCAAGCTAGATGTGACATTTATTATAAGCTAAAACTTTTTTTGTGGAGTTTCATATCACTTTAAAGTATGGAAGGTTTTAAACAATTTTATTCAGAGAAAACACAAAACCTTTGCTTTTAATACAGGTATTGGTTTTCACTATCTGTTATATTAGCTATATTTTAGATTTAGAAGAAAGTGGTTTGGCGAAACCCTTCAGAATGCAACAGTTTTGCGGCAGTTTTGACTAATTTACTGTTAGGCGTGATGCAAGTCTCTACTGCCACAGAACATGAAGATATAGCTGTGGCAATGCATTGCTTAGGTGACAGGGCTGACAGTGGCTACATCCCACACTACAGGAAGTGTGCATGGTCCATTTCAACACTTCCTCACGTGATAGTGTCGTACAGCGTGAGCAGAACAGCAGTGCTTGCAGAGTGTTTTTTTTTTTGTGGTTGTGCGATGCTAAATAAGTCAGAGCAGATAAAAAAAAAAGCTCATGCCATGACTTGGTTAATGGGTTAAAACTCTTTCATCCGCTTGTAGAGGCTGATTCTCACGTTTTTCATGTTGTTCTTATGACAATGCAGTAAAGTAGACTTATTGTTTAGAAAAAGTAAGCTTGAAAACATGTAGATGTTTCAAAAAAGCATATGTAGGTATGTTTGACCTGAAATATTTGCAGCCAGTGTTAATATGTTAAATCTAACCATAAATATGAAATCAGCCTCGTGCAAGCAAGAAAAGAGGAAGCTATAAACAACCTCGCCCTCACTGCCTAAATCATTACAGGTTTGGCTGCTTTTTTTAGTCTCAGGACATGATGTATGCAAGCCTGGCTGTGCCTGCAGATACTCAGATAAAGTCAAAGAAAGTGAGAGATTATTTCCTACTGCTAACAGCAGTGCATGTTTGTGTTTAAAGATTGTTAAACTTGTCTTTTGAATGCTTATTCTCAATGACCTGTTCTGTTTTCAGGAGCCCCAAACACAGCTGAACTGCGAATCTGCCGGGTTAACAAGAACAGTGGCAGTGTGAAGGGAGGTGATGAGATTTTCCTCCTCTGCGATAAAGTGCAGAAAGGTACAGGACCTTTTAAATCTTTAAAACACTTCAAGGTGCTTCAAGCAATTTCCGCTATTTTGCTAACTAGAATGAGAACATCCCTATTCCTTAAACCACACGTCCTCTGTCAAAAACTTCAGCCCAAAGCTATGTCAGCAAAACCAAAAAGTCAGAATATTTGACCTCTTCTGAATGACTAAAAAAAAATCATTGGACTCTTTCAAAAAAAAAAAGGTGTAAAAGTAGTAAAAAAAAGCTAAAGCTAGAGATCTGAAATTAATTTTGGTATTTATGTCATTCACTCAAACATTTTCATGTTCTTTTCTTTTATTCATCATCCTTTTATTATTTTATTTTATTGAACATTATCTATTCATTTCCATTACCAGTGTTTTTTTTTGTTGTTTTTTTCTCACACCATTACATCACTTCATTCTAGATGACATCGAGGTGAGGTTCTTCACTCAGACCTGGGAGGCCAAAGGCTCGTTCTCTCAAGCAGACGTACACAGGCAAGTGGCCATAGTTTTCAAGACACCCGCCTACTGTGACACCACCATCACAGCCCCGGTCACAGTGCGCATGCAGCTGCGTCGTCCCACAGACCAGGAGGTCAGTGAGCCCATGGAGTTCAGATACCTCCCCGACGACAAAGGTAAAAAAATAAGCCTACACTTTCATGGCATCCGCATCATGGATTGTTTGATTTTGGCCCATGTCGTCTTTGTTGTTACAAGTGGGTCAAGAGTATCTACTATAAAGAGACGGGAAAATATTTTTTAAAATCTGGTTTAAAACACATGCCAACTTCCTAGAAATGTACTTTTTGTATTCATGTAAGTTTCATTTAGTTTTGAAAAACAACACGATTTTTAAGAAAGGTTTCAATTTTGTGGTAGTAAAAAGTAATGTGAGTGTGTGTTATTAAAAAGAAAAATGTTTTTAAAAATACTCTTTAATGAAAAATGTATTTTTTTAACAAATATCAAATTATTAATTGAAGAAAATATCACAAATATTTGGACATGACTTTTTTTTTTTAAATCTCACATCAGAATTAACTTTTTAAAAAGTTATTTTCAGTTATTTAAGGTAATTTTTTATTATTATATATTTTTTTACAAACATCATGAATTATGATTTCACAAATATGTTTGAGGAGTTGCCCAACATGACATTATACAACCTGAACTAAATTTGCATTGTCAAATTTCATTTCATTTTTTTTCATTTTTTTCATCATTTAGCAGACACTTTTATCCAAAGCGACTTACAAGGGGAGCAATTAGGGGTTAGGTGTCTTGCTCAAGGGCACTTTAGTGATGATCAAATGATCATGATATAATTTCCTGTTTTATGTTTTGTTTTGTTTTTTGCATGTTGATTGCATCACATGATTTTAATGGTCAATATGGCAGACAAAAAATGAGCATAATTTTTTTTTTAGATCCATATGGCTGTGACATGAAGAAACGTAAAATTGAAAGCCAGATGAAATCGTTCTCTAGCCTTTCTCAAGGAGCCATGAACTTCATGAACAGACCAAAAGGTGCATCTTCAGGCAACCTAATTAATCAGAGAATCAAAATCGGTAAGATGCATTTCACTTTCCATGTAGCCCATACTAAATAACACATGAAATATTCTTTATACAGACAAAATAATATAACACAACATACTCTTTTTACAGAGCCAACAAATTATCGTGGGGTGGTGCGCCCAAATCAGCCATTCTGTTACAAAGTCCCTTCGTCCTGCCCCATGATGCCACCCCTCTCAGAAACCCCAACACCAGGAACACACAGTCAAGCATGGGCCGGTCAAGTCAGCAGCAACGGAGCAAGTAATGGGGTGGGCCTACAGCAGGTCAACCCAGGTTCCAGCATGGCCATCACAGGGGAAAGTGGAAACAGCCTCCCTCTACTGACCTCATTGGATCTGGAGTTTCTTCAGCCCAATGGCCCAACCAGCAGCCAGTCTCGGCAGGACCAACCGAACCAACAGGTTCCGCAATCCCAGCAGCCATCTCAAAGACAAGGACTGGAAGGAGCCCATACCTGGTTTAACTATGGCTCCCAACAGCCTCAAAGCACACAGAATGGAGCAACAGGCACCGGTGGGTCACTGGGAACGGGGTACTCGTATACAAGCAACATAGATGATCAGTTCCTTCAAAACCTCATAGAAAACCACCACATGAAACAGGAAACTCAAGGGCCGAGCAACATGGCCTCGCTGGGTCCTGCCTGCACCCCTTCTTCAGACTATGCGCAGTCCTTCACCGCCCTCCTGAACTGCCCCAACACCAATGTAAGTACACCGGAGAGCATGAGGCCAATGGAGACCAGTGGGCCCAATCAGATGGTCTCGCAGATACAGTACCCTTCCAGCAGCATGGGGCAGGACAGCCATCTTGATTCATTCGCCTGGCAGTACTTCCCAGAATAGCACTGAATTCCATCAACAGGTGTTCTAAATAGTCATGATTTTGTTTTTTAAACAATGGCTCTGATTCATGTTCACTGAATGTATTTTTCTGAAGATCAGGAGAGTTTGTTGTCCTGGAAATATTGTAAGATGCTGCCACCAATTTGGTACAGCAGTGAGATTTTATGAAACATTTATATATAACCGTCTGATGGTTATATCGGAAAAGTTTGGGACCGTTTGTCCACAAACGCTTAAGTATGGCAGGAGATTTGTGTTCCTTAACGATGGAACTAGCAGGGAATTGTCCCTGGGTAATGGCTATGTCATTTTAAAACATGCTTCTTATCCAAGGTTCTCAAACTGTTCAAACAAGGTCTTTCATTGGTAACTCGAAAGTGGTATTATGGCTTTAGAAAACTACTACCAATGTCTCATTCTGTTTTTACTTTATTCATCATACACTTGTGCTAGTTGTAAAATTTGCTTTTACATCACAGTTTTTGTGGGTGAATTTTTTTATTTTTATAAAATTAAAGTTTATACTACTGAACATAGATTTTGTGATTTTGTTTGTGTAGTATTTGCTACATTCTGAGCTGAATTGTGGCTACATTACTGTTTTGTGTAGTTGACAAATGTTTGTTTTTATTTCATACTGGTCATTTGATTGCATAATATGTTTCTCTTTCACATTCCAAAGTTCAAGTAAATAAAATAATAAACTCTCTCATTTGCGTCTTTATATTTCTTTTTTTTTTTTTTTTTTTTTTTTTTCTTTACAACATTCAGTTTTAAGAATAAAGAGCGGTCTTTTCAGTCCGGCTTGGAGTTCTGTGACATGCAGTGGTGATGCAACTGACATATGCTCTTAACAAAGAATATTAAAACCAATGAAGCATTTGTAGTCATTCAAGAGTTTTCCACTTCCAACAGGGCTATATATATATATATATATATATATATATATATATGCATAGAAACACATTGTTATGTTAATGAGTTACTCAATTGATTTTGAAACTTGGGAATTTTTGACTTCCTAATCTAATTTTTGATTCACTTTATTCCACAATTTGGAAATTTACGCATACTTTTTGTTTCTCTTTCATGACATTTCAGTACTGTAGGATTGCAGAATAATGATGACGATCGCATATATAACGAGATATTACTTATACGGGGCATGGTTTGTAACTGTAACCCAAACAGCATCAGTTAAATAATTCAAATAACTGAATAGAAGTGATAGAAGTTGTAAGACTGTAAAAATATTGAACTACCATTCAAACTTTTGGGGTTGGTAAATGTTTCTGAAAGTAGTTTTTTTCAGTAATACTGAGAAATTTTATTACAATTTAAAATAATTGTTTGCTATTTTAATATTCTTTAAAATGTCATTTATGGCCGCATCATTACTCCAGTCTTTAGAGTCCTTCAGAAATCATTCTCATATGCTTGTGCCCAAGAAACATTTCTTTGTATTATCAATGTTGAAAACAGTTGTGCTGTTTAATATTTTGGTGAAAGCTGTATAAAAAAGTAAGGTAATAAGGTAATTTATAATTTGATTTATGTTGGAATGGATGTCATACGAATAAGCAGGTTCTCTTGTATTTATATATATCATCCGCACATACTAAATAAACTTGAATGAAAACTAGAAAAACTAGACATGGTTTATTTGGCAGCCTTCAGCAATAACAATAGCCTAATCATTGAATTATATCCTTTAAACTGAGTGATAAATACATTTATGTGTGCAAAAGAAAAACTTAAGTTTCAAAAATAGGAACAATCATAGGCCTTTAAGCCAACGGTGTGAATTATTCATTTTTGGTAAACATTTATAGTATACACGTCAACACATGGAGTTTCTAATAATCTTATTCTACATTCCAATAATGCTCACAACATTTCTTGAAGTTGTGTGGTTTATGGCCTATATAAACCAGAGGCAACAAGAGCTGCTTTCCACAAAGAGACGTCAACACCTGTGAATACAGGACACACTTGAAGACCGACTCATCTTATGGTCTTATCTGGAAGATAATGCCGTTTAAAATTGCGGCTTCCTGTCTGCCTGTCTGTAGCAAACCACAATGCAGCTCCTAAACAGAAAAAATCAGTCATACGCAGGAAAAGCGCAAGCATAATGGTAGGATTTGTAGAAAATGTTTTCTGTAATGCACATTAATGAGGGCAAAGGTTAATGTCTCAACAGAGTTCCTTTGATCATATCAGAAACCTGATGTTGTCATAACTACCATCATGAGGTAGTAATCGCACAGATCTGAGGGGAATTAAATAAGTGACGCTTGTTTGTTCTACCTTCCTGGAATTAATGAAGAAGATGAAAATAATAACCACCAACACTATAAAAACAACTTATATTGGCAAATCATATCGACCACAATTAAGTGGTGATTCTAGTCAAAGACAAAGAGTTGGGATGAAATGACCACAGTGATGCAGTTGCTGTATGATCCCAATACACTCATATACACCTACTTATTTTCCAGTAAATGCCACATCTATAAGTGCTTCTGTGTTTAACATGAGTTAGATTTCTGGCTCCTGGCCAGGGCATATAAACCTTTAACACAATATCATTATCTGGTTACCTGCATTCAACACTGAGCTGGAGTAAAAAGGGATTCCAGAGTTATTTGTCATTAGTGCGTCTACCTTAGAATCATGCATGTTCGGTCAAAGCATTTCTGCCCTGGAACAAAGCCAGGGCAAAACACAACAGAGCAAACTTCTCAGTTCCAGTCAAGCTCCTCCCCCCGTCCTCCGTCACGAACACACAAACACACACAAACGCACATATCATTGCGTGATGGGAAATGGATGACACGCCTCACAGAGCTGCCTTCTCTTGTTTGCTGCTCTCACCAGGAGAATGAGGAAGTTCTGAAGGAAAGATCACATTACAGTCGAATAATGTACTGGATGTTTATGAATGGTGATTGAATGAAAGCTTCAGTGTCAAAGTTTGCTATCTGGCCCGAGTAAGAGAACGTGATATATTTTCTATAAAGATGACAGGATTGGAACATTAATGCTGGAAATCTGAAAATCCTTAGTATGTTTGAATTAAAATCATTTGAAAAACATGCCACTTTCAAACTATTCTGATCTCAATGTCTTACAAAGGACACCAAAGACCGAAGCAAAGGTCATCATGCCCATTCGGATTCACTTCAGAATTCACTTGCAAACAAGAAAATCGACCTTATACAGCCGCAATTTCAATGGTACTCATTAAACAGTTTTGTTTGGAGAAAGATAGGCGTAACTGTCCCGAAGGTCTGTCTAATTACATATTGCTTGTGTGTTTGACTGAAATGCTTACCTCATGTGCAGTGAATCTCAGATTTCAGCACAGAGGGAAAATCCCTATAATCCTACAGAGAGACCTGCATGAACACTGTGTCCAATACTGAACTTATCACCGTTCAATTCTTTAATTCCATCCATACTTCACTCAATGCCACATCTCCACAGACTTTTGCTCTCATACACACTCGAACATTCACTCTGAATAAAAAACACAAGCAAATACACATTGTACAGATTCCACATACCACAAGTTCTTACCATTACACACCTGATGTAACCAGGAAATGTTGCGCTCTGTGCTTTTGTGAGTGCAACAGTTTGGCATACAATTTTTTTTTTCCCAAAGCAGCATATATTGCATTCAAGGATTGCATTGTTGCGAAACATTACATTTTAAAATTGTACAACTTAAAGTACTTTAATTAGTTCAATAAGATGAAATTGTAATTTAATCAACAGTATTTTTTGTAAACTAAATAAATAAAACGGTCAACAAAACAAAGTTTGTACATTTGCAGCTGACAAAAACAATTATTTAATGAAATATTATGCCAAATATATATTTTTAATGTCTACAACTTTAACCAAACTGAAATAATTAAATTAGAAAAAACAATGATTTACTAAAAGGTATTACAGTGTAAAAAAAAATCATGCATCTGACAATGAATAATAATAATAATAATAATAATAATAATAAAAATGTAATGAAAATTATTTCAGTTTAACATTTGACATTTTTCTTAACATTTATTTATTTAATAATAATGCCCTGAGTCTTGTATTAAATACTTTAATTATTTAGTTTTGTTGTGTTTTTTTATTTTATTATTTTTTTTTTTTTTACATACAATATGCCCTTCCCCCATCATCACCCTCTAGCAGGATCTGGCCACATTGAGCACCTGCTTTCACTGTTGGTCAAGTCTGCGTCAAAGTCCGTGGGTGGGGGAGAGGGACTATGAGGGAGAAGGTGTTAACAACTCAAAATGTCACCCTGTGACGTCTTCCAACAACATGCTCTCAAGCTTCACCTGTCATTAGCGAACATACTGAGTCATCGAGTCCCACTCAATGACATCATAAGACACATTTCTCGCTGCTTTCATGATATATTTTGAGGGGTACCGGTGGCAGAGGGGCCTCAGGCCTGACCACAAGATTTAAACAACACAGAGTAGCTACTTTCACAAACTCGTAGGCTTCTGATAGTTTCAGGTCACATGCTTTACTTCTGCTTTTCAGCAGAGCTCACTTACAAAGAGGAACAATGTTAAAAAGAACAGCTTAGGGAACTTAGAAATTCTCTATCTTTATATTGTTATCTCATGATGCAAACACTAAAATATTGGTTTTATAAGGCAAGCTAAACATTGTGTATCTGCTTCTTGCTCTCTCTTTCTCTCTCTCTCTCTCTCTCTCTCTCTCTCTCTCACACACACACTCTCTCTCTCTCTCTCTCTCTCTCTCACTCTCTCACTCTCTCTCGAAGACAAAAATTAACTTAAAGAACTCCAGTGGCCTAATGTTTTGATCTCGCGTTCAAACACTTTTGATTGTTGAGATCGAACGCAAACACACAAATAATTTGAGAACGAGTAATGTGTTTGTGGTTCTGTCGTTCACGCTGCTATCATCACGGAAAAATAAGTGGAAACGAAAACAACACAGACATTTCAAAACTGTCCGTGTGTTTGAGTGCAAAGGGTTGAGGATGACCTCTGTTGGTCGTGAGTTTACATCGCACGTTTGAGCATTGGGCATTTCAACTCCGAGCTCGTGCATCGGTGGTGCCGCCAAGAGGCTTATGAAATGTTCTTTTGAACTAAATTTTGTTTGGGATGAAGTCAAGAATTTAATCTAGTCTTCTGTTATTTATGTAGAGAGGCAAAATTTAGACTTATTTATTAAAACAACCGAATACAAAGTATGTCAAATTACATTTAGAACATTCAACATTCATTTGGCAGACGCTTTTATCCAAAACGACTTACAAGTGAGAAGTTGCCCTTGGTGGGGATTGAACCCGGGTCTCTGGTGCGTCAGATGTGAGTGGTTAATGGGTAGTGGTTAGTGGTTAGAAATTTTTTGAAAAAACAAAAAAAACAAATAAATAACAAAAAAACTAACAAAACAACAAAAAATGTTTATATATATATATATATATATATATATATATATATATATATATATATGTATGTTCATTTATATCGCTTTTACTAATATTTTAATATATTTGTTCATATTAGCCTTTTTATTTATTTATTTTATTTTACTTTATTTTACATTGCACAATTTCTTATTGCAAGCCACGTTCAAATTTACTGTGGTGCTCAGAATTATTGGCACCCAATTTTTTCTAAATAAAATATCTCGGAAATATATTCCCATTTATATTTACATTTTTTAGCACACCAGGGTGATCATGAAAATGAAATTGTCCAGCCATGACTTCCTGTTCCACAGAAGTAAAATCATGAGGAAACACAAAGGCCAAATTTCCATAATCATTCATCACAATGGGTAAACCAAAGAATATAGTACTGATGTGCAGTAAAAGATTGTTGAGCTTCACAAAAAAGAAAGTGGCTGTAAGAAAATAGCCAAAGCATTGAAAATCTCCATTTCCACTATCAGGGCAATAATTAAGAGGTTCCAATCAACTAAAGATGTTACAAATCTGCTTGGAAGAGGATGTGTGTCTATATTGTCCTAATGCACAGTGAGGAGGAGAGTTTGAGTGGCCAAAGACTCTCCAGGGATCACAGCTGGAGAATTGCAAAGATTAGTTGAGTCTTGAGTGTCAGGAAGCCTAAAAAAAAAAAAATCAAACAGCACCTACATCCCCACAAGTTCTTCGGGATGGTTTCAAGAAAAATCCTCTGCTCTCATCCAGAAACAATCTCCAGCATATTCAGTTGTCAGACAAGACTGGAACTTCAAACTTTAGGCTTCTATGGTCAGATAAAACTAAAAAAAAGTTTTTTGGCCGCAAACCCACGAAATGGGTTTGGTGCACACAGGGATAAAAAGTACCCCATACCCAGAATTAAATATACGGCTGGATCTTTAATGTTGTGGGCCTATTTTTCTGCTGGAGGTCCTGGATATCTTGTTCAGATACACGGTATCATGGATTCTATCAAATACCAACAGATAAAAAAAATCAAATTCTGCTAGAAATCCTATAATGGGCTGTGCTTGGATCGTCCATCAGGACAATGATCCAAAATAAACATCAAAACCAACACAAAAATGTGTCACTGAGCACAAAATGAAGCTTCTGCCATGGCCGTCCCAGTCCCATGACCTGAACCCTAGAGAAAACGAGTGGAGTGAACGGAAGAGAAGAAGCGCCAACATGGAGCTGGGAATCTGAAGGATCTGTAGAGATACTGAATGAATGAATGGTCTCCGATCTCATGTCAGGTGATCTCCAAACTCATCAGGCATTATAGGTGAAGACTCAGAGCAGATATCTTGGCAAAAGGAGGTTACAAAAAGTATTGAACAAAAGGGTGCCAATAATTGTGGCCAACGTGTTTTGGAGAAAAACATTTATTTCATAAAGAGATTTTCCATTTTCAATTCTTTTACTTCAATGAAAGGTTAGATTTATGTGGGGTTTTTTATATAAAAGATTAAAAGAATTAACAATCCAGATGTTCAATGTTGCAATTTACCTTTATAGAAATTTACTCTAATATTCATTGCAAGTTCCTAACCCGGAAATGTGAAGAGGCACATTGAATCTGAGGAAGGGATTTCAGAATCTTTCATTCTGCACAGTTTAGTTAAGCATACCGGAAATTGTTACTGAAACACTTACAGACTTCTCTTGAAAATTACAGGCAGGTTCAACATAGGGTTATACTCTACAGGAAGGGTGTTGCCTAGGCTGTATTGCCAAAACATCCTTTCTTAAATCTTAAGATCATTAAGTTCAATGTTCTAAATGAGATTCTTAGTGAAATCACCATGGTTACTAAACAGATAAGATAAGCCCCTGGATGATATTATACAGAACTATCCTGACTCATTGTCCTATTTGTTTAGAAATCATTGTAATTTTTTTTTTGGAAAATAGAATTTTTTGAAATGGAAAAGTTAGACGATAAGTAAGTTTCTGTGATACAGCCCCTGGGGGGTATTCCTGAAAGCAGGTTATGTGACATACTTAGGTATGTTTAAGAGGAAATAAGCTGATAACCTCCACTTTCGGTTCCAAAAACGGAGGTAACTTTCAGGGTATGTAAGTAGCCATAGCAACTTACTCTCTGAACATAATCTGGAGCAGGTTATGTTGCAGGGCTAGTTTGCTCATGTTTTTTTTTTTTTTGTAGAAATTCATGAAGGCCGAAAAAAGTAAATTCTTGTCTATTTTTACAACATGCCCAAAAGAATTTTGTATCACAATGAAAGGGGACACATAGCCTATCTAATTTTATAAACTCACGCATTTACTCTGTCTGTTATTTTTTGCCAAGCCAACTCTCTCTTTTGCTTATGCAGCAGTATTTCTTTTTTTAGTTACAATGGGCTAATATTCTTCATATGCAAGCATTAAAACCTCCAGCTCCATTGCACTGAAGTATGTCACATGCCTTTTTTCTCCATGCGTTTCCATGGTGACTCCTGAAATCGGCAATCCATTGAAAATGCCTCTATGTACTCCCCGTGCGCGTATTAACTCTCGGTTACCAATAGGAAGTTGATTGAACTAACTCCTCACAGGTGGTTTGGAACCAACATAACCAGAGTATGCAAGTTTTAGGTAGTCAACCAAGAGTTCAGGGTATATGTGAGGCTAAGTTAACCTTGCTTTCTGGAATACAAATGCAGTTTATCTGAAAAACTAAATGCAAACACATGTAGCCTACTTCAATGTACACTTATTCCCAGACTTCCTATAGGTAAAGATAAATCAAAGAACATGCACTCCCATAATCGCAAACAATCTTTACATTTGTTGCTCAATCATAACGTATTATGCTACATGTCAGCGACTGTGCAAAATAATGTAGCCTACTAAAAACATGAACAGGCCCTATATAACAAGTGATCAGGCCCGGATAGGCTAATCGGGGGCACCGCGGGGGCCGGTGTTGTGCCGAAATCCTATCCCCGGTAGGTTTAGGATTAGGTGTGGGGGAGGAGTTAGGATTAGGGGTGGGGTAATGATTAGGCAATAAAATAGTGACTTCAACGAGGGGGCTAATAATTTGGCAGGGAGTCGAAATTCGGCACAACACTGGTGTTGTCATGGCACTGGGTTGAAATATGGATGCGGTGGAATTAGACACGGGCAATGGTCCAGTGCGGTACCTTGCCGGGGCGGCACTGGGCACCCGCGCAAGAAAAAAAAAACGAATGCGTGATTGGGTTTTTACCACTAATTTGCTGGTAACATCAATAATATCCTGTCACCCTGTGGGAGACACGCCCGGAGTACACAACTCACTCAAAAGTATACAAGAAGGGATGAGGTGACGACTGTAGGGAGAGCGGGACAAGTTCTAAATCAACATGAAATTATGGTAAGACGAAAGGTCTAGGCCACCGGTGGCCGATTTAGGTAAATAAATAAAGTTGTGCAGTTTTAGGGGGGATTTATGGTATTTTTTTGTTATTTATTTGCCTACATTTGTAATAATTTAAGTACATAAATTTATATAAAATAGCTAAGTTTTTATGTTAAATCCACTTTAAAAAAAAAGATATACACTTCTCAATTTCATTCATAATGACAGACATGAAAAATGTGCCTGGGTTTAGTGGACGATCATCTACTGGAAAGCAAACACTTTTCAAACACTTTTTAACTAGTCACTAGATGGCTAGAGAATTAATCAGTACTTCACATTATAAAATCATTATTAGAACAATACAAATCTTTATCAACAAGCTAGAACCGAGAGTACAACAAATGAAGACAGTAAGCTAACGTTAAGCTAGTTAAGGAGACTTCATATAACTTTGTATAATTCTGATACCGTTAAACATTACATTTTGTTGTTGTAAAGAATACTGTTATTAACTCTTCTAATAAATCTTCACTGTGAAGCAATACTTAACGTTAGGCTGTATTTGCACTGAATTGGAAATGATGATTTTTTTTTGAAAAATAGAATTAATTACAAGGCTGTAGAGAATAGTGCACTATTACAGACTTGTATACTGAGGTTTTAATTACATTATTTTAATATAGTCAGTGGTGAATTAAAGTGGGCGTGAAACTCCAGGGCTGAAAATGAGTCCCACTCCAGCCCTGCAAGAGATGCAATGTATTAAATGTAGAAAAAGTAGAGAGTGTTTGTGTGTGTATAGGTTAAGTTACACTTTTGAGGGCCAAACATTGCAAAATGTCCCTACAAACATTTGGACACATGTTGAAAACTGTCTCGAGAAGCTCTTGAAATGTCCTCCTCACTATTTCAAAGGCTCATAAATCATGATCCAACATGTCTTCACTTGTGCTGTATCCATTTTATGGAGGAGCTTCTTCTGTTGTTTATACAACTCTACAAACACC
The DNA here is from genome assembly GCA_038088235.1 of Zacco platypus. NCBI lineage: Eukaryota > Metazoa > Chordata > Actinopteri > Cypriniformes > Xenocyprididae > Zacco > Zacco platypus. Next base: position 13,375,866 of record CM076078.1, on the reverse strand, counting down.
TTTAATCAAACATTGTGCTGCCGTTCCTTCCGCACTTGCTTCGCTTTTTGGGAATGCCAAGAATGTGATCCAAAGTCCTGGAAAACATATGTTATGAGCCCCCCCGCGCCCCATCGCCAGGAATTCGACTGGATTTGGGAGTGGCACACACCAAATCCCAGGATTTGGCTCTTCCATACATGGTAAACTTCAATATAAGATGACGTAATGGTCCACCCCTAAACAAACATAGGAAATAAGCTCTTATCAGCACAGAGACCTGACATTATTCGCTCACTTCTGAGGAAGCTCCGCCCAGACAATCCTCCCTTCAATGTGAACGCCCTGTCCCGCAACAGTTACACGAAACTAGACGTTACTGCACAGTTAACAGTGCACCAGTTAAGCAATAAGTTTACGCCAGCCGTTTAGGCTACGTGTTGGAAGTATAATGCCTGTACGGGTTGTTTTACAGGGCCCTGGACCGTGGGGATTCCGTCTGGTTGGAGGGAAAGATTTCGAGCAGCCTCTTACAATCTCGAGGGTAAGAAATTAACTTCGGATTTGTTAATAACTTAGTACAGAAATAAAGTAGCTTTCACAGACACAGCTAGGCCACAATATTATGCTTCATAAACCGGATATAACGTTACTTTCTCAAGAACTCCTGCATGCAGCAGCATCTAACCGAAACGCACGTGAACGCCACCATACGTCAGTGTTTTAACGTAACGTACGTCTAGTCTAAAGCACTTGTCATTCTCGTAAAGCAAATAGAAGCGAAAATGAACAAATTATTGAATAACTAGCTCTGGACAACGAAATCAGATTCTTTCTCTAAATAGAACTACTGTACGTGATTCTATATAGTTCGTAGAAATATAGACCGAGGCTGTATTCATTTTAAAACATTATAGGTATTCATGTAGTAATATGACACTCACGCGCTCGTTTTAAAAGTATACATTTAACTGCAACAGGCTGCCTGTTAACTCTTAAAGGTGCAGATTTACACATAAAGAAATATGATCACGGTTCTGTTCACTTACATTAGAAGAAGCCTCCAGACATCAGCTTTCTAGAATAAGTTTTGTTGGGTCTCCCCATCATGGGCACTGCCATGTTGAGTTCACATTACCGATAATAGTTTGCTTAATTTAGCACTTCCTGTCAGCGCTCAAGGTACAAATTAAGGCCTGTTCACATCAAGAACGATGACTATAACAATATATTGCCTTTCAAAAACAATGCAGTTATGTCATCTGCCTCTATAAATGCTCTAGCTTTTAAAGCAGAGTGGAATCTGATTGGCTGTTATGAGCTAGAAAAAAAAATAGTTGTGAAAGTGATTCCAAGAGAGAATAACAGACAAAAAGGGTTTCAGCATGAAGTGGCAGCAGTTCGTAAAACAAACTTCATGCATTCAGGCTGATATAAAACCACTGGTACTAATGGGATGAATAAGAGGCAGCTAAACGTGAATAATAACTTGCTGACTGCACCTTAAACCACAAAGGTTCTTCTCATAACCAAAGTTGCTCACCCTTACACTTTACAGAGGAAGTAATGATATCACAAGTGAGAGCTGATCCAAAGTTACTGTCAAAATGGTGCCACAGTTAATATCTATGCATGAAAAACTACACAATTTTCATTTTAAAGCAACAAAGGGTGATTTGTCTGCATTCACTAAAAAGCCTATTTTCTTTTTAGACCACAATGATCATAATATTCATTCTTGGCTTTTTCAGGTGATCCCAGGAAGTAAAGCGGCTCAGGCTGACCTTTGCATAGGGGACATGATCCTAGCCATAGATGGAGAGTCAACAGACGGCATGACTCACCTGGAAGCACAGAATAAAATCAAAGCCTGCTTGGAGGAAATGGTGCTTTCCATTGACAGGTGAGGGGAACATGCTGTGGTGTGTCTGAATGATCAAATATGTCTCGTTAGCCATGAGTAATCTTGTCTTGTCTGATAAACCAGGTGTTTTTTGTTACAAATATTGTTGGCTCTTTGCCTAAATGCTTTTTTCCTTTTTTGTGCCACTTTGGATAAAGGCATCTGCTAAATGCATAAATGTAAATGTATGTAGAGCACATAGAAAAGTGTGATTATAATGCAACTTCTTTTAAAAACACAAACAAATAATTATTATTATTTTTTTTTAATTTTTCCAGACATTCTAGATTTAATATTTTTAACCATTAGGGTGCCATTACTCCATTGGTCCCTGTATTGAGATCCTCTCTTAGTTTTTAGTAGATTTTGTTGCGATTCCCTTTAAAAAACGTTTTGCAACGAATGGTGAATGGCAACGCAAGGATTTATATTTGTACTAGAAAAATATTTTTCATTTAATGTTACAAAAATCAATAGGTTTTCAATTGGTTATAATAATATATAATATAATTCAATTTCGTAGTGGAAAATAATGGCATTGTTGGATATAATTTTCAGCTCATTTTTCCTTAAGTCTGTCACAAGTTATTCTTACAATTTTGACATATCCTCATCTGTGTCAGCTAGATAACGTTACCTTGGTGACAAGTCTAAATCAGCAGAATTTTCAACAACAATGTTCAATGAATGACAGAAAACCCAATGTGTTTTTATGTCTTGCAAACTCTCAAAATAAAAGATCAGTACAATTGCATCAACTTGAATTTTCACACTGGTCACCAGGCCATTCTTATTGTTAAGCCCTGATTTTATATTTTTATTTTATTATTGATTCACTGTTGACAGTTTTTTTCTCTTTTCTTTTTTTTTTTTTTGTTCTTTAGATCAGAGTCAAAAATGTGGTCCCCACTGGTCACTGATGAAGGAAAGACCAATCCATACAAGATGAATCTGGCAAATACAGAAACACAGGTGCGTTTCAGCCCTTCTTAACTGGGAGCTGAGGGATTTTTAAATGGACCTCTGATCATTTTCAATGAGTTTTAAAGGTATTCGCTGTGCTTGAGGCTGTCATACATAACAGGACTATACCCGCTAAACAAATAAAGGCACGCCACTATAAGCTGCCAAAGTGAAGTCATTGTTTATGTCCTAACAAGCCTTATCCATGGAGACCAGTGAGTTTATCAGCCAAAGCCATGACGCAAGACCCACATCCTGCAGGCTGAGTTGGAAGTTTAGGGTCAGTATGTGAGTGATCATAGGAAGTGTGTGGAGTTTGACGACATAGTTAGGTGTTATAAATGTTTCCAGATTCAAGCGGAGAGTGAAACATAATAAGAAACAACTGCTAAATATGTTGTTAACAGAGGAAAGTTTGTGTCATTAAAATCTGAGTCCTTGGGAAAACTTTCCCTTGTCTGTTTTTTCTTCTTCTTTTGTTTAATTGTCTTAGTTCACATCAAATTTGTTGAAATATCTATCTACATTTATTTAAAAAAGTAATGATTGATTGATCTTTTTTCTGGTCTAAATAGCTATATTTTATTACATTCCTTATCTAATGTCTTTGGCTTTGTTTCTGTGTCTTAAAGGTATAGTTCACCCAAAAATGAAATTCTGACATTATTTACTCAGCCTCTAATGTCGTTCCAAATCTTTATGTAAATTTGAATGTTTTTATGGTTCATTTAACATCAGGGCAAAGGACTACAGTTGGAAACTAGCCAGTTGTTAATATTGGCAAATAAACAGAAATGCTAATTAATGTTATCTTCTTATAAATTAAGGTCAAGATAAAAGTCATACAGTTTTGGAATGACATGAGGGTGTGTAAATGATGATATTTTTGGGTGAATCACGCTTTTGAAACTACACTTCTCTGTTTAGTTTGCCGTGTTTTTTGAGATTTGTTCCTGGTGTCTTTTTCTGTAGGAGGTGAAGCTTATAGGCTCTGCTCATAACAGGAGCGCTATTCCGTTCAATTCTGCCAGTCCCAGGGTGGTCACCAACCTGTACAATAACCCCGCTGGCCTGTATTCCTCTGAGAACATTAAGAGTTTCAACAGTGCAGTGGATGATGTCCAGACTTCTGCTGTGTCCAATGAACCCAGCAGGAAGTAAGCGTGATACACACCTCACTGACAGATCAGTGTGTAAAGAAAATACGCTAATACTCTTATACCTGATGGTTACACTTTTAGGGTCATTAATTTTTCTTTTTCTTGAAAAATGTATAAATGTTTTTCAGAACCATACAACATAAACATGAATATTAAGTCACCATTATAACTGCAACGTTCATTCCATTTCTGTGCTGTATTAGTATAGCTATTTGAATCTATGGTTGTCAGGGCTGAAACTAGCCATTTGGATTGGTTTGAATAACATAATACTATCGAGATAACATTGTTTGTCTTGTGACTGTCATGTGTGTCCTTCTTCCTGTATTATAGCCCAGATCCCTGTAAACCTGGCCAGCCAAAGCCTGCATTACCTGCAGACTCTGAGGTGTACAAAATGCTGCAGGAGAATCAAGAATCCAATGAACCTCCTCGCCAATCTGCCTCTTTTAAAGTTCTGCAGGAGATCCTGGAAACTGGTATAATATCATACACACCTTGCATAGCCTACTACATTGTGTCTGAATTACATGTAAGTGATCAGGCCTTAGCTTCTGTTGACAAAATGGGTGTCTGTGATTCTGGTCATTCATGATCATCAGTTTCTAACTCCATGCATGTGGCCACAGCTGTGAAACACATTTTGTAAATGGCATCAGATTTGGCCTATAAAAAAACCCTAAGCATCTTTGTTTCTTTGTGTCAGGTGATGTAGATAAACCCTCTGGATTCAGAAGTGTCAAGGCCCCCACCACAAAAATTGGAGCCTCAGTTGGGAATCCTGAAAAGCTTTCTCTATGTGACAAATGCGGTTCAGGGATTGTGTAAGTTTCGCTGTTTTGGTCTATTCTTATAGGAGAAGAACAGAAATGCATGCATCCAAGAACAGTTGCATGCACTTTGTAGTTTCATGTGTGATTGTAATGTTAAGACAGTTTCGCCATCTAGTGGAATATTTTGGAACTGATTCTCTTTATAATATATTTGGATTCAATGATCATAATAATCAAGTGGTGCTCACTAGAGAGCCATATAATATCTGGCTCCTCCTCTCTGGATGCAGTGGGTGGAGCTTAACCTAATTAGGTTCAGGGATAGACTGACTAAACCTTCATGCTCCACCCAAAGAAGGGGAGATGGTGTCAAGCTCCACCCACTGGTTCTGCAGTGAGCAGCCTCTCATAATATTAGGAATTTTTGTGACTAATATTTCTCTCTCTTTTTTTTTTTTTAAAGAGGAATGATTGTCAAAGTTCGAGATAAGTTTCGCCACCCAGAGTGCTACATTTGCACAGACTGCGGGATCAATCTTAAGCAGAAAGGACACTTTTTTGTTGAGGACAAGATTTACTGCGAGAAACACGCACGTGAACGCGTCACTCCTCCAGAGGGTTATGATGTTGTCACTGTTTTTCCAAAGTAGCATGTTTATAACGTTCTACTTTCATACTGCACATTCCCTTATGTGGGGAATTCCTTCAGAAATCTGTAACACTTTATTTGGATAGTCTTCCAATGAGGCTGCTTTGTTGCCAGCATGAATGTTTTTAACAACTCTTACATGCTCAGACAGAGATGCGTGGATTTAAATAGACTTTGGCAACAGTAATCAGGAAATGTGATTAGACATCACCTGAATCTGTGAATATGGAGTCTGTCCAGATTAAGTGCTATTGTTATCATACATTCCAATGTCTTAGTCATTCCGTACGTATATCTCTTTGTATAAAAGGCTCATATAATTGGTGCTAGGGTATCTTAAGACCACTTGCTGCATTTGCAGTTTTTCATAAGAAAGTTGATCATTGAAATGTATGTAATCATGGTCATATTCCTCACACACACCGGTATGTAAAATATATTCCCTGTATGTATGTTGTCTTGAATTCGCCATATTTTTTTACGAAAATAACTTGTTCAGCCTTGCTAGAAAAATAAAATGTTGCACATCCATTGCGAAATTTCTTTGGGGTTATTTATTTAAAGATGTTTTATTATTTTTTTTACATGTTTTATTTGAATCACGCCACTTTCAATAAAAGCATTTCTGCAAAAGCATAATTATAGCTGAATAAATGACTGAATATGAGAGCCGCATTGAAAGCACCAACCCACTCATACTTCAGTCAGAGTGCAATAGTTTTTTTTTATTTAGTTTTTTTATGCAGCTGTAAGTAATCTCAAAAATTGTGTTATAAAAGAAAACCTAATCACAATTCAGTTCTTTCATGAATATACTAATTGAATGGCAAGGTTATTTAACAGAAGATGTACATAGGGAAATGCATTCACACACCAAGCATAATGATAACATGGCTTATTTGTGATCTTCTTTGTGAAACTGAAGTGATGTGAAGGCCAAGAATGGTAACCCATACTCAAATTTTGTCCTCTGAATTTAACCCATCCAAGTAAGTGCACACACATTAGGAGCAATGTGTTGGAAATAGTTTGCAACATTGAATGTGTCCTTTTTTTAACCTTAGAATTTAAGATTTCATCTGTACTTGGGCTATTTTAATGTTTGTTCCACTAGAGATATTGTCCGGTCTCCCCTATTGTAGTATTAACCTGTTGCTCTGGAAAACACAGCTGATGTACAGCGCATGCGCAGTACTCTTGTCAGTAATATGATAATATTCAAACTTCCTTCACGAGACACTAAAGCAGATTCTATATGAATTAATTATGATTGTATAATTTCCTTTCAACAGATGCACTCGAACGAAAATAGATTTAAAAATATTTTTTATTTGCTTGAATTAAAAAAGGAAGAAAGAAATAACAAACAATATTTACAACATTTATATACCTATGTCTATTATCGCCATAGCATGCAATAAATCGTTTAAATAATTAAAATAATTGAATCATTATGATGTTTTTTTTTTTCAGTCTTAAACGGAAAGTAACATTTATATACTTAAGAGCTGCCCTGAAACGTGACATGCTCGTGGTCTAAAAAAGCAAGAATCAACTTTTGCCAGATTTGTTTCGCTACTCGCAGATTCGATTTTTCCCCAGCAAATCAAAATGTCAGATTGTCCTGAAAATTGCAGTTAAATTCCTCTAGCAACAAATCGGTGTAGTAGCCTTGGGTTTCTTGCCAACTTGATGAGTTTGTGGAGTGCCACTTGGACGCGCATGTGCCTGATGCGCTATAACGCAAATCCAAGCAAGCGCTCGGCACCGTGAGGTTCTCCTGATCCCGAACGTGATTTGAAATTTGTCGAACACGGTCTGCAATTCTCAATGTTTCTGACAATGCCCAAATGTAATTGTGAGCGAATCGCAAAGTCTCAATTTTAGTCAGTTTCGCGTCATCGGGAAAAGTTGGAAGCACGCTCCTCAGAGTATCCAGCGCGGAGTTCAGCTTGTGCATGCGGTGCCTTTCTCTATCGTTTGCCTTAACTCTGCGATTCCCACGTTGTCTGCTTCCTGATTTAACTGTCATATTTTTCTTCATTCTTTTATTTCTTGCGTCCTCTCCTCTGAAGGAGCATTCAGTCGCTGAGTCTTTGTTGCCAAACTCATAGTCTGTGTTGTATTCGATTTGTTGACCTTTAGTAATGTCTGTGGATCCAGACTTCAGATCTAATGCCGAACTCCAGTTCGATTTAAAGGTTCCATTCCTTCTCCCCGAAGCGCACGTGGATCTTGGAGTCATTCTGTAAACATCAAACACAACTGGACATCATCAGTCCAAGGTCTCGAATTCTAGAAGAATCATAATCATAATTTAGATGCTTACCTCTTGCAGACTGAGAGTGTGTTGATCTACAGCACTGCGCGTCCTGTGAGCAACATGCGGTCTCTTATTCATTCCCTTAATATATAAATCAAAGGGACAATAGAGGGTGATGCGCCCATTCGTCATTTATGTCCCTTTATCCTGACTGCGCTCCTGAACAAACACATGGAGTCAAGTGGCCAATCAGAACTGAGACGGCCGGTTTCCAGAATGTACCTTCCTAGTTTCAGAAATAAACTAAGAGAGGATTTTAAAACAGTTTAGAAAATACCAGATGAAGTTTTCTATAGTTGTCTGTCATTTTCTACACTAGCGCATTTATCACATTTATATCTCATCACGCGCATACTGCAAATATATAGTGGCATGTGAGCCTTTTTTGCGCAATGGATGCTATACACGATAGAATTAATAATAGCACTGAATATGCATGCAATTTTCTCAAACTTCTGGAATGGATGGTAGAAAACGTTAATGGATCTGGAGCAGGAATAAACGCAGGTGACTTGGCAACCTTGTCACTGCGTTAAGACAGCAATCATATAGGTATTATGGTGGTTCGTGGACATCTTAGAGGCACTTATATATACCCTTTAACAAGCAATTTTCAATAATCAGAGCTGAAAATAATTACTGATAAACAATATTATTTTAGCGTCATTGCCGTTGTGCGCCTTGTGGTGATATTCCTGCGCGTAAATCGTGTTGTAGTGCACGAAACCCATGGGAAAATAATATTTAATCCAAGAAAATGTGGATTAACTTGTGTCTAAGAGAAGAAGCAGTTCCCCAGTGCAATGAAAACACAGAATATTACGCGCTAGAAAATTTGCAAAGAAAATAAAATGCGTGCGCACTGATGTCTCCAAATGACATCCAAGCAAGTCCGTTATTAGGAACATTAGGAAGTGCGCGTGATGAATATAGTCACTGTTGCAAACAAAAGACCTTTCAGCATGGTCGGATAGCACAAGTTTACATTTGGCCCCAAGTCTTGATAAAACTACATTTATTGGAGAGACCAAGAGCCCTGTTATGGGCGCAAAATATTTACCGTGGTGCCCAAGTGTCCACAAAGGCACTCATCGCCAGTCTAACTAAATATGTATTTTGTAAGACATCTGATAACCATATGCTTTCAATAAAATGGACAAATAAAGCAAGGAGATAGGGAATGTTGTCGTGCTGCTATAAATGCCTCGAAATAATCCAAAGTAAACCAAATATTACCGCTTTACAAATAACTTTTGATGCCAGATCCATATTGGGATATCGCGGGACAGGTGTGGTTTTGGGACTGTCAGATTTGTCCCCCGATTTTTATCAGTGCCGAGTAATATCTTGCTTGTTATGCAAACTATGAGCAAACATGGGCGACCTGTTGCTGTGGAAATCACAGATATCGCAAAGAACATGATTTAACAATAATGCGCCTTACTGAAGAGCAGGTGATACCTGGCCTCTCTCTCTTGATTGATAGGCTGCTTCTTCAACTGCTGCACTTTACAATCTGTTGTAGTTATTTATGAATTCTTATTATTTTAACAAACAGAAGTACCAGGTGGGGCTTTATTTTCATCCCCAGTCTTTGTTTGAAGGGCATCTGAAGAAGGCAATCAAGGACTAAAACTCGCTGACCAGCTTTTTGCCATCCATTTGTCCCAAACTGGCAGAAAAGCTATTTAATTCTTCTCTCTTGTTCAGACGCGGAAAAGGCTGCACATAAAGAAGAAAAGGAAACTTCACTGAGAAGACAAAAACAACAACTTAAAAACATTTAATTACAACCCGGATGCCATATGTACACCTCTTGTTAAAACTCAAACAATGTCAACTCTTTTGTGTGGTAAAACGTGCACCTTTGGAGACGTGTGCGCTTTTGGAACGGTGTGCGCATCGAGACCAGAAAGATCTTGAGTACACTTCTTGGAAGAAGTAATGCAGTTTTAATGTGCTTTTGAGGTTCCTTTTAGAGTCCACCCATTGTGCTAAAACGCATATGCTTGTTATGACCGAATACACCAATTATAATTGAATAGCCAAGAGCTTCTTGCTACAACTCTATTTGGTTTGAGCAATCGGGGGTCACCCTTAATAATTAAGCTTTGGTGCTGCTGTGAATGCGTGGGTTCAACTGCAGCTTTTCTCCAAACAGTGGCCACATTCAGCACAGGCTTTAATCGAATTTATCTTACTATTGCTGTAACTTAGCAAGTTTTGGGGGAAAAGATATTTTCCATTGGAATGAAGAAAAAAGACTAAATTATATATGTATTTTTAAAAAGTAAATAAATAAACAAAGATTAAGAGTTAAATAATAATTTTGATAAACTATATCTTATGATCATCTTCAATTTCCAAGAATTCTTGTGTTAAATTTGGCATATGGTTGTATGGATATACAGTCCAGTATAGTTTTAAAACTCACACACCATGAGCATTTTCTTTGAAATAAATTTAAGATGATTTTTTTTTTTTAATCTCTCGATGTGTTTTTCAATTTTGGCCACTTTTATGTCCCATGAGCTGGCTTAGAAACGTTTTCTTCATATATTTTTCAAATGCATTTCATTGATCTATTTTTGTTGTGTTTTCCTTATCCCATACCCAGACTTAATCTTAAACTATTATGGATTTTCCTAGCCTAAGTTTTATCCATCAGTTAACGTACATGCTTGCCAACATTTTTAAGCTCCACAGAATAAACACTCATATTTTCTTTATAACATTTATCCCACTTTTACCAAGTTTAAAAATTAAATTCGCTCTATTCTTTGAACAAAATAAAATATATTTTTTAGAGCTAGTGATGAAAAACGTGCTATGGTTGAAGAAGTAGCTAATGAGATGTTTTATTTGTCCTATTTTACTTTCAACAAGAACGCAACCACTTCAAACCACTAAGCCAATGCAATAATAATAATAAAATAAATAATAATAATAATAATAATAATGATAATAAAACTGCATTCATCCTCTTCTTTAGCTTAATTGCTTTCCAATCTAGTTCAATCTTCTAAAGACATGAATAGGCTACAATGTACCTTTGTCTAAATTTGTAAACAAACATGCAATCACATACACACAACACACACACAGAAACACAGGTTTATTTTGCTATCAAAGTGAGGACAATCCATAGGCATAATGATTTTTATACTGTACAAACTGTACATTTTATCTCCCTACACTAACCCTACTCCTAAACCTACCCATCACAGAAAACATTCTGCATTTTTAATAAAACATTGTTTAGTATGTTTTTAAAGCTATTTGGAATATGAGGACTCATGAAATGTCCTCATAGTTCACGATTACGTTGTAATACCAGTGTAATACCCATGTCATTATACACATTTGTGTCCTCATAAATCACAACAAACGAGCGCTAGGTTTATTTTGTGAAATAGAAAAGTTTCCACAACATTTGGTCCTAACAAGTATAGTCAAAACAAGTACACAAACACAAGCAAGCAATTACATAAAAATCGATAGATATTGTAGTTTTAAAAGGGCTTTTAGACATTGAAATCTGTCACTCTCTTCCGTATGATCACGAACTGTAATACATGATCATTTCCTATATGAACGTCTTATAAACGCAGTTGCTTGCTAAAAAAATAACAACACAAGGTAGACACATTACACCAAAATACCCAGATTGCCTTTTAAAAACATAATCGCGCCATCAAGTGGCCATTCAAAGAACTGACTGTGCATGAAACCGTTTTCTTTGCCTCAATTAAAACCTGCACAAAAGTTATCCTAGAAAAAATACCAATGCAGCCAAACTCAGTAGAAAATTTATTTTAAATAACATATGATTAAATTTTCAATGCTTTGAATATAAATCATTTTTTACTTCGTTTACCAGATTAAAAAGGATTCCTATGATTAAAACTCAATATCTTTTTTTTTAAAAAAGCATAAAACGTGACACAAAAAGATTAATTATGAAACAACAACAATTATAAATACATACAAAATAATATAAAATATAATAATAAAGTACCTTAAAAAATAAATTTGCAGACTAATGAAAGATACTCCACACACAGACCTCCCTGGAAAATATCATGTAAACGGTGTCGAATCTGCGAATCGACAGTACGGAGTGACTTTCACAGCATGTGCGCTGGACTAATCACTGTGATGAAGGACGCACGCGGTGTATGAAGATCGGCGAATGCGGAGTCACGCCTGAAAGCAAATCGCGTCCGCTTTTACTCACACGGCACTTCCTGATATAATCTTGCACCTCTGATTGTGTCATGCAACGGGGCATTCGCTCTCAAAACAAGCCAAACAAAGAGCTTTCAGGCTGTCTTCCCCGTTTCTCCCAGAGTAGTTGAAGAAGCGACTTTTTCAGACAGGGTGTAACCTTGGCAAACAAAATGGACTACAGGGTGAGTGGATATAATGTCAATTTGAAATCAGCTGTGCTTTAAAAAATAGTGTGTTCCAGCTATCCAAACATGACATGGTTATGTCATAATGAAAGCTCCGACTATAGAAAATAAGGATGTTTTGGTCCATCGTGTTGTGTTTCAGTGTTTTGTCATTCGACACTGTCTGTAGGTGATATAACATGTTTTCACGTTCATTGCTGGGAATTTAGGTGATCTTATTAAGTAGAAAGAGTATTATTCATCTGAAGTATAGTTTGTTTTAGAGAGCCCGAACGTCGCACTGGTTTGTTTTCATGTCGTATATCAAATGTTGTATTCTCTGTGGTGTGTACAGGAGACTCAGTTTGAACTGATATAGGAGAGAGCTGTTATAAAACCGTTTCTCCTTCTTATAATTCTCTGTAACAACTCCTTGTCTGTGTGCAACAACCAGGTGCAGAGAGGGAAATTTTGTGTTTCATTGTGTATGTGTTCATCAGAAGCTTTCCTGTGACAGGCTCGAACCCAGAGGAAGTGCTATTCTTAACAAGACTGTGTACAATGGGGGCAGATCTGTTTTGACTGCAGTCCAGCAGCATCTGTTGAGCATCTGTTTTTGGCTTGTCTGATGCTCATGTGATTCTCTGAGTGCTTTAATGTGTGTGAATGAACATCATGGCTCTATGTCTATGAAAGGGATGTTTAACCCCAAAAATAAAATTCTGTCATCATATATTCTCCCTTATGTCATGTCAAACCTGCAGGACTTTATTTCTTTTGTGGAACAGAAAAGGAGATATTATAAAAAGTTGGCAGCCTCGGGCACCGACTCACCCTTCACTTTCATTGTTTTTATATATAACTACTGCTTGCACACTTCCTTTCAAATGTTTGGGGTCGGTAATATTTTAAAAATGTTTTTGAAAGCAGTATCTTATGCTCGCCAAGGCTGCATTTATTTGATCAAAAAATACAGTAAAATTGTTGTGCATTGTGAAATATAATTAAAAAGCTGAATTTGTAGCAGTCGTCACTCCAGTCTTCAGTGTCACATGATCCTCCAGAAATCATTCTAATGCTGATTTGCCTTTCAAGACATTTCTTATTATTATTATCATCAATGTTGAAAACAGTTGTTCTGCTTTTTTTTAGTGGAAACTGATAATTTTTTTCAGTATTCTCTGATGAATGAAAAGTTCAAAAGAACTGTTTTTATTTGACATAAATCTTTGGTACCCTTATAAATGTCTTTACTGTCACTTCTGATCAATGTAAAGCATCATTACGGTCTTAATTTCTTTCTAAAAGAATCTTCCTGACCCCGAACTTTTGAATGGTAGCATATATGGGCGATTACATTAATAAAATTGTGTATGTGTACCTTTTACAGCTATTTAATGTAAACACTTATTTTAGATAAATTGTATTGAGTGCTATGAAAGATGTGCTGAGCTCCCATAGCACTTTCTGTCTGATCCTCTTTAAGATGTTGGGAAAATGAGCTCGTTGCTACGAACAAATAATCAAAGCTTGACAAAAGAGGGTGAGATTGTCTGTTTACTAGGACCTGAAAACAAGCTACATCATATTTTCTATAAACGTATTTGTTCGAGCTAAACCTATCCAAGTGCTCCAGGCATGTTCTTTTACCACAGTTGTGTTATCTGTCACGTTCAGAAGATGTTTTATAACATAGCAGACGTGTACATCTCTTCATCTCTTTTGCAATGTGTTTCTGCTGATTTTACCTTTTACCCCTTTTACAAGATAAGATAATCTCAGCGTTTTATGGCACATTATACACTGAGAAGCTGTCTGTAGGTCTTGTTACATAAGAATGATGGTCACTGTGATTTTTGCCAAGTAAGACGTGTTCCTGGATCAACAAATTTCATTGATCCTACCTGTAACTTCTCCCTAAAGTCAGAGGCAAATGATAGGTGAATAACACTGATGTAGAAGCACCTTTTCTGGTTGGAAGCCTAAACTTGACACAAACTAAACTTGTCCATCAAATCTGAATGGTTGATTGGGATGTTGTTCCAGGATGAACAATTAATCCAGGAACATGTTGTACTTGGTAAAATCACATTCACCTACAGGAAGACGATGCTCCCTTTAAATATTTTGTTTCAGTGCAGTTGAAGTTCCACATTTCATTCTGAACGAGTGATGCACCTCAGTCCTGGTCAAAGTTTCAGTTGTTCACTCACATGACCTGTTTGCCTGCTCGTCTGAATTCGCTGTTCTTTGTAAACCCTGCTAAACCTGTCGGAGAGCTTGTCATGGACTTGGAACTCCATTCAGGGGGTGTTGTTTAGCTCCTCTCTGATTTATTCATTATCTCCTTGAAAAAATGATTGAAATTAATACCTTTTAATTTATTTAATATGGCTGGTCTAATTACGTGTCATTTATTGTGCAACATACAAGATAATATATGGTTGTAAGTGATAGCTAGTGATATTCAGATGCTCAAAATGCAAATTATAGCTTTTAGTCGGGCTTTTGAAGAAATGAGATTCTCATTCAATTCAGATCACTTGGAGTTGACTTGCTCATGAACATATATCGTTGGCTAAGACTTTGTTCAGTTGACCTCCAGGTTTCCTGCGTGCTGTTATGGCGATTGCTGTTGAGACACAATCTGTGCTGTTATCAAGCAAGACCACATTGTGCTGTAAAAAATAGTGATTGTGAAATGCGTCCGCCAGATATGCTATTTATCGCTTTTTAAGTGACATAAAATAGCCATTTATAAATATGGACTTTTCAGTATAATAGACATGAAATAGTATTTTTTTTTTATTGGGGATGTTTTATTGCACCCATATCCTTAGAAGCCCATTTTAAGTCTGTGTTTTGGGTTTTGTGTGGCCAGTTTCTCATAATGAATGAAGGTGTGGTCAGTTGGAACAATATCTGTGAAAGTAGTTCTCTACTAAGCTCTCTGTGATTCTTGTGGCTGAAGTTAGACCTTCTCCTGCCACACTTTACTTGGGTGTCATTAGTGAAGTCAAGCTCCTGAGACAATTAAGTATGACTCAATCCTCTATAGTAAGTACATATTTAAGTATAATTTTGAATGGTTTTATTGATATTTTGATTTGCTACTAGCTGTTATTACGTTATTATGCTAATCTGGGAACTGATAGCCAGCATGTTTGTATTTATTATGTTGAGTTCTTTATTCACCTCTGCTTAAGCTTTGTAGTTTTCCTGCTATTTACTGAAATCAGATTGGGTTAATTTCTGGTCTAGTTGCTTTGATTGACTATAACATGTCTCCTTTCCTCATGCAGAGTGCCTTGGAGGTGTATAAGGAGATGGTGCTGCTGTACATAGAGGAGGCTCAGCGCTTTGTGAATTCTCAATGTGCTGGTCTAGAGCCATGGCAGATTATTGCGGCCACTTTGCTGTCCACACTCGGTGCCGTGTGGCTAAAGGGCTTCCTTTTCCAACAAGAGAGTAAGTGCTATTGATCATACAGGTCTTTGAACATCTGAATGCATCAGGCATATTAAATATGTTGTCAGCTTTACACTACCATTCAAATGTTTGAAGTTGTTTATTGAATTTGAGGTCAAATGGAAATCTTACGTTATCACTGTCTTCACTGTCACTTTTGATCAATTTAATGCATCCCTGCTGAGTAATAATCTTTATTTATTTTTCCTTCTTTTTTTTTTTTAAAGATTTTTACTACATAATTTTACTGACCTCAAACTTTTGAATGGCATTATGTACATGATCTTGAAGATAACGTTCCATGAGTCGATAAAGGGGGAGTAAAAAATTAAATGCATTGAACTATTTGTTGGTTTTTTTAAATTTTCTAATATGGTTAATAATAGTCAGTCCATGTAATAGTTGTTTTATCAACAGTCTTTTCACAGTCATAAGCTACTGTTTACTGTTTACTTTGATACCGTGTAACGGTCTGAATCATCATGTAGCAAGCTAATTGTAGGTAAATAATCATGTTGTCCCTTTTTATTCTATTCATCAGTCAGGAAGTCTTAAAACAAAGTTGCTAAATGTCAAGGCCACTTGAACAATAACGAAATCTGTGGCACTTTTAAACTTTATACGCAACTGTTGACCTAGACACTATTTCTTTGTTTTTTCATTGTGGTGTGTTATGGTTGAGTCACCATCCAGAAACAATGGTTTCACGTGAGCTGAGGGGAAAAAAATAAATATTTACATTTGAGGTCTCTCATTTGTTTAATTTTTCATGCCAAACTTTAGATACATTCACAGGCTTTGTAAAGTAAACATTTGGGAAAAAAAATGCCTCACTGCAGAGTCCTTTCATGTCACATCTTCACCACAATTTGCCCTTTGTTCATGTTTTCTAGGCCTGACGTCAAGAGTAAAGAAGCAATTCTTTAAAATCATCAGAAAAATCCCATTTGTCGGAGCAACAGTAAGCATCTAGTGGTTTTATAGTTCCCTTTCTTCCTTCAGACTTCTCTTTCTTACTCACTGATGGATGATTAAGTCACTGTTTCCATGCTGAAGAGGAAATGAAGCTTTTATCACACTTTCATAATATGAAATGTTATGTGATTATACCAGGGTTTACCTCGGGTCATTAACCTGAATAAATTGCAGAACCAACTGCAGGTTGATTTTGATTTGAGTCTTTGACGGATTCTTTTGTCCTCTATTTCCCCAAAATTTATCGGGATGCAACCATTACATTATGTAACCATTACAAAATACAACTTAAACATCCCTTAGACAGTGGTACTCAATCTTTATTTTTTTCTAATTTTCTTGTACTAACAATTTAAAAAAAAAAAGAAGTAATATATATTATATAGTCATCCTTCACCTCTACTTGATAACCACTGCTTTAGGTCATTGGTAATTAATAGATGTTAATTCATTAACAGATCTCCTTTTCTACATGCAGTTAATGGAGGAAGTTACATCATATGAATAATACTGCAATTAATTGTTTATTTTCCTCTCAATTCCTCTATCCCCTAAATTTCTGGTTTTAATTAAGTATTCCGAGGTTTATTTGACACTTCTCCCCCCCCCCCATCAGATCCAGAATCAGCTCAACAAAGCATTGGATGACATGTCAGTGAGTCTGTGCACACTGAAGGAAGGCATGAGCTACACCAAACTCCTGCCAGCACAAGGCCTCACCCAAGAACAGCTCCTTGACAAGATCAGGGAGTATGAATCACTGAGTGAGTCACCTTCAGCCTGTCCCAACTCCCATCTGTTATAATGATGGAGAGCCCAAAGGCTTTAAAGATGAATCAGAAACTCTTAAAGTATCAGTCAGATGTTATTAGTCTGTATTTGCTCAATAGTAGTCTGGGTGCAGTTTATTTACTGGGGTATAATTTGACTGGTTTAGAGGTTAGTGTCCCACTGTTGTTCTTTCATCAGTCTTTTTTCATACGTCTGATTTCAGGTGAGGTAGACTGGGCGAAAGGCAAAGTGTCAGGTGCAGTCTACTGGGGGGACAAGAAGCTCACAGATCTCCTGGTGAAGGTATAATGACCTTTAAATCATTTAGATCAATAATTCCCAGCAAAAAGGGTATGTGTTCCAGGAGGTACTTTTGATTTTGCTCTGTTAATTTGTAGAACTGGACAAAAATAGATAAGAATAAAAACTAAAAATGTTTACAATGATTTTATACATTTGTGTGGATCACATGCAGAATATTTGTGCTATCTGAAGTGTTTTTGTTTCACCCAAAGTATTGAAATGCTTTAGTGACTTTAATAATGATAGTAATTAAAATTCTATTAATTATTAAAAAATAATAATGTAATTATTAAATCTGGTAAATTGTATCCAGTATAATATCTAATTTAATTTAATATATACTACTGTTTACTGTTTGGGGTTGGTTAAGATTGTTTTTGAAAGAAGTCTCTTAAGCTTCCAAAAATACATTTTTGGAAATTGTGAAATATTATGAAAAATAATGGTTTTCTATTTGAAAATATTTTCAAAATTTATTTCTGTGATGGCCATTGCTCCAGTCTTCAGTGTCATATGCCTTCAGATGCTCAACTGTTGTGCTTCTTAATGTTTTGTGGAAACAATGATGCATTTCATTTCAAGATTCTTTGACAAATAGAAAATTTAAAAGAACAGCATTTATTTGTCACATTTAAATAATTTGCTGTCACTGCCCTCAAACAGTATTGTAAAAGTTAATGGGACATTTTTGGTTTGGTGTTGAAGTGCTACTTGATGGGGTTGTAGTAATCCATATGACAAACAAGGTTGAGAAACACAGGTTTAGATGTTCACTTTACTTTTGAATTCAGTGGAGGCTTTGTGAAACAAGAAATAAATTCTGGATTTTGTTTTGTGTTCCTCTGGTTTGCAGGTGTATGGTGATTTTGCCTGGTCCAACCCCCTTCACCCAGACCTGTTCCCCGGAGTGAGGAAGATGGAGGCAGAAGTAGTCCGGATGGCGTGTGCTCTATTTAATGGAGGGCCAGACTCCTGTGGCACAGTGAGTCTTTCTCACTGTCTTCCCTGATGGAATAATGTGGTTGTGCAAAATTCCAAGAACCCATAAATGAAGCCAATTTCACTATCTAAACTCATTTGTAAAAAGGGTTCGGTTGCATATTAATATACAGTTGTTTGCTCTTAAGAAAATAGCTAAATGTGGTAAAAGTCTGTGGAATGCTATGAGAGTCTCATGCATGGGCTACAATCATACAGCAACAGAATAAGGTTGTCAGTCCAGCATTTTTCTTTAGAAGACTCTTCACTGAAATCTAATTATTTTTGTGTGTTCCTGTCATGAAAGGTTACTTCAGGTGGAACAGAAAGCATCCTGATGGCATGCAAGGCATACCGAGACATGGCTCATGAACGGGGCATCAAACACCCAGAGATGTATGTACATGTCTCGATCTAGACAAAACATCCAGCCTTTGCAGTCATAATCCTCTCTTTTTGCTTTGGTCAATAAAATAGTATTTGTCAACAACACTGTAAACGATTTATTTTTATTTTTACTGTTTTATGGCATTTAAAAAAATCATTTGCAATTAGTGCACCGTAAAGGCAGTTATTATATTCATTTAACTGGCGATTTTTATTTGATTTGTTTTGCCTATGCTGTAGCATTGCTCCAGTGAGCGTCCATGCGGCCTTCGACAAAGCTGCACATTACTTTGGGATGAAGCTCATTCACATACCTCTTGACAAGACCATGAAAGTTGATGTGAAGGTACTGCTGTTTGTTTTGCTCACAGTAATCCGGTACATTTCTAATTCAATGTTTTTGTGAATATTGACGTCCATCTAATTTTAATGACTATATTTTTGACCATAGGCCATGAAGAGGGCCATATCCAGAAACACAGCAATGCTGGTGTGTTCAGCTCCTCAGTTCCCCCATGGAATTATAGACCCTATAGTAGAAGTGGCGAAGGTAATTATTGCTTATTAGAATGGGCATGTCATCCAGTGCTTTTGTATCTGAAATATATTATTAACTTCAATT
The DNA here is from genome assembly GCA_038088235.1 of Zacco platypus. Lineage (NCBI taxonomy): Eukaryota > Metazoa > Chordata > Actinopteri > Cypriniformes > Xenocyprididae > Zacco > Zacco platypus. The sequence continues at coordinate 13,356,218 of CM076078.1, read as the reverse complement.
TTTTTTTTTTTTAAGCTTGCCGTAAAATACAACATCCCTTTCCATGTGGACGCATGCCTGGGCGGGTTCCTGATCGTTTTTATGGAAAAAGCGGGTTTCAAACTTGATCCTTTTGATTTCCGGGTCAAAGGTGTAACCAGTATCTCAGCTGATACACATAAGGTGAGAACTTGATAGTAAGAGATGGTAATAAATAAAAATACACTAATGTTCAAAAGTTTGTGGTTAAAAAAGGAAATTAATACTTTCATTGAGCAAGGATCCATTAAATTGATCAAAAGTGGTTCCTGTATAATATTTTGAACTCCCTTTATCATCAAAGAATCGTTAAAAAAGTTTCCACAAAAATGTTAGGCTAACTGTTGATAAACAGTCGATAAACATTGATGGTGATTAAAAAAAAAAAAAAAAAGTTTTATTTGCACCAAATCAGCATATTAGAATGATTTCTGAAGGATCATGTGCCTGAAGACTGGAGTAATGATGCTGAAAATTTAGCTTTGTCATTACAGAAAAATAAATTACATACATATTGAAATGGAAAACCATTATTTCAAATTGTAATAATATTTCACAATGCTACTGTTTCTACTGTATTTTTGATTAAAGAAATGCAGCCTTTGTAAGTATAAGGGACTTATTTCAAAAACATAAGTCTTACTAAACCAAATTGGTAGTGTTATTATAAAAATTTTTTTACATTTTAAACATTTTTACAGTTAAACAATTATGCAAATGAACTGCTCTCGACATTTATTCTGGGGATTAAAAACGTAAAGGAAAAATTTTTATTGTATTCTGTCCAAATGTCATAAATGAAAATTACAGTAAAAATGCAGTCTACTGTATTTATTTATTTATTTAAATCATTGTGTCCCCACAGTATGGTTATGCTCCCAAAGGCTCCTCAGTGGTGCTCTACAGTGACAGGAAATATCGCCACTACCAGTATTTTGTAGCACCAGATTGGCAGGGAGGAATTTACGCATCGCCATCCATGGCTGGATCTCGGCCTGGAGGCATAATTGCAGCCTGTTGGGCTACTATGATGCACATGGGAGAGAACGGATACATTGACGCCACCAAGAAAGTCATTGAGACAGCCCGCAAAATCAAAGCAGGGTCAGTATAATGTCATTTATAATATAATGCATAATAGTAAATGAGACCGACAAGCTGTTGCTTTAAATGAATGTCAATGGTGGAAAATACATTTGCATGGCAGGTAACATTTACATGCCGGGAAAGACACTGCGCAGAAACAACATCTAAAAAAACTTTCTTCCCACAGACTCCGTACAGTAAATGAGGTGTTTGTATTCGGGGATCCAGAGGTGTCTGTGGTGGCATTAGGTTCCGACATTTTTGATATCTTTCGCTTATCTAATGCACTGACTTCAAAGGGCTGGAATCTCAACACTCTGCAGTTCCCATCTAGGTATGGTTAAAAAAGAAATATGTTCAATGTGCAAGTAATGAAAATTAATGTAATGTCCCTGAAAGAAAATGAAAGTTAGTCAGGTCAGGAAAAATATACAAACATCATCAAAACTAGTTTTGTTTGTGTATTATGATTATTATGTAAATACATCAATGTAACAATTGTGTACTAAAAATATACATTTTAGCCATATTAACTTTAAATTTAAGGTACTGGTCAGAAAAGTTGTTCCTTAAATCATTGTTCATAGATCTTTTGTCGCTCCCTTTCAGCATTCATATCTGTGTCACAATGCTACACACAAAGCCTGGTGTAGCGCAGCAGTTCGTCACTGATGTGAAGAGAGAAGTAGCCATTATCATGAAGAATCCTAAAGAGAAGACCACGGGAATGGTGAGTTTCCTTTTCATTAGATTAGACATGCTATTCATTTATTTCATTCATTAGTTTTGGCTTAAAAAAAGTCTAAATCTTAAAACTTTGAGTTGATCTACAATACTGTTTGAGTTTGTGGTCGGTAAGATTTTCTAATGTTTTTGGAAGTCTTTTACCAGTCTGCTCACCAAGGCTGCAAAAATAAAGTAGAGACGGTAGTATTGAGAAATATTAGAAGGATATGAAACAACTGTTTTCTACTTTAATACATTTTAAAATGTATTATAAATATTTCTTATTATTATCAATGTTGAAAACAGTTGTGCTTAATCAAAACCTTGATTAAAAAAAAAAAGCAAGGATGCATTAAAAAGTATTAATTTCTTTCACAAAAAATAAATCTGTTGCACATGCTTCTAGATGTTGACTAAATTCACTTTTAACAGATATTTAAACTGATTTTTGTCCAATTAAAAGTTCATAAATGACACATTTCGAGTAATTTATACGTTATATACATTTTTCTAGCAAAATGTTCATTGTCCTTAAAGCAAACAAAAAGCAAAAAAACCCTCTCTTTGCACTTTTAGTCCACTTGTACATGTATAGTCTCATTTAATAAACCGTAATGAAATTACCCTTGTTAACTCTTCTCCTTTATGCCGTAGGGAGCAATCTATGGCATGGCCCAGTCCATTCCTGACCGATCAATGGTGACCGAGGTCTCACAGGGCTTTTTGGACTGCCTCTATAGCACTGAGGTGCCCAAGACACAGAACAAGCACCACAAAAACCATAAGAACCACATGAATGGCAACTCCAAAGTGCACTGAGATTGACTGCCAGGGTCTCCACCCTTAGCTGGCTGAAGGGATGCTCACCGCAATCATCTAATCATTCATTTACTTCATTCAGTCATATATTTTACAACTAACTATTTTATGTATAAGCCATAGTCACCTGATATTTTGGGATTTGTGACTGAGGAGCAACAGTATCCTGTCTGTAAGACTATGGAGACAGCTGCACAAGTATCTATGGGAGTCTATGAAGGGTTTGGGACATCTTAGTCTAATTTTGGTGAGCAGTGAGTGCAGTTTTACTCGTCTCATTTTCTCAATTTCTTATTTTTACGACCTGTGCGCACCATATGTATTTGATTACACTCCCACTGCAATTTTTGGAAGTGTTTTCTGACACTTAAACCTCAGGATACCAGGGAATAACATTGTCACAATGATTCAACATCTGGTGGATTTTCACTCAAGTTATTGACAAACATTTTAGACAGTTTCTGGTACCTAAATAAGGCAAGATTAGGATAAAATCCATAATATGATCAACATGGAAAAACCATAGTGTTATTTTTTTTTTTTAAATATTCCCAATAGAAACTTGAAAACATAACAGACCATTTTAGGATGGTAGGGCTGCTCAGGTGAACCTCTATTACAGGTGTTGAATTTTATTTATTTTAAATTCCCCATAACTAGTATACATTTGATATTCCAGTTGCAAAACATCCATCTTATTGAGGAGAAAATATCTCACTGTTTTAAATGACCTATCAGGGCAAAGCTTAACAAATCCATTGACCAGCTTGTGAAGTCAATATTACCTGGTTCAAATTCCCATCCATATGGGTTTTTCAATGACCACATTTCACCCTATCTACCTCAAGTCTATTTCAAATCATTTTAAACTTAATAATTGTTTCCCTTTCGTCTAAATCCTGAGAAATGTCTCCTAAGTGGACATTTTGATCATTGATCAGTTAATGCCATGCTCCAGGTTATGGTACTCTTTCATCGGGTTTTCAAAGAGTCAGAGACCCAGCTCTCTTTCCAATTGATTCATGAGTATTCCTTTTGAGTTATATTTGTGTGTTGTTTTTGTTTGGTTTTTTTTTTTTGTTTTGTTCCAGCTTAACTCAACTGAATGACAGCTAAGCCCTGGAACAACAAGAAGGGAAATTAATTTGTGTATGAAGTCCGTGATAGGAGGAAGTGATGACATGGTACCATGGAAACATCACACCAGATCTTGTCAGCAATGTAATCCCATAAGCACTCATAATATTTGTGACCACTGTGTGTTTTTTTTATATATTTTAAATCACTAATATAATGTCTCATATTTCAATGTTTGTTTGTTTTTTTTCAGTAATTTCCATGTACTTTTTTTTTTGTTTAACCTCTTTTTGGGGGCTTCAATTAGTAGGCGGGATAGTTTTATTTCTACGATACCACTGTAGTACAGTGTAGTCTCAAGAACTGTAATATGCCTTAGGCTAAGACATAGATGTGGATTTTTGTCTTCAAAACATTACCCTTCTTGCCTAAATGAAGCATTTTAATGCCATTATGCAATAGTCTGTAATTATTGTAACTACTGAAACTGAGGCACCTTTGATCTGAATATTTGAAGCATTACATGACCTCTACGGTTATGGTTGTATGAAGCACAAAACTAACAGCATTCACCTAAATGCCTTTCACAGTCGTCAGGGTGTGTGCTATTAGATTAACAGTAGCTACGTCAGCCTCAGGGACTAGGCCTTTACCACATCATGCAATCCATTTCAATTTTGTCCTGTAATGTTTTGTTGTTCCTATATAAATCAATAAAAATTGTCCTAAAAAAATTATATGCTGGTCGCATACTATATTTACGTTTCACTGTTTTAGAGAATAACATATCTGATTTAGCCGAGGGCACCAAATAAGCCAGGACGACCACTGTCCACTTTTCCTCCATCTCATGTTTTTGAAATTTCATTGTGATATTTTTCCATTGTTTATTTATGCAAACATGCACTAGACTGATGTGTTTAACCAATGCAATCACATCTCCTTCAATCTCTAACGTTCTTGAAAACCCTAGAATGCATAAAACTGATCTGTATTCGTTTCTTATTCATTTCCTTTTGACTCGACAGTATTTTTGGATACAATTTTTGTAATTATAGTTTGAAGAAAGTAATTATATTTACTTTCTTCAACTTTATGGATTTATGGACTTTATGGACTATTTGCATTCATACTTTAACAGTCGTCAAGTTCTTCATCAAATGTAAAACCTATTCAGACAGTATGCAAATTTTGATGCAGTAGAGAAAGGCTAAAGGAAGCATAGCCGAAGGTCCAAGAGGTGCAAACTCTCCCCAAAAGTGAAAATCATATGTGAAATGTTCTGTCTAGTCACATGATCTGTGAGAAATGTAGGGAGGGAAGGTTCATACTAGAATATACTTTTCAGTAGATCTAAATTAGTTTAAAAAGTACAACTGCATTTTAAAAACCATAAATTTCACTTTTTGTAATGCATATATATACAAGGAAAGTGAACAGACAAACATGTTTTATTTATTAAAACATTTGTTTATCATGAATTATTTTAATTACTTCATTAATTGGACACCTATTATTTGAAGAAAACTAATTCCAACACAGGCCATTTTGACCCCCTTGCATTCGTGTAAGTTTATTTCATGCATTCTAGGGTTTAAAAACTTCTCTAAACCTTGCATTTGCCATTTGAAAATGTGAAATGCAATACTACTAAAAAAAAAATTATGCACTGCCACAAACCGAGTTTTGAAAACTTGATATTTAAATCCAAAAATGGGTTTTAGTTCCATCATTGATTAAACAGGAGGCAAGTGATTTGACAGATGATACACTGATTTCACAATGCCTAAGCCGACAAATATTTAATACAATTCATTGAGGCACTAACCATGTCATCGTTGGATCAAATACAAATAAAGGCACCATACATTTAGTTTCATAGAAAAAGACTATAAGCCATAGAACACAGTAATGTAATAGTGTTTCACCGGTCTCTTTAGTGTTCTTGCAATTCTCATCTCTGATCTGTAGTACTTTTATGTACTGCGAATGTGAAATGATTTAAAAGATGAAATTTGTCTTGACTGTACTATTAATACTCATTGGGAAAAGATCAAGTGTAACAGGCGCACAACACACAGTCAAAACTGATATGGTGATAACTGTGGTAACAAAGTTTTACAACATATTTGATCCAGTTTTACAGAATATAGAGGTTGACTGACAAGCTGTCAAGTGAAAGGATCCATTCAGAAGACGGAGGCTTGATCTATGAAGGTTGCGAGAGTGATGTCACGCTGTGAGAGTCCTCCACATTCATGAGTACTGAGGGTGATTTGAACCTACCAGAGAGAAAACAGACAGACAGGACACAGTCAACACAAAATCAAAATTGGCCACATTTATTCTTTAAATACCTGGTCTTATTAACAATTATTCAGTAAATCATATTAAAGAAGTTTTTATTAAAGCACGAATGCACTCCCAGCCATGACCCCCCAATAAACTGGATTAAAATACTACACTGATGAGCCTTGGGGGTGTAACGATACCCACGAATCGAAGTCACGAATCGATACATATCACGATACTGAAATCATGATACGATATTATTGCAATATTTCAAGACATATGGTAAAAGGTTAACAGTTGATCTAAAACGGATTTATTTTAGATGAACATGTTTGCACTCTGTCACTGACCAGATATATTTACAATAATGTAGGCCACTTTTTACTGAAAACACAAGACATTTGGCATTCATCAACACCCACAAATAATCCCTCATTGCATTATTATACATTATAATCAGCATTATATATAGAAGTTTAATGTAGTACTGACACTAAAACTCTGCACAACACATATTGTCACTATCCTCAATACAATATTGTTGCATTTTTTTATTGCGATATATTGTAACACCCCTAATGAGCCTTATTATCTTATTACCTTATTATACACGTTAAACCATTCGGGATGATGATCCATTTTCTCAGCCTGTAGTGCTACTCTGGACATGAACCCAAAAGCCTAAAGGGAAAAGAGTTATACTAGTTGTTTAGTATATAACTCTAAATAATTTTATAGTCTCTCTTAGCAGTTTTAAATAGGTTGTTACCTGGTTGAAATCTTTGAAGAGAAACTCTTTGTAAATGGCATCTCTCCCTACCACCTCCATCCACTGAGCATTCCTCATCATGGGCAGGAGGTGCTCCCTCTCTTCCATAGTAAGAGTCTGAATCTTCCCAGCCTTAGTGTTTAAAACAGCTCTGGTTAGAAAATCTCTTAAAGTTGTAGTTTGTAAGAATGAATGTTGCAAAGCATGTCACATCTCTGTGAGTAAAATGGCAAAACACTAAGCTTTTACTTGTCTAAACTACAAATTACTGTTCAGGAAATTATCAAAATATAAGCAAATACACTACTTTAAAAAAGCCATTACTGTCTCAGAAAGACATCAAAGACAGAATGAAGTTTTTGGCAGAATATGGGAAGTTGTTTACGTGTGATGAATCATTATGAAACATGGGTTACATGGTGGTGCTCCAGAGTCATGTCTTTTAAAATCTGCTGAGAAATATAATAATAAATTCATCTCGACCACAGTGAAGCATGGAGGAAGAGGTGTCATTGTGTGGGAAGCTTTTTTAGCAGCTGGTATTGGTGAGCTCCTTCAATGTGAAACATCATTTAATGCTTAATATTGCAGAATGGCTCGCTTCCCACGATTGGAAAGTTGCCATCTAAAGATATCTATCTAAAAAGATGTTATTTTGCAAAGACAACCATGCTTTGGTCTTGGTCAGAGTCCAGATTTGAACCCTATACTGAATATTTGGTCTCACATTAAACTCAAACATAACTGGGAGACTCATGAGCTGTTTGAAGTCATTAACTTTGAGTAACTGTATATATATTTTACATATTGTGTATATATTTTATTAAATATCTTTGTAATAATGTAACAATTATTTATAAAAACATAAATAGTACTGTATTGTAAATGTTGTACATACTCAGATATAATCATTATTTGTTTTGCAAACACTCACTCTTAAGCAACCATTCCGAGGGGGATGTTTCAGAGAAAAGCACTGTGATTGGTTGTTGTGAGCCCCATATGGAAACAATGATGACTTGCATTTTCAATTTTAAGAGCTTCCACCATATTACTGAAATTCCTCAGCGGCTTATGACCCTTCCCATTTAAGAATATCACATGAACTTTAAACAGGTCTGTTATTAAAAAAGAAAGATGTTATAATGTATTGAGAAATATGCATTCATAAAAAAGTAACTGACTTCAAAATATAAGCTTTCTTTATATGCTTTATGTCATGGATTTTGTGCACTTTTAATTGAATGAATGGGGAAATTAGTTGATTTGTGTCAGCATTTTCTTTTGTACTATCCACACACTATAGTCCCTGAATGAAGCACCAGTATATTGCGTCAGAGAGCCTGTGCAAACACATGTCAGTCATAATGAAGCTCAAACACAGATAAAGCAGACTGACATCAACAGGTCTCTTAGCAACAGCGTAATCTGCTGAACTAATGCTGCTGCACGAGCGGACACGGCACGACGAAGACAAGTAAAACCATGACAGTTCTATCAGATGAATACAAGACCTTGACAAGTTAATGATAACAACATGAACAATTTAATATGGCAAAACACGAAATCTGCAAAAATCCTTACTCCACGGTGTCCAAAAACTTCGAATAATACGAAAATAAAACGTGAATTTTTTTTTTTTAAAAATGACTGTTTATATAAAGAATATCACGATACCTGTTCAGCTCATTTCAATATATTTCAAGCATCTCGTTTGTGGCAATGTTATGAATTTAATTGCAAAGTTGACCGTTATGCCTAAAGACTATAAAGTGGTTGTTAATCGACGTGCAATAAGAATAAAAAATAATGAAAACTTTGTATATAGACATGTTTTCTCTTACCATGTTGGAAGTACTGTGCTTGTAGCGCTGCTACGGTCTCGTGCAAGCAGCTGGAATTCAACCTGTGGCCAGAGAGCGAATTTACATATCCTACTATGGTGAAGGGGCGTCTCATGAATATTAACTAAGTTGCGTATTGGACGCTCTTGAATAGCCGCCAGGTTACGTCAGCACGTACTGTTTAATATTAATATATGGGCCCTTTTTCTGCTGCCCTTCCAGAAGCCTGAACAAAACATGAGTGTGAAAACAGATTACAGTGAGAGAATATGTGATGTGATCTGGGGAAATCCGTCGGATGATTAAATTATTATTCTATAACATATTGTCTATCATCTCTGAAAATATCTTGGCAAAATTCGCCTGTTTAGTGCAGAAAAATAGCGCCATATAGTAGCCAAACTTAAGAACATTTCGCCCATAGCTTTCCCTCTCTTAACTATGGAAGGAAGCCCGTTTCCGCCACTGAAAAAAAAAGAAGATTATTGCGACTTTTTTCTCAGAATTCTGAGATAAAAAGTCAGAATTGTGAGTTATAAAGTCAGAATTCTGAGATGTAAAGTCAGAATTCTGAGATAAAAAGTCAGAATTGTGAGTTATAAAGTCAGAATTCTGAGATAAAAAGTCAGAATTGTGAGTTATAAAGTCAGAATTCTGAGATAAAAAGTCAAAATTCTGAGAAATAAAGTCAGATTTCTGAGATAAAAAGTCAGAATTGTGAGTTATAAAGTCAGAATTCTGAGATATAAAGTCAGAATTCTGAGATATAAAGTCAGAATTCTGAGATAAAAAGTCAGAATTCTGAGATATAAAGTCAGAATTCTGAGATAAAAAGTCAGAATTGTGAGTTATAAAGTCAGAATTCTGAGATAAAAAGTCAAAATTCTGAGAAATAAAGTCAGATTTCTGAGATAAAAAGTCAGAATTCTGAGATGTAAAGTCAGAATTCTGAGATATAAAGTCAGAATTCTGAGATGTAAAGTCAGAATTCTGAGATGTAAAGTCAGAATTCTGAGATATAAAGTCAGAATTGTGAGAAATAAAGTCAGATTTCTGAGATAGAAAGTCGCAATAATCTTTTTTTTTTCAGTGGCGGAAACGGGCTTCCATACTTAACAGTAAAAGACAGCTCACCTATCAAAATAAACCACATAACACGTAGAATGAAGGTGTATTAATGCACATTTCCCACCAATCCTGTGTAAATTACGACACGCAAAGTTTTTTTTTTTTTTTAATACAATATTATCGTGAGAAGGCGGAACACAAGAGAACTACGGAGTCATTCTTGCCTCAATCCTGTCGATGTCAGTGCCCTAAACAATGGCATAATGGACTATTTCACATTCAGAGATGGATGATGGAGAAGTTAGTGAAGAGGAGTCAATTTAATTGTGCTGCAAGTATCACTGCAAAAATGCTTTTCTTACTAAGTATTTTTCTTGTTTCCAGTCCAAATATCTAAATAATAATAATAATAAAATTAAATCAAGAGGCATTCAAGTAAAATGACATAAGATATTATGTCTTGTTTTCCGACAGAAAAATCTAAGAGGTTTTTTTTCCTTAAAACAAGCAAATTTATCGGTTCAGATCACTCAAACCTTAAATGGAGGCGCCATTAAATGGTCAGTAATGGAGCTTGGATGTCATCAAAAAGAACCAAATAAAACAACCAAATAAAATCTTCCTGAAAGCTAATTTTTTGAGATATCAATTAACCTAAAATTTGGCTTTGATTGCCATTTTTAATGACCATTTTTGGCATTGCAGTTTAAAAGTAAAAACGTTTTGTACTATATTATTATTATAAAATATAAACAATTACATTTTTACATTTTCATAAACTTAAACTTCTATTCCTTTTTTATTTCACTTTCATAATTTATTTCACTTCTACAGTAATTTGCCAAGTGTCTTGTTTAAGACAAGAAAAACCTTAGGTATGTATTCAAAAGCATTTTTGAATTACAACCATTTAATTTGTTGCTATGCAAGTTTCATATTATTTGTAACGACTGCTATTCATGCATGAAAAGGTCTGAATTTGGCACAAGAGCAGGCCAAATAACTATCCATGTTAAGTGATTCATCCAGGGTTACACACACTTTCAGAAAATAACACAGTAAAAGGGAATAATTTACATGAGAACAAACATGAGAAGTTCTTATTTCCCCCTTTTCTCTAAGGTAAAATAATATTATTTTGATCAAGATCATTTCTGTTCTTCTCTTTTCTACTTTTCTACACTTGTAACATGTAATGAATGCTAGGGGTGTGACGAGACCCCTATCCCACGAGATGAGACGAGACACGAGATTGGGTTCACGAGACGAGATTTTTATAGTATTTTTAAGAAATCCTCGATAATGAAACATATGAAGGGAAAATAGTCTTTTATTCAACTGAAAATCATGAAATGCAAAAATTTTGGTGCATTTTGAAATCAACTTGTAATGCATGTCATTTTACTTCTATTTTAATGAATTATTAAATGTTTTGCCACAAAATCAACCAATTGTTTTCTGCCCTGTATAATTTCACATGAGAAATCTCACTGAACTTCTTTCTACAGATTGAACATAAATTAAACAGTATAAATAAAATAAACATGAATAAAAAATTCAAATAACACTTTAAGAGTCACTTTAACTGCAGTACAAAGTTGACCATTTCCCAGTCACTATTGATTGTGTGGCTGTAACTGTTATATAGCTCTGCGAACACCGAGAAGTCCAACCGTTAGCAGTGATAGCGATGCTTTCCTTAGGGGCCGTTCACATATCGCGCCATATCGCGCCTAAAAAAGCGTGTAAAGCACGGCCGCGTCGCTTCCTCCTTCTTTTGCAAGCGTTCATCTCGCCGCGGCACAGGTGCGCCAGGAAAAAAAGAGCGCGCCGCGTCGCGACCGCGTCGCTTCCATTTTGCGCAAATGAAAATGCACTTGGATCTCGTGGTACGAGATCTCGTCACACCCCTAATGAATACTGATCATTGTTATTCGTGTCTTAGATGAATGAAGTATCCTCTTCACACTTACATGCAGTTTTATCAGTGTTTTCCATTCTTTTTTATCTAGCACGCACGTAGTCTACTACTCCTAGTCAATTAACATTAACCCTCATTATTGTCTGTGAATCTTGTGGTGTCTCCTGGTCATAAAACTCCAACACATCTCAAAGATCACTGTTATCACTTGTCACATGTACAGTGATCTTTGAGCTCTCTTTATTTTCATTTACACAAAACGAAGAAAAAGAAATGCAGCAGATTTGGAATTAACAATGGAGATAATCAATATCTTGAATGTTTTCTTTTTTACTCTTCTCTCAGCAGGGATGTGCGAGAGACGTCATGAAGGTAAGTCATAATTATGAAATTCAAGTAGTTTAAATGTGTATAGATAAAATAAGTGTATTCACTGTATTGTTAGGATACTGCAATCTCTATGCCTCTGTCCTTTTTTTAGTTTACATGCTGAAAATGGACGAAGCATCGCTAACATTCCGTAATGAACTTCCAGACAACGTTAGTGTTTACTACACCTCAGATTACTGTTATAAGGTATTTCATATTTGATTTTTCTTGTGACTTATAAGTGTTTAAAGCATTTTCTGTGCCGACAGAAATATACATTTGTTCCATTCACAATTTGTACCGTTGAGTTTTGTGACCAATATAAAACCTTTATGTAATTGACCTGCAGTTTGATTGACAGGTGATCTAACCAATCATAACCCCGAATCCGCCATTTTGTGCGACAAAGCAGTGAGAGGAGTAACAGTTAGTTGATTAAAGTTGGTGAACTAGAAAAATTGTGTGTACTCACGTCTTTCGGCGCTTGAAACAACATTCTTTCTGATGTTGATTCATGTTTATTTGATGCTATAAATGAACTAGTATGAAGAGATTGTTGGTTCATGAGCTGCTTGAAGGAGCTACAGCATCTGTCACGACACATTAAAGAGTCACTATACGATATTTATTGTTTAAACTTCTTACAATATTTAAAATATGAAACTGCTCTGTCTTGTCTGTCGACGCGTTGTCAGTGTCTTCTGTGCTCCGCGATGTATTTTTCACTGCGTGAGAACATGATGTGTGGCGCGAGAGCACATTGCTTGTCGGACATAGCAACAATAACTAAAGGGGGCGGGTCTTTACGAAGGGTCAATTTCTCATGCTAACCTGTAGCCTGCTTGAACTGTCAATAAATGGCTTATATTAAATAAATGTTTAATAACAGATATCTACGTCTTTTACAGTGTCTCTATCAGCCCCTTGCCACAGTTGGGAATTTTCATAATATTTCTGTGGTGGTGAGCACACGATTCACACTTTATCTAAGAATCACACCTGTGAATGGAGACAACACTCTGTGCAGGTAAGAATCACCTTGAACTACACCTCAGCTTTCTAATTGAGGTGAATATATTATTTAATATCATCCTGAATAATGATTTCTTTTAATTGAGAGGTTTTAAATAACACTTTTATTTAACAAAATGGTACAGAAGGACCTTATATAGGCTAGATATATATCCCTAATAGCAGCCAGTCACATTTGCAGTCAGTGAGAGTATTTATGAGCATGTATTTGAATGTGACCTGGCTTTAGTGCTGCCCTTTGGAGAATTCCTCACTGTGCATTGATCGCACTGCATTTTGGGGTTAACAAGCTGACACTGAAATAATGATGAAAAAGACCATTACGACATCAAAGCTTGTGGTCCTCTCAAAACCCCCTGCTGGGATGTTGGAAGCAGGAAAGCGTAGTCATATTTACAAACAACCTGGGCCTCAAACAGTCATCAAGTTTTGGGCCATTTTCAAACGAGTTGTCGAGGGTGTCTGATTTCATAAGACAAGTCACAGTATCTACGGCTGAGGTCTAGTCCTGGGCTTCTTTAAGATCGATGCCGAGGTCCCTTTCCAGACCGAGCCGTTATCGATTTACCTTCTCCCCCAAAGAACGTGCTGGCCACTATGTCATTCCCAGGCTGATCAATAAAGTCTTATAGTGCACATTTTGGGGGATGAAAAGGGTGGAATGGGTTTAAATGCTGCAGTTTTATCTGTTGCCCTCTAGATGGCCCCCTTTAGCCTCTTTTATGTCATTGTTTATGTTATAATTTTGGTCCATGCTGGTACAAAGAGGCATTTATATATACAATACAATCTGAAAATACTAAAATATTGGTGATAAACTGTATAAATCAGCTTGAGTTTAATAAATATAAAGTGAAAGTTGATTTTTGGACTACTTTATGTAAACAGTTACATGACAGGTTACTTACATCAGTCAGCAACCAATTTATGGTTAACAAGAAAACAACAAATCTCATAAATCTGAAAATGCTGCTGATGATGTGTTACAGAAAATGTAAATAACATTTAAAAAGAGGAAAGCTTTTTAAACAAAACATTAAAAATTCAATAACCGTCATCATGACTATAAGGATGTGATGGATGGATCAGTGTTTTATTACATGTTGATGACATTATTTCTCCTCCCTAGTCTGAATCAGACATTTGAGGAAGCTGGCCATTATTCTCTCTGGATGAGGCAGCCTGGCTTGCTAAATGATGTAACCTGTTCTCTCACTGTGGATAGGAGTCCAAATAATGCATACCTGCGTAAGTATACATACTGTGTTATTAAAAACGTTAAATAAGTCACCAAAAGACCTGTATTGTGTTCCAAAGTTCAGCAGGGAAGTGCCTCTCTCATATCCCAGGAGTCAGATGAGACTGTATTGATCCGATGAACTGCTCGTTTCTTGAAAAAAACTGCTCAAAGAAAAGCTTTTCTGCCATGTTTGTTTTGGAAGATGCCCCGGGAGGGGAGCATTGTAGGAAATACATTAGAGGAGCGTGAAGGATTAAAGCATAATGGGGTTTTGAAAGCACTACGCTCCATAATGTGCAGTCTACTTTGCAATAGTGCAGATTATGTTGTAGATCAGACTTTTAAGGGCAAGTAGCCATTATCTGCAGATATATGGCCAGTGTGACTAAACTCCCGGCTATATGATGAGCTTCCATTAGCCGGACTGGTTGGTGATTACAGTCCAGCTCCAAAGGGCTCTCACAACTTAAGTAATGGTGCTAGTGATCAGCAGATGTTAAGAAGAACTGGTGAGGGGACACTGAACAAAAAATAGGCTGTTTTCAATTGAATTGCACTACTCAGAGTGACACTATTTTAAGCCTGTCTTGGCCTGAAAAATTGAAATTTTGACTTCAATCTTGGATCTGTGATGAATACAAGCAGTCAATTTTACAAACATGCAGTAATTCGGTCTGCTTAACCTTAAATAGTAATTAACAAGACTGAACTGTGCAAATTAGAAATACAAACAAGAAATAAATACATGGCAGCAATTGTCTACAAAACTTGTTTTCAAAGGAAGCTTGGTAGCTTTTGATTACAACAAGGGTTGCAAAGTTTTTGATGCCATGGATTTCAAAAAACGACTGCCTTCTTAAAATATAAAGTTTTATTTACCCATTTTTACTATGAGTCTAAAATATTATGTGTGATATTATTAATATATTAAGAGAACAGGCCTCTAGTCTAAATTAAATAATTAGCTTTCTTGTTGTAATTGTACTAAAGCCAAAGCAAACTGTATGTTTAAATATACACCCTCCCCCTCCCAAAAAAAAATTATATATATATGCAGATTATGTTGATATGTATTGTACTGTCAATAGATTAAAAAGAAATTGGGATTATTCTCTTGATTTCCAACCTGTCTTCAGAAAGAAAGATTAAGAAAGACTAAACAAAAATGTTAACCCCCGGTTTTACAGACAAAGATTAAACCTAGTCCTAGACTAAAATGCGTGTTTGAGCTGAAAGCAACTTGCATTGACATATAATAAAAAATGACAGTGCCATTGTTTTGTCTCAGCATGCACACTAGTAATGTTTTTTTCTAAGGCATGTTTTTAAAAGCCACTTAAATGTCTTGATTGAACCCAATCTTGGCTTCAAGCTGCTGTCCATAACCTTTTTTGGTTAAAAATGATCCAAAATCAATTTTTGAGTACGTACATTACCAGCCAGTGTTCAAAACTATCTATTAGCCCGATTCTCAACGGTAAGCTTGAAATAAGGTTTTATAATTCGGGTGGTTTTTCGCGGGAAATTTGTGCATGTCACCGTTTGTCTTTGCGTCATGTCTGTAAACAGAAAGGAAGGAGTTTCTGCGATATCGCATATGAGGTAGATCATTTATTGCCTTTTCTCACAGCAACTGCAATAATTACACTTATCATTTGGATGGCTGATTGAATAACAAATTACCGTAAATGATTAGACTGTACAGAAACTCTTTGAAAAACTATATGCAGATTAGGTTTTTATTTCTTACTGTTAAAATCCAGACTGTCGAACAGATTTAAAAAAAGATTAATCTGATGGTGTCTGGGGATTTTTTTTGAGATAATAATCTCATAATAATAATAATAATAATGTTAGTTTGTTTTCTGTAGTTCTCTCAATAGCAACCAATCAGCTTCTCTGACCTCTCAAGCTAAAGGACATTTGAGGCATGACAAACATGACATACTTAAAAGTACTCTTAAGAGGGCAGAGTGTTGGATGTACACGCAGTGTTTATTTATCTCAGGGCCAGTTTGTCCAGGCTCCTGAACTCAGTCGTCACTATAGCATCATCACAGCTTCAATGTTTCCCCTCATGTCATCAAGTGTATTCACACTTTGATCAAATGGTCCTTTCTTTGTTTGTTTTTCCACAAAAAGCCTCCACTGTCCCATCAAACAATGATCGCTTGAGCTCACCGGGTGTAACAAGTCCATTTGATTAGCCATGATGTTTTGTGTGAGGGCTGTTGTCCATGTTTTGATGGTAAAAGATGATAAACGGTGGGCTTCCAATTTAGGCCTTATGTAAGCATTATGTAACTATGTTGAATTCAATTTGGTTTCATGGAAAGTATTTTAAACGCTCTCACTTCAGTATGATTTTCAATTTTATCTTGCAGTATACACAAACCCAATAAAGACGTCTGTAGCTTCCAAATACTTGGAATATGACACATTATTGCATCCTGTTTTACACCTTCCCCTAAGCAGTCAGTATCATGGAGGACGGCCTCTGGCAGCCAATATGTTCCATTCCATCATACACTGTGAAAATATTGCCTCAGTACATGGCCTTATTGGAGACCCAAGGCTAGGGTTTCATAGATTGATTGTACGCCTATAGACTGGTTTCAGATTACATAAAAGGACACTGCTGGATTCTTGAGAGCTCCCTTGTGGCATAGCATGGGTGACAGAGGCTGTTCAGAGCGAAGGCGGAGAAAAACATAGAAACTGAACATGTTTGTAACCCTTTTCTTTGAATTACTCTACCATACTTGCTGTCTGCAAGAATCATTCTCAGGATCCTTATTGCTAAATATTAAAAACAAGTTCTAATGTATTTGATATTGGTTCCTCAGCGCTGTTGGCAGCATTCTTAATTCTGGCTTCTGTCGCTGTGATTTGGGCCTCTTTGCCTTATATACTCAGGTAACAATATTACCTGTTTTTGAGTAATTACACTACCATTCAAAAGTTTGGGGTCTATGGGATCAAATAAATGCTGTTCTTTTGAAAATTCTGGTAATGAAAGAATCCTAAAAAATGTACATACTGTATAGTAGGTACTACATTTTGTTTTTTTGTTTTAAACTTGCAACTTTGAAAAAGTACGTTCTATAATATGAAATTGTGTAGTATGAATAAAATTTGTATGTACTATATCCACCATGTTGTCATTGTGACCTACGGCATCAGTTGTGTTTCTTCACCTACAATCACAAATGCTCTCCTGTGGCCTCATCGGATAGTAAAGTGTCCATCGAATGCGCACTTCAGGCTCTCTGCGGAAGTAGATACATCAGGGTATATTCCGCATACTATTTTATGAATCTGGCTATAATATGAATACTATAATATGAATTTGGACATACTACTTGGCACATATACTGTTTTTTGCCTACTATATTGTATGGAAGAAGGCATATTCGGACACAGTGATAACTTTACCAAAAATATTAAGCAGCACAACTGTTATAACATTAATGATAATAAGAAATGTTTCTTGAGCACAAAATCAGCATGTTAGAATGATTTCTAAAGGATCACGTGACACTGACTGGACTGGAGTAATAATGCTGAAAGTTCAGCTTTTTCATCTCAGGAATAAATGACATATATTAAAACAGAAAACAGTATTACTATTTGAATTGTATTTTTTTTATCAAATAAATGCATATTTGGTGAGCATAAGAGACTTCTTTCAAAAACATTAAAAAAACTTACTTACCCCAAACTTTTGAAAGGTAGTTAAACTTTTTTCATGTTTAGCACAACATTTGTTTAAATTGATTTCACATGAATTTTTTATAACTCTTCAGATCCAGTTGTACACAGAGACTAAAGAATCGTATCTGCTTAATCTGCTGTCACAGGTCTCAAAACTCCATGGAAATGGTGAGGGAAAAACGGTCCATGCATTATATAATAGGAACAGATGCTATGCATCAAACACTGTGCATTTGTTTTTGGTTAGTTCATAGCAGTCCTAATCTGCTATTTCCAGTATGATCACATCTAAAATGCAAATGGCTTACAGGGACGTATATATGAAGCCTTGTAGTGGATATAGTTTAATTTTCTGAGGTAATGTTTGATTGTCCTGCTCTGAAAGTTTGATTAGCTTTGTCTGCGGCCTATCATGCAGTTATTTGGAGAGCCAGAGCAGGAAGAGGGTAATGCTAATTCCTTTCTGATGGATCTCACTGCCGTCACAAGACCATATGGTGAATGGGAACATCGTCCTTTGGAAATGAGAGAAACTATTCATGCTCTCCAAACATGTTAGAGGCTAAGCCATGGGCATGGGCAAAGCCACGGCAAATTTTTAAATTTAGAGTTATCAATCCAGCAATCTTAGATGTTCTCATTTGACACTCGTTATAATCATTTCTCTATTAGTTCCGTGCAACTGTCTTAAAATATATGATATTATATTATTGTTTGCAGAGCATGAATTTCCAAAGGAAAATGTTCCCATTCACCATATGGTTTTATGATGGGAGTGAGGTCCATTACAAAGGTATTTGCAGAAACACACACACACTCACAGGTTTGTTTTGCTATCTTAGTGAGGACATTGCATAGACTTCCATTGATTTTATATCAGGTCAATGATATTTTCTATCACCTAACCCAACTCCTAAACCTACCCATCACAGAAACATGTGACCATCACTAGATTTAAATAAAAACATTTTTGGCTGATTTATAAGCCTTTTTATCTAGTGAGGACCAGTCAAATGTCTCACTGTTGGGTTGACAAAGTATTTCACAATATAAGTGAGGATATTTGGTCCTCACAAGTATAGTCAGAACAAGTGAACAAGTACACACACACCCACCCACATACATATTTACATTATATATATTTTTTTTATATATTTAATACTTTAGTACTTAATCAGATTTTATTGTAGAATATGTTTTTAATATTTAAAATATATATAACATCATACTTAATATAATGTAGGAAATGTATGAATTAGCATATATATGTACATACACACACACACACACACACACACACACACATATATATATATATATATATATATATATATATATTACACTAATGTAAGGTATATTATTGAATTTTCTAACTAAAACATTCTTGGCTTAAATTGTATTTATGCTGATTAAGAATAACTGAAAAAATTATAAATAGATATAAAGGTTTATTTATATATATATGTCTTAGTAAACTTAGAAATGTCTTAAAATTCATACTAAAATGGTTGGTTTTGCTTGTTTTAGGAGGAGGCAAATAATGAACATTGTGTGGACCAAAGCAAAACAAAGTCATCAAGACTAAAGTCACTGGACACATTTCGAGGGTATGTGCCAAAATATTTCTTTTCATTTATTTGGATTAAAATGGTAACAACTTAATTTTGAACCCGTTGAACTCTCTCAATTCTATGAACTTAATACTTATCAATTGTCATTGACTTGATGGCCGCATTCACTCAGAGGCTATATTGTGAGACTAAGGACATTGTAAGGGGTCACAGGCTGGACATACACTCACTCGAGCCATTGTTTATGGTGGTCGCTCTAGGCATCATCTCTAATATCTTTTGCTTCTGACTTGGGGAACAGTGGATTGCTGTTGAGCAAGGGTGATGTGATTTAATCGGGAAGCCCAGCAGGGCTTGATAGTGGCTTGGGGGCAAACACATAAGCACGCCTCTCCCGAAACAGGAAGCTGCTGTGGCTTTGACCTCTCACTTCCCAGTAATTGATGTAATAATACAGGCATCATATCAGCACATATTCAGCAGGCTGTAGATCTGGAGCTGGAAAGGATATGACTTCCCAGATCAAGATTTGTGTAATGGATAATCCATGTGTGTTGCAAAAGTGCTTTTCAGATGACCAGCGGCAATTTGTACTATCAATGACAGTAAGAATAACCAAGCTTTTATGGTTCTTAGAATTACTCGTCACCATAATGTTTTTCCCACCTTTTAATAGGAAACTTTTAGCGCAATTCATAAATGCTCCACTCACATTCGTAATGATATTCCTTGTAAACCGCAGTGCTGATAAAAACAGATGTTCCGCTCAGTCTACACCTGCTTTTGCTCTTGGATATGAAACAGTCCATTTCCTTGTTAAGCCTAATGGTTTTATCAGTGTGCCTGTAGACTTTGGTTCTTTGTTTCACCGTTTCCTTCATTTCAGCAAGTAAGAGTGCTGATTTGAATATGATATAGACATCATCTCATACATATAGACTCAGAGGATGACATCACAGCTGGCTTGTCAGGTCTGTTGATTCATGATGTCGAGGCAATATTGGATTCTGCAACAAATGCATAATATTTCACAAGAGCTTTGCAGGTCCAAAACAAAATCAACACTGTGCAAAGTACACATGGGATCCCTGATTTGGCTATACGTGAAACTTAATAATGTCGGTAGATGTCTTTGGCTCTTTGTGAGAATATCAATCCAGAGTAAGTCTGTAGTGTTGCAACTCCCTTGCTGTATAACATGAAATATGGCCTGTCCAGCAGTGAGTCAAAACTTTTCACTGAAGACAGAAGCATCTGTCATCTGCCCACCGCCCTGGTGAAATTGTTGCGGCTACGGTTTTTCTCAGAGCTGAAGAACAGCGCCCTCAATTCATCAGATGCCATCAACATGATATATAGTGTAACTGTAGACTTTGTTTGCATTTTAATTTTTTAAAAAGGATTTGGTTTTTAAGCTCGCCAACCAAAAGCCTGCCGCCAGTTTCCTCATATTTGTGATTAAAATTGACATTGGTGGTTTTGTAATGATAAGTTACACTGCAAATGTACTTCAAAATGTGTCCAATTAGTTAAATATACCCTGTACTTTCCTAAGTATGAAACAAAACATTTTTCTAATGTACAACTCCTTACTTTTCATAACAGTTTAGTTTTGTTTTTGATGCATTTACTACATAATTTGAATGTCAATAGTCCTGTTGAAAGTTATGTCATTCAACTTCTCTGTTTTAATAATTCGTCATATTTAAGTTTTACCTCTACTGGTTTAATTTGATATCTCAGGCTTTATACATTGAAAACTGCAGTACATATAAATCACAAATGTGCCCACTCAGGGTTTACAAAGAGCTATATAGCTCTGGGATAAAATGACAATGACAAATATACACTGGGAGTAACTGCCAAAATACATACTTACTTGTGAACAACAACTGATAATGAGAGGCAACACAAAAACACAACATTGCTTTACACTCTGCTGCTGTTTTTTGATTACTTTCAGGTTATGACAGAAAGACAAAGGAAGCTTAAAGCAATAAAATATGTAATGTACTCTGGAAGGCTTTTTTTAGAAGAGCGAATGCCTCCCTAACACTGAGGGTTTTTTAATTAAAATGATTGGCTATAGCATGCTATATTGCAAACATTGTGCTGTAGTCTCATCTTGAAAATGACTTAACCTTTGTCTTTGTTACTATGGATACTAATGGATGCAGTCACAAAGTGTGTGTTAGAGAAAGAGAGAGTGTGTGTGTGAAAGAGAGAGAGAGAGAGAGACAAGAAAGACAAAGACATGCTTACTTTAATAGTGCTCTTTAGAGGATGGCATGTGATTAAAATCTTGTATCAGCAGGTTAGGCCTAAAAGGAGCAGTAATGGTCTCTGTTCTGATCTCCTAATTGAATTTGGTGAGGAAAAATTTAGATCATTTAGATAGAATGAAGTTTATCTGAAGGTTTGCACAGTGCTTTGGTTTCTCAGTATGTTCTTATACAGAGAAACCAAAGCGAACACACTTCAACACTGTGATCTAAGTGTTGTCAGTTTAATAGCTGAAGGTTGTCTCAGAGTTTGATCACCAAAATCAATTTTGTGTCCACGGGTATATTTATGCCGCATAGTGCAAACATGCATTTTCTGACGTGCAATAAAAAACATCTCCCGTTGTTGCTAATTCAATGTAGTGTTCCATCATGCACAATAAGTTGCAGCTTGGCTTCCTTGCTCTAAGTTACACGTCTACAATAAATTACAGTGGAGGGCTTTAGTCAGCACTTCTGGGTGGGGCGATTCAGAGGACAACCGTTCATTTCCTGAGTGATTCATAATGCTTAGGTTGCATTACCTTACACAGCATTTTGTCTTTGATATATAAAACAAATGCTAAACCCTCTTGCCTTATGATCCATAATTTTGATACAGTTTACCTCAAATGTTCAAGAGACAGTTGAGGGACTGGAGGATATTGTAAAGATAATTCATATAATTTTTGTTTGTTTGTATTCTCTTCAAAACTTTGGCGTCAGTAAGCTTTGTTTAATGTTTTGAAGTCTCTTATACTCACCAAGTATTTGATCATAAATACAGAAATATAGTAGTTATATTGAGAAATATAATTAAATCATTTCTGCTGCTTTGAATTTTTGTGGAAACCGTGGTACATTTTCTTTTTAACAGTTAACAATATTAAGCATTGTTTGGCTTAATATTTGCTTGAAATTGTTTTTGGATTGTAGCGTGTCTTTACTCTACATTCTGATTACATTTCAGTGTCATTTGTGTTTGCAGATTTTCCCTGACTGTCATGGTGTTTGTGAACTATGGAGGCGGTGGTTACTGGTTTTTCCAACATGCACCATGGAATGGTGGGCTATTTTGCTGACTGGTAACATATACAATGATCTGCAATGAGGTCTTTAATGTAAACCCTAATGCTCAAAATAATTAATTGGTTTGAGTTGGGTAAACTTAAATTAAACAAATTAGTTAAATCAAATTAACATTTTTAAAACTTTGTTATTCTTTTTTTCTTTTACACATTTTATGTAAGCTGAATTGTTTCATTTCATTTTCATTTCATTCAATTTTTTTGAGTTTTAGGAACTTGTTTCTTTTAATTTAGACAAAGTTAAATTTAACTCAAACTGCGCTGGGATTTCTAGTTCCCAGCATGCTTTGCCTTGACACTCGTAAGGAAAAGTAAAAGCTAAAATCAAATGTTATATGATGTATTTTTTTATGTTAAGTGGGAGATTTAGTAGTGTTTAATGTTTTGCTATGCTAATTTGGAGGGGGGGGGGGTTACCATGGTGACGAGTGGAGAATGAGCTTAGTTTGAGAACAGACACATGTTAAATGTTCTTTATTGCCACACTCATTCAGCAATTGCTGTACTATGCTAATGCTATCAAAGCATTGAGTTATCAATTAGTAAGTTAGCATTTACCAAATTAGCTAGTTAAAACTAGCCAAGTTTCCACTACTAAAAATAATGAAATTGAGATTACATGATAATTTTAAGTTAAATGTATGAATTAGCTTACTTAAATATTTCAAGTTAAGAGCAATTAAATGTAGCAGTACAACATAATAATCTGTCAAGTCTTCTTAACCTGTTAGCGTTCCTCTGTCCCGCGGTACACATACCTTTCTAAAGAGACCAAAACGATGCATACTGCAAATGGTTCAAGAAAAGCATGCAATTTTGGGTATGCCTTTTTAGCCATTTTTGGCTAATTTTGCAGCAATGCTAAGGGGTTAACTGATTACCTAAAATTTTTTGAGTTTTGCCAACATATCCATATTGCAACCAAGCTGACTGCAAATGTGACAAAATATTTAAAAATGCATTAATAATTTAGCCAGGAAAACATTGTATGTGTCTATACGTGATTTTGTCAGATATCAGTTCATTAGTAGTGTGGTTGTAGTGTGCCAGTAGTGTGCAAGTGTTTCTGAACTGCAATGTCTGGTTTGTGAGCTAATTATTCTGTGTTATCCATTTATTTTAATAAGTCAGTCAATGTTATTCACAAAACAGCTTCATGCTTGCTTGTGTTGTGATTTTTGCTTTTGTCTAGTTTGAAATTAACAGAGACTTATTCACACAATGAACAAAAATGCTTCTGAACACCCATCTTTGTTGATCAGGCTTGTAATTTGTCTACTAAAAAATTAAGAGACTCCTTCATTTGCTTCAAATGCTTTATTTTAACATTTAACATTTTCAGTCCTTGTATCTTGTTTCTCTCTCTTTTTTCTTTTTTTTTCTTTTTTTTTCTTTTTTTGCCTGAAACAGAGCTATACAATACACACTCATGTTTTCTAAGATATTAATTATTTTTTCATAAATACCACTAAATAAATACTACTAATTAAGGGCATCCAATATGAAATGAAAGGCAATATTGATACGTCATGAATCAGACTACCAAAGACCTAATGTACTGGTATCGAATACATTTAAAATGCTTTATTGCACCTTAATTCAGCATGAATTTTATACTTCAAATCTACAGCATGACGTTTGAATGAACATTCTCAAAGGATGCAAATGAGAAGGGGTTGCATGTTAAATTTTAATGGGGGTCTATTACGAAGCACATCTCCTGGAGTATTCACAGATGAACTCAATTTAAGGATCATAATGGCCTCTTCATCATATCAGCAGAATTGTATTGATCATAAGGGAAAGCAGATGGATTTTCATATTACTGTGAGGCCTCCTCTGTCATGGCTGTATGAGCATTTATAAATCATTGCTGTCTGAAAATCGAAAAATAATGAGAAAACAATGTTTTTAAGGGCACACAATATTTTATCATCAGTTAGTATGCTCTAAATGACACCATTTGTTTACAATTAAGTGTGATTATGGGGATAAAACTCATTTTGTCAGTCATTCAGCAATTAGATAATGCATTTACTATGTGTCAATCAAACAGCCAACTTTCCGGCAACTGTAGACAGACATGTACCAGATGTGTGTGTGGTTTTCATGTGCATGAATGTCTTTTTCCATGTACGTTACAGGTCTCACAGTGGCTGATCTTGTGATGCCTTGGTGAGCTGCCAGCATGTACTTAACGAATCGATGGAGAATTATTACTTTCCATTTTTGAGATTAATATGGAAAAGAGTGGGACTTCAGTCCAACAGTTTGGATCTGCCTTCAAAACCATTCAGATTTAAGGCTTTTCTTACCCAGTACCATTTATAACACTTTGCCTATGCCAATTAATCTTTCTTTCTCTGAGAGTATACATAAAGCTTGTAATACCCAGTGAATGCTTTAAAAAAGGCCAGCATATAGAGGCCCTGCAATGCAGCATCAAGCCTTAAATTATGGGTTTGTTTGTTATGGAAATGTTTAAGGACAAAAAAAATTTCATATAAAGCTGTGCATACACAATCTACCATTCATTCCTTCAATGTTTTTTGACATACAAAAATCAGTAAAATAGAATTACTTAAATTTTGCATTAACCCGGGGTGAAAATATGTCCCAAAAGCACACATAAGTATCAGTAGTGATGCCCAACATTGAAATGACTTGTGACAGTAATATGGTCTTTAATCCTTTGGAAAGGTTTGTGTTCATCATAGGTACTTCTGTAGTGCTAGCATTCAACTCGATGCATAGAAAAGGTGTTTCATGGATACAGCTTCTTCGCAAGGTTACTTGGAGAACCATCGTCCTGATACTCATTGGGTTCTGCTTCATGAACTACAGCCCAAGGGATGGATCTTGTGAGTAGGCTATATATACAATATTGTTCAGTCTTCCTCTACAAGTCGTAATGTAACTTTATTTAATTTTATTGGTTATGGTAACACTTTACAAAAAGGTTCCATTTGTTAGCATTAGTTAACTGCTTTAGTTAACATGAATTAACAATAAACAGTTGTATTTTTATTGGATAACACTAACAAGGATTAATAAATGCTGCGACAAATATCTTGCTCATTGTTAGTTAATGTTACTTAAAGGGTTAATTCACTCAAAAATGAAAATTCTGCCATTAATTACTCATCCTCATGTCGTTCCAAACCCATGAGAGTTTCGTTAATCTTTGGAACACAAATGGAGATCTTTGTAATGAAATATGAGAGCTTTCTGTCCCTCCATTGAAAATCCATACAACTGCCACTTTCAAGCCCCAGAAAGGAAATAAAGTCACCATTAAAGTAATCCATGCAACCCAAGTGGTTTAACCTCAATTTTATGAAGAGATGCAAGTGCTTTGTTTGCACAAAAAAACATAATTTCCCACTTTATTTACAAAATATTAAACTCTAACTAGCGTTCACGAGAGCGTTTTCATTAATCCTCATTGGAGATTAATAATTTGTGCATAAAGTGGGAAATTATGCTTTTTTGTGCAAACAAAGCACTTGTGGCGCTTCATAAAATTGAGGTTACAACACTGGAGACATATGAATTGCTTTAATATTGTCTTTGCATTGACAGTCCACAAAAGTCAATGGTGCACATGCACAAAGTTTGAATTGACATGATGCTTCTTGTATTTCATTGGATTTATCATAGCACAATAGAAAGCAAGAAATCTCATTACAGTTGCTGTTCTATTCTGGATGGCAGTGACTGATACCAGACAAAGAGTGACCTGCACCTTTCAATCTTACTGTGAACCTTTCCTCGCGTAATACGAAAGCGTTACATAATATTCAAGTCACCCATCCTCATTTTACAAATGAAGTCCATTAGTCTCTGTTAATGATGGAAGAAAAGAAGCCAAAATTTCTAATCTGGGGCCTCACAGCAGCACATTAGGATTGTCAGGGTTAAGTAAGGAGGGCAGAGAGGACCTTCTGACAGGTCAGAATAGAGCAGTGCTCGTACATTAGCCAAAGCAGTATTAGCTGTCTGGCAGGATGGATGTGTAACTAAGTTAACAAAAATATTGTGATACTTTCCAGTGATCTAGTAGCAATCATAAAATCTGGGGCTGTTGAGCAGAGGTGCACAGAGCAAAAACAAGCTCGGCGTTAATGGTCAATTATCACAGATAGGGTTTCATCATGCCAGCTGCACAGTGGATTTTATGGAACTTCATGTAATGTAATTACAGCTTTTGCCCTAAATTGCAAAATTTACTCTCTCCCTTTCCGATACCTCAGCCTGTGAATCACTCAGAATGATGTTTAGAAACAATTTTTCCCCCAATATACCTGCATACAAACGCAACAAAATCATTTGACTAACTGATCTACTTAAACATGGCACCAGTGAAAATTTTAGTCAGTCTGTCTCTGCTTGGCCACTGAAGCCATTATCATCCTTTGAACTTAATTTAAAGAAGCGCGATCATGGAAACAAATGCATTAATGCTTTTATCTACCAAAACAGTCCCAATTTTGCATAGTTTACCCTTTTCTTTCTTTTCACAATTTCATAGTTTACAGGTGAACACATTTAAATAATTACATTGTTGATTGTAAATGGATCTTTTTGCAAAATTCCTGATTGTCAATACTTTGATTGATAAATTACAGAGCAGATTTGCACTAGATAGAAAGTGTGAGTATATGGGTTTTAATTGACAGATATCATTATTCACCGAACCACTTCCTGTCTCTATGTGCAGAGGTGGAGTGTTTCCGCTTTTTATTTGATTTGTTGGATCAATGATCAGTATTATATTGTTTCTTGTGGCCCTTCGTATGTGCCACAAAGAGGTTTTCAATTAACTAATGTGCAGATTACCATCAATCTCATGCTCTGTATCGCTCTCTCACATCACCCTCCCTGCCAGCATTTCCTCAGATAAGCATTATTAGTCTCCAGCAGGATAGATCACACCTCTACTGTCCTGCAGAGAGAGACTTCTCACCTCAGCCTGGGTCTGTGTCAGCATAACCATCATTAGCCTGTGTTATAAACATAAATCTTCTCTTCAATGAAAAACAACACAACACCCTGTATAAGTGGTCAGACCTTAGATGTACAGTAAATGTAGTTTTAATGTATTTTATATTCCATGCTACTCGTTGCTGTATATTTACTGTATAGGATACACAGTAGTTCTACAGTTAAATTAAATTACAGCTATATATTTTGATTTAATGAACTGAACCAGGAAATTTAAACAGTGCATCCGGAAACACTTTCTGTTTTCACTTTTTCACAGTTTGTTATGTTACAGCCTTATTCCAAAACGGATTAAATTCATTATTTTCCTCAAAATTCTGCAATACCCCATAATGCCAATGTGAAAGAAGTTTGTTTGAAATCTTTGCAAATTTATTAAAAATAAAAAATGACAAAATCACATGTACATAAGTATTCACAGCCTTTGCTCAATACTTTGTTGAAGCACCTTTGGCAATGCCTCAAGTCTTTTTGAGTATAATGCTACAAGCTTGACACACCTTTCTTTGGGCAGTTTCTTCCATTCTTCTTTGCTGGACCTCTCAAGCTCCATCAGGTTGTGTGGGGAGAATCGGTGCACAGCTATTGTCAGATCTCTCCAGAGATGTTCAATCGGGTTCAAGTCTGGGCTCTGGCTGGGCCATTCAAGGACATTCACAGTTGTCCCGTAGCCACTCCTTTTTTATCTTGGCTGTGTGCTTAGGTTCGTTGTCCTGTTGGAAGTTGAATCTTCGCCCCAGTCTGAGGTCCAGAGCGCTCTTTAACAGGTTTTCATCAAGGATGTCCCTGTACATTGCTGCATTCAACTTTCCCTTGATCCTGACTAGTTTCCCAGTTTCTGCTGCTGAAACACATCCCCACAACTTGATGCTGCCACCACCATGCTTTACTGTAGGCATGGTATTGGTCAGGTGTTGAGCGGTGCCTGGTTTCCTCTAGACATGGCGGTTGCCATTCAGGTCAAAGAGTTCAATCTTTGTTTCAATTTTGAATTTTGTTTCTCATGTCCTGAGAGTCCTTCAGGTGCCTTTTGGAAAATTCCAGGTGGGCTGTCATGTGGCTTTTACTGAGGAGTGGATTCTGTCTGGATACTCTACCTTACAGGCTGGTAAAGTATTGTGTTGTATTGGTGGAGTGCTGCAGAGAAGCTTGTTCTTCTGTAAGGTTCTCCTCTCTCCACAGAGACCATCGGGTTCTTGGTCATCTTCCTGACTAATGCCCTTCTCCCCCGAATGCTCAGTTTGGCCGGACTCCAGGAAGAGTCCTGGTGGTTCCAAACGTCTTCCATTTACGGATGATGGAGGTCACTGTGCTCATTGGGACCTTCAGTGCTGCATAAATTTTTCTGTACCCTTCTCCAGATCTGTGCCTCGATACAATCCTGTACTGGAGGTCTACAGACAATTCCTTGGACTTCATGGCTTGGTATGTGCTTTGACATGCACTGTTAACTGTGGGACCCTATATAGAGAGGTGTGTGCCTTTCCAAATCATGTCCAATCATCCGAATTTACCACAGGTGGACTCCAATCAAGTTATAGAAACATCTCAAGGATGATCTGTGGAAACAGGATGTACCTGAGCTCAATTTTGAGTGTCATGGCAAAGGCTGTGAATACTGATTTTTTTAAAAAAAATTTATTTGTAATAAATTTGCTAAGATGTCAAACGAACTACTTTCACGTTGTCATTATGGGGTATTGTTTGTAGAATTTTGAGGAAAATAATGAATTTAATCCATTTGGGAAAAGGCTGTAACATGACAAAATGTGGAAAAAGTGAAGTGCTGTGAATAGTTTCTGGATGTACTGCATATACACCCTCCATTCAAACGTAGCTAGGATTTTTTTTTTTTTTGAAAGAATTTGCTCACCAAGGCTGCAATTATTTGGTCAAAAATACAGTAAAACAGTAAAATTGTGAAATATTGTTAATATTTTAATATTTTAGATTTTAAAATGTAATTCACTCCTGTAATGCCAAAACTGCATTCTTCAATGTCACATGATCCTTAAGAAATCATTCTAATACACTGATTTGCTGCTGAAACACGTTTCTCATTATCAATGTTAAAACTGTTTTGCTGCTTAATATTTTTTTGGAAACTGTTTTTCAGCATTCTTGGATGAATAGAAGGTTCAAAAGAAAAAAATTTATTTGAAATAGAAATTTTTTGTACCATTATAAATGTCTTTACTGACACTTTTGATCAATTTAAGAAATTCCTTTAAATCTTGCAAAATCTTTCCAATATTTGACAGTTGAGTTGAGTTGAATCCAAAGAAAGATTTAAACTTCATAGGAAAAGCACTTTTACATCTAAAGACACAAAAGCCCGCCCTTGACCTGCTTGCTGGCTCCTATTAAATGCCTATTAAAAATACATCATATATGAGTGTGTTTTTCCATCAATAGTCTGTAATAGTAATCTTGTATGTTTATATTTGTGTGTGTGCATAAATGTGTTAGTGTCCTTGTCCTGGCTACGGATACCCGGAGTGCTCCAGCGTTTGGGTTTCACCTATTTTGTCCTGGCAGTGATGCAGACTTTCTCTCCCCACAGAGAGATCCCCTTGAGGGAGGTGGGTTAAACTCTATGGCTCACATTTCTCTCAGATCAGACATCTGTACAGGAAGGCACTTGTTCTGAAATAATGATTAATTGCCAGAGGTTACAGTAAAATGAAGTCAGTGTGTTGTCAAATGATTTTTTTTATTACTGTTTTAGCTTATTACTGTTGAGTTATATAACATATACACGCAAGACTGAATGATTTCTTACTCTGTGTGTTTTCGGCATGTTCCCCTCAGCATAACTGGTGGAACCCCATTCAGGATATGGTTTTATACTGGCCTGAGTGGCTCATCATTGTGTTGCTGGAGATCGTATGGCTGTGCCTCACGTTCTTACTACCAGTTCCAAACTGCCCCACGTGAGTTCATATTAGTGTCAGGCTTTAACCATACACGTTTGTGATGAAGATTAACTATCATATTGAACAATACAAACACAGTAATATGGAATATAAATCCTCTGCATTCAATAATTAATGTCTAATGTGTCTGTCAAGCCTGAATTAACTGCAGTTCATCCCTTTATTAACATAATAATAATGTCATTCATACATCAAGGTAATTCCTTGGGTGACATATATGTTAGCATTATTATGCAAGCGTGCCGCTGAAAGTATATGTGGGACGGCGGTAATGTTGGACATTTACATCACAAATGCGCATATATATACGCATCGCAATATGGTCATTTGTGTTCTGTTGTGTTTGTGAGTCTTTGAATGCACAAGGGTTCGTGCCGTACAAGCCCGTGTTGTGCTGCTCTTATGAGATCTGTGATTTATGAGTGTTTGGCGGCCGCTTCAGAGGGGATAATTAGCCAATCTCAGTCTGTCATGTGCACTAAAAGGAGGCAGAGAGAAAGGATTCATCATCCTTTCTCTGCCTCTCTGTTTTTCTCCCTGTATCCCCTCAACCTTCCATTTATGTCCTCCTTCTCCTCTCCTTCAAGATTTTTTTCAATGTGTCTGACCCTGCATGACATTGGCGATCACATGCAGAGCACCGATAATTCCGCCTGGATAAAAAAAAATTTGATCTTACAATCATTGTCTTGCAGCATTCAAAGCACAATGCACAATGCAGCATTCAAATTTTGCTACCTCCAAATACACTTCCATATAAATAATTAAACCAAAGCCTCCTTAAATAAACATTGCCCTGTCACCTTTGGCAGTTATTTTTGTCTTTTGAGCTTTTTTGGAGCAATAAATATGCTATGAATAGAACTATAATAATAAATTGAATTATTTTACTTTTCTGTTGTATATTCAGTTGATGACAAGGAAATCAATTTTTTTAAAGAAAGTAATACTTTTTTTATTCGGCAAGGACACATTATATTGATCAAACATAACAGTAAAGACAAGTTTATATAGATAAAAAAAATTAAATATTACTTTTTACAGACTTTCAAAAACATTAAAATCCCCAAACACCAAACTTTTGAACTATTGTATATATTACGTTGTTTTTCTTCTGCTAGTGGATATTTAGGAGCTGGTGGTATTGGAGATGATGGTTTATACCCCAATTGCACAGGAGGAGCAGCCGCGTATATAGACCGGTGGTTATTTGGAGACAATATGTTCTGGTATCCAACATGCAAGGTGAGAATTGTGTACTGATCATTTTTAACAAGTTCAATGTATTGCATATCTGATACTTAATGTGTGATTGGCCAATTGGGTTTGTGTGGAAAATATTTGTGTGTAATTAGATCTAAAAATGTATATTTGACCATTGCCTTGCAACCAATCACACCATTGTTTTCACAAATCAATATGTCTATTTATTGACATACTTAATGAGTAGTAATGTAGTAAGTTTCACACTGGGGTTATTTTGCGATAGTGACCAGCTAATCGTTCACTTGTTTAAGTGTATGTACAGCTAGTTATTATGATTAAAAAGGCAATTATATCATTATTGTATGGATTACAATAAGTGTAATATGTACAAATTCTGTTTTCAGGTACTGTGTTGACTTCCTTCACAACTTTTTCTGTTTTAGGTCTTGTATCATACAACAGAGCCCTTTGACCCAGAAGGTGTTCTGGGTACAATTAATTCCATAGTTATGGGATTCTTTGGCATGCAGGTATTTGAATATATGGTACAGTATTTAAGCAATTTCAAATGAGCAATTGTGATATTGCTATAAAAAAAGAATAGTTCTATAAACAATAAGATTATATTGAGTCTTTTACATTTGTGGTGCAATATGGACAGTTATTTTGTTTAATTGTGCTAAATAGTTCAACAAAAGTAGTTCTAAATGCAACCTAACAGCTTGTCCAAAATACAGACAAATGGAGCAATACAAACAAAAATAACAAGCACTCTTGGAATGCTCTACAATCAAATTCAAGGATCAGATCTAGCTGTATAAATGAAAAATTTTACAAATAAATAAATAAAATAAAGTAAAAAATAAATTCACATATTGCAGGACATGCACCAAGACAACTGAACAAAAGTGTTCCAGTGACAAATGAGAGAGAAAACCCAAACCTAATCCAAAGCCCAGCATGTGATTTATCCAAACCATTATATTTGACAGACTATAGATCATTGACTTGTTCAGCATGTTCACTTCTTGACTCATTGGTGAATTTCACTTTTAGTTCAACGAACAATGACAAATATATAATGTTAAACTGGATTTGCTGGCAGCACTCTTATACAAACAGCTGTTCCGTCTCAGCGGTCCTTGCTGTTGTGGACAGATGTGTGCGTCTCTGGCAAAGGTCAGAAAAGTTTCTCACCCTTTGATGATGACAGTGCCCCGGTGACCGGTGAGAACTAGTCGTGCAAACTCAGTTGCATTGCAGAAATCCCTGTGGGCGGAGGCAAATAACAGTTAGCGCCAAGCCCGTCAATCAACATGTCTTTGAGAACACGGCAGGTGTCGGCCTCTCCGTCTGTGTCCGTCCGCTCCAGCGTCCTCGGCTGAGGCTCATTCGTCATCACCGAATTAATCAGTGAGCGCGGCCAACTTCACAGCCGTGCATGGCTGCGCAGGGAGTGTTGAAACTTGAGCTCTTTTTCAGGGCCACAACCACCGCTCACATCCTCTCTCTCTGTCCGAACATGATATCAGTAGTATGACGTGTGATAAGCATTATTGTCCAGCAGTCTATTTACTATTAATTATTTTAGTTTGCTTAGAGCTTAGTATTATGGCCTATTTGGCCTAAATTGCAAGCCATATATATTTTTTGTACAAAAAAATCTTAAGCATTAAGTAGTCCAACACTGGAAATAATCTTTACTTTTGTCTTCACAGGCTGGAAAGATTCTTCTGTTTTATCGCAAAATGAATAAAGGTATCCTGGCACGATTCCTGATTTGGGCCCTCATCCTGGTATGTGCACAGAAATTTAAAAAAGCAGATTTCAACAGTAATAACTGCAATGCAGCAAAGCCCTCTCTATAAGTGTTATATTGCTTGTAGTTGTAGACAGTTTATGAAATAGGTGGACGTCATATGATTGTGTATATATGCACTGAATGAATTCCAAGGCAGAGATTGCCATCACATCCCTCTCGGGACTTAACCGGATGGCTTATTCGGCTCACGGATGTCTGGTGTGGAATTTTACCGCTATTATTGGATACTAATTTCCACTGGTTCTTTGGTTCAACATTCATGACAGAAAAAATGACTTTAAAAAGAATAATTTATACTTAATACTTTTGCTAATAATATGAGAAATGATTATATTCAAAATATTATTTGATAACACTTTAGATGTCCTGCATGAAAATTGTTACTGTACACTGCCGTTCAAAAATTTGGGGTTAGTATGTTTTTTTTTTAATGTTTTTGAAAGAACTCTCTAATGCTCACCAATGCTGCATTTATTTGAATAAACAATATCTTAAAAAACAGTAATATTGTGAAAGAGTCACAATACAATTTAAAATAACTGATTTTTATTTTAATCTGTGTTGAAATGCAATTTATTCCTGTGATCCCAAAGCTGAATTTTCTGCATCATTACTCCAGTCTTCAATGTCAAATGATGCTTCAGAAAATATTTTAATATACTGATTTGGTGCTTAAGAATATTTCTTATTATTTTAATTTTGGATCAACAGTTGTGCTGCTTAATATTTTTGTGGAAACCATGATTTTTGTCAAGATTCTTTGATGAATAGAAAGTTCAAAAGAACAGTATTTATTATCGATAGAAATCTTTTGTAATGTTTTAAATGCCTTTATTGTTACCTTTAATCGTTTAAATGCATCTTTACTGAATCAAAGTATTAATTTCTTTAAAAAAATAACAATGTTACTGACCCCAAATTTTGAACGGAATATGTATGATGTTTGGGGTCTGAGGGAAAATTATGCAATTTTGAAATGAATTATTTTTACACATCAGCATTGTCTCTGGGATCCCAAACATGTAAAGTAAATCTCAGCAGAACATGAATTAATCTAAGCTATGACGTCTGCTAGATTGGCGCTGAGATTTGCACTGGTGAAACAAAAAAGTGATTAGATTTCAGATTGCGATGCCGATAAGAAAGACTGGCAGATTTGCGAGTTAAGTGCTCCATTTGGGTGGTCCCACAGACAAAAGGAGCAGAAGTTGGGCTGGGTGGGAAGTGCATGAGGATGTTTAAACCCCCGTCTCAAGGGAAATAGCCGTGTGCTACTAGAAATGTTTTTCAGGGGCAAAGAAAGCAGCACAGGTCACTTACTGCTGCCCTTCCCTTGTAGAAAGCTTTTTGATTGCCCCATGTGGGGTGAATTTACCCGAACTGCATTTCCACTCTGTATTTTGAGTTTTAATGAGCATGACAAGTTAAGCTAGCTCGAGTTATATGGTGCGTTTAATCTAAAGCGAATTGTGTAGCCATTTATCCAAGGTTATTAAGGGAGAATCATGTTTCTGCACAACGCAGCATATGTTGATCAGAGGATCTACACAAAAAGGGAGTTTGCAGGATTCTTTTCCATGAAAGACCTTGCTGCAGTGTTTTGTTTTGGACTTCTGGAGGCAGAGCTGCTGGAATGCCCTCTCTAGAGACAACAGGTGCTGATGGAAAGGTTTTGTCTGGCAAACTCGAGACATAAAGCTGTGGATGACGGGGGCAAATGACCTGCATTTCTCAGCAATGGCTTTGCTTGCCATTGGCTTATTATTAATAAGAGCAAGAATGTTGCAGGTTATTAAAGCTTGCATGTCATTTGTTTTTACTTACTAAGGACTAAGGATTTTAAGATGGACCATTTATGAGTCCATATTTCACTAAGTGCCCCTTTTATCTGCTTTATGAATCCAATTCACTAAATTATGACAGACAACTGTTTTCCTCAGCACCTCTAGAAAGTTGACACAATGTTCAGTACATTTTCTTACTCTCTCTTTTGCCAAGATATATATATATCTATATTTATATAGATATGTGTGTGTGTGTGTGTGTGTGTGTGTGTGTGTGTGTGTATGTATGTGTATATATATATATATATATATATATATATATGCATTTTTATATAAGGGGAAAGCTGTAAACTAATCACAAATGTCTATAAATCTAATATATTAGATTTATATATATTTATAGGTTTTTATTTTTTACTTATTAGTTATTTTGTGTTTTTATTTTCATTTGCATATTATATTTGAAGGAATTTTTTTTTCATGTACATTTATTTAGTATGTATCCTAATAACATGTCCCTTCTTCTTATCACAGTGCAGTATATTGCGAGAGTGTGCTTGTTGTGAACTCAGATCCACAGTACGCAGATGCCTGATCCCAGTATTTTAAATTTCATTATTCCCAAGCCCTATGACAAATCGAGCCATTATAGCTGTATGTTGAACCATATTGGCCAGCATTATGGGGCCACACTGCTCGAGGTGCTGAAATAAATGAACAGAGATCTATTTCACTTTACCTAGAGGCGTAGCATGATAAAATAAACTAGCCAAAGGCGAAAAATTATGCCACCGCTATTCACACACTGCCTCAGCCTCTGATTGTGCAGCACAAATATGGTTTGTGTATAATATAGCACAGGCTTTTTTTTATTTATTCAGATTTTGTGATAAGTTATCATGTTTTCAAAGATATACTATGCAGAATATCAACCTTGGCTGTTGGGGAAGATTTCTTACTTTTATATGCTGTAAAGTGTCTGCTTAAATGTTTTATTCTTTTATTCTCTCAACTTTTTCCCAATGCATCATCCCTACTTTGACGTCAGTATAGTATAGATTGTGGATTGGCCCACAAAACATATATAACTAAGGATTCCGGCGACCAACAAGACTGTTGCAGGCTTAATGCTTCACGATAAACTCTGCACATCTCATAACACAAGCAAACAATCAATTATCATTGACATCTCTGGAGAGCTCTGAGGTCTGAGAATGTTTTAAGCCGCACATCTCGAACAGCCTCTTGTGCTGTTAATGTGCTCTTCACACACGTTATCCTGGTTAAACAAAAATTACCGGAGAGTGGTTGTCTTGTCACCGTTTGCATGAAACCTTTGTCAGATTGTGGGATGATTTGAAGCCGTTTGTGCTTCGGCGTCCCAATAAACAAGGCCCCTGATTTAATTAAAGTTCAACGATCACAACTCCGCAGTTTGAGATTGAAATTGAGCGATTGGCCCACATAGCAATGATTGTCCCACATCCTGCCTGCATAGCCTGGAGACTCAATCTAGAGCCAGCCAGGCCATTTCCACACCATTGATTCCGTCATCTATACAAATGATGGATATCCTCCTAACAAGCAGGTTTGGATGCTGAACTGTCTATCCTCACAAAAGCTCAAGATTTTCTTTAAATAAGCCTGTTTTAACTATACTTTAACTGCAAAATATAAATAAATAAAAAATTTCTTCTTCAGTATTTTTGTCTTGTTTTCTAGTAGAAATATCTAAACAAGATATCTAACTCAAAACACTTTTACTTGAGAAGCAAAATTTCTTAAGATATTAAGTCTTGTTTTTTGGGAAAAAAAAAAAAAAAAACGATCAAAATTAATTTGCTTTATGCTTAAAACATGAAACAAATATCTACCAATGAGAAAAATCTTGATTTAAAAGGAAAACAAGTTTTCTTTTCATATCACATTGGCAGTTTTTTTGTTATTGTTTTGTAAGTGTAAAGTCACTTAATTATGATAATTTTGTTTTTTTTAATTCAGAAAACAAGACCTGATATCTTCTGTCATTTTGCTTTTCAAGTAAATGTATCTTGATTTAGAATGTTTAGGTATTTGAACTAAAAAAAAGGCAAAAATACTTAGGAAGAAAATCAATTACGATGCTTTTAAGAGTCAGAACTTGGAATATAAAGCAATTTTTGTTTTAAAAATGTTGCCATGTAGAAATGTAAAATTTGAGAAGGCTGAGAGTTTTGCATGAGGCATGAGGAGATGGATCTGTGTTTAGTGTGTTAGTTTGAGGGGCTTCACCTCCCGGGAGCCTCGGCTAATCTGCTTGATTCTTCATGGCGGTGCTGCTTTTGAGTTGTCTGATAATGCTTGCTTTACAGGTTGCATTGATTTGAAATCTGTTTTATTCTGATCCTCAGGGAATCTCTGCAGCCATCCTTTCTAAGTGCACAAGAGACGAAGGATTTATACCTGTCAATAAAAACCTTTGGTAAGTGCTTCCTGACCCTCTAAATCCAGCCACATCTCCATCCACAAAAGAAGAGATGAGACTCCAGCAGGCACAAATCAGAGGCTGCTAAAACACGCGTTTACTTACCTCTAATGACAGAACGTCCTGTAAATAATCACCCCCACTGGCACAGGAGTGAGACACGGCGGGTGATACATCCACTGTCCAAGTAGATCACTCTTCTTTACAGCCAAGAGAGAGTGAGCAGTTTTATTTTCCCAACCATATATCTTGCCAAACTTGGCTTATCTCATCCGCCTGTTGTGAAATCGAGTAGGATGAGGTCAGCCCTACATCTTCAGACCGGTGCACATTAAATAATTTGTCATTTAACACCTCAGAATAAATAATGGCATGTAACAGAAATGTTCAAAACACATTCATACTGTTGTTGATCTATTTTAAAGAAAAAAGAAAGAACTTGTGAGGTTTAGGCTTAAAGCAAAATCGGTTGCCAGGGGGAAAAAATAAAAAATAAATGAATAAAATAAATGTTTAAAAAAATATTTTTAAGGCAGTTTTATTTAAGTATTATTTCTGTCCATTGTGGTATTTATTTATTTATTAATATGATATAATATATATTTTTTTAAATTCCAGTTTTAGTAATTGTAATACTTCAACTTAAACTCTTTATTTCAGCCATGTCAGCCTATTTTTGTTTACTTTAAAAAAAAAAAAAAAAACATTTCTTTTATAATTATATTTTATTTTACCTTTATTTCAGTTAACGAACACATATGTTAATAGTTTTAGTTAACAATAAACCTGGCAAAAACCACTGATAATTTTTTGCAAATGAAATTTGTGTTATAGTTTTTACATTTAATTTGACCTCATCTTGCTTTTGCTGTATGTGCTCTGTCTTTGTGACCCTGCTCTACTGTACCTGTTTGAGTACAGGCATATACCTGCTTAAATTTTTTATAGGCAGTTCATCATGCCAGCTTATTGAGCCCCTGAGTATGTCCGTCTTTATTCCTAAAAGTAATTAACTCCCAGCCAAGAGTCTTTTTTGGCTCAACTTCAGCTGACATAAACGATGCTCTGGGATGCAGCCATTTTACATTAGATAAAATTCCATCGAGCATCCTGGCACTTAGTAACACAGAGGCACATGACTTATTGACATGGTTGTACTGAGCAGGTGCCAAGGCTTCACTTTGGATGCTTATGTTTCTTATTGGCTTACTCTAAGCACAGAAACTACTACGTGTCCATACATTATTTAGTCCCCAGTTCTCGTTGTTACAAGAAAAGTTTTTCAGTGCACTTCTAGTGCATATTCTTCAGAGCTTATTTGAGGACTGAAGTGTCTTAAAGATACATATATGTGTTATTAGATCATACAACACAGATTTTCTGTCTGTCTTCAGGTCCCTGTCCTTTGTGACCGGCATGGGCTGCTTGTCCTTTTTTCTGTTGGGTGTGATGTATTTTGTTGTGGACGTTAAGGAATGGTGGGGTGGCCAACCTTTCATTTATCCTGGTAAGAGAATTCACATGTTTAAAGCATCGTTTTATAAGCCAATTCAATCCATAAAAGCTTATTGTGGATTTTTTTTTTTTTTACAGGGATGAATTCCATATTTGTCTATGTTGGCCATTCTCTGCTAGGTTTTTACTTCCCCTTCAGCTGGGAGATGCGTTTCCAGGACAGTCACTGGGAGCAGCTTTTCCAAAACATGTGGGGTACCGCACTTTGGGTCTTCATTGCCTACCTGCTCTACCGCAAAAAATTCTTTCTTAAAATCTGATGCTGCTGGGGGTTTTGTCTCATAAAAGTCCATTGATTTCTCTTTAGTTTAAGTTAAAGGATAAAGTCTTAATTATTAAATTATTTAATTAAATTATAAATAAGTACAACATAATGTTTAGGTATTTAGTATTATACATGGTACTATTTGATGTACATTAAACAGGACCCTCTCGGATCCTTTTATATTTTTATATTTGTGAGTGATGAGTGTCTCTTTTCATGTATGTAAATCTGAATTTGGTGTATTCCTGTGTTCAATTAGTTAATAGGCATAAGAACTAAGACCAGGGGATCAGATTTACTGTCTTCCATGGACACCTGCAATGTTTTATTTGATGTCAGTTGTGTTAAGACCTGAACATAGTGATTAAATCAAATTCGCTGAAGTGGTACTTAACAAATTAGAACAAGCGATTCTGCCACTTGAGGGGTAGCCATTATATATCGGTTGCCATGGCCACCCCCCCTCGCTGCTGTGAGACAGAGAGTGGGTACCATCTGCTCTTCAACTGACAGCCCTTTAATAGGGGTCAAGCTGGACAGCTCACTGAGGAGTGTTTCTGGGGCCAGCACTTTTCATGCTCTCACTAATGCAAAATCAGGGAAATTACACCAGCAGTGCTCATGCACATACGGAAATTATCATGTAACACAAAAAACTGATGTTTTCTGTCAAATTGTACTCATGAGGTCGAATAAAGTCACAAACACACATTTTTTCATGCTCTGCAGCAATTGTTCCTGGTTTAGCATAAAGATCCTCAACCGAGATTTGTTTAGAAGACCCTGTGACCTGTGATAGAAACCCCCCCAGTGAACTGTCCCTCAAAGATCATAACCTGCTGTCCCAGACACCTTTTAATTTGAGCAACATCCCATCCTCAGAAGACACTTGTTTTCTTAATGATTGGTTCAGCCCCCATCTTTGCTAAGCATACCCTTCTGTTACTAAGCAGATACATTTTTTGTTAGTGTGGATATTTCCCAAATTTTGATTTGTAAATATTTTTTTTTCTTAAAATCTAACATTTATTATTAGATTTTATAATTTATTAAAACTTACGAGTTTTGTTCATGGTGTTTGAGTATGAGGTCATCTGTATAATTTGGTGAACCCCTATGAAATTACAGACAGTTTGTATATAAATAATGTAGAGTTTGATAGGACATATGACCCTTGATGTCAACAACAAAAGATATAGTGACTGTTTACTCTTTCTTTTTAAAAATGTAAAGAAAAAGTGTTTATCAAACAGTTTAAACTAATTAAATGAGTTCATTTCATTCAAATACTACAGAAAGTTCATTGTGCTTAATAGAAAAAAGTTATGTGAACTCAAAATCTGATATCAGTATGTGAAACTTAAATTGACTGAGCTAAATTGTAATTAACAAGTTTGTGTAGTTCAAAATAAAATTTTTAAGTTCTACTGACATAATCTTTGAGGTTTTGTTTTTAATTACCTTAGAAAATTTAGTAGGTTTAGTAATTGCATCCATGAACGTGATTTCTGCCTGAGTCCTATCCCGATTCTTTTCCACCGGCTGTGAGGTGAAGACCACATGTCCCAAGATTCCTCGCTCAAACTTGACATCATCAAGCTACGCATTTGTTTTGAATAGGGGACCTCTAACAGACGAAAAACTACATATTGCACCGTTAAATGCTTTTCGGTGTCCACAAAAGTTTTGAGTATTCGGGTTTTACTGTGTATTTAGTTTATCTTAACTATGCATAACAATTTGGTTAGTTGCATTTTATGATTTTCTTTTACTTTCAAACAGACTTGCGACGCTATTTTAGGTCGTGACCCAGCTATTCAGAACCACTGATCAATAATAATAAATTCACTCAGAAATTATCCATTGCTTGACTCTAATATAATATTAGAGGTTAGAAGAGTATCACCAAATCCGGTTGTTAGTGGTCAGAAGAGATGCTGTCAGGATGTAAAGATTTAATCTCACAGAGTTCCCAGAAATGACTCTGTGGTGACCTTTCACTTATAAACAATTTCTGCAGAAGCATGTGAACAAACAGGCTAAATCATCTTAATCAATACAGCAGGTGTGTTGATCCTCTGTTGGAAGCACAAATATATATTTATATATGTAATGTATAGTTTATATATAGTTTTTGAATCATCTTCAATCTACTGCACCAGAGCTCTGGATTTGTAGGGCATTTATGATCTACTGAAGCAGTTGAAACATGTGAACCTGTTCACTCTGCATGAAATTCAATTGAACCCCTTACTCTCTGTTAGTTAATGAGAAAGCTTTTCATTTTGAGTATCATATTACCCATTTAAACTAAGAAGAGCTTATGAGTGAAGCAAACTGGTCAACTGATTTTGGGAATGGACTAATGCCTAGTGTTGTGCTATACTCTGTGTCCCAGTGGGAATATGGACTTCTTTTAAGAGCTATAGCTATAGCTTTATCTACCACAGTAAGCAGTTTTTGAATCAATATTTTATTAATCAAGTACTTATCATCATTATTATTTAATGCAAGGTATGTAGATGCAAAGCTATATTAGCAAAATACCACTGAGAATAGCTCCACCATGTTTGATGTAAACAATGCTTTCCTATTGTCTGCTTGTGCAATGACAGAATCTGATAGTAAAAATTGTGATCTTACCTACTATAAGATGGGCTTTCATCTGAAAACGATTTTGTCTAGTAACCACATTTAAAAAGAACGGAGGTAAATGTCATGAATCTGCCTATGCATTTGCCTATCTATATTGATTTACATTGACCATATGTCTGAAAATACCACTGTGTGTCTGGTTTAGAGTAACCTGAGCTTTTTTAATCTGCATCATGTATATGGTTATGAGCCTACATGCTGCTATGTAAACAAAACCATCCTGTGGCTAATATGCAGAGTAAGTGAAATATTTATACAGCATAACAAACATCTGAACAAAAAGGTTCTTTGTATTTCTATGGTCCATAGTTATAACTGTTAACTTACGTAACGGTTGATTAACTTATTAAGCAACAAAATTTATTTGCATTTAAAATTACTTTATAAATTAAACTATAATTACACAATTACAATTCTATACTTTTTAACTATTAAATTTACTCTGTTAGACAATTATAAACAAATTGTTATTTAAAAAAGAAATGTTTAAAAAAATATTTTAATAATAAATATTTATTATATCTATTTAAAGTTGTAATATATATATATATATATATATATATATATATATATATATATATATATATATATAAAAATGTATACAACTTATATAAATAAGACACACATTTTTGCTATTTTCACTAGGCTATATCCCAGATTTGGAGGTTTTTATGAATGTAAAATAATACCCCAATAATTCTTTTGGATACAAAGCAATAGAGAAGTTATTTTGTTACCAAACCAAAGCATCTTTTGTTGCCTTCTTTCTCTTATGTATGCTTAATTTGAGGTCTCCACTATAGTTTCATTTGGCATCCATCAGGGCAGACGTTGATTGGAGTGATTGCCCTGTGATGCACTGGTGGGTTGCCCTAGAGGCAGAGTAATGCATCATGCTTACCCCTCTTCACAGAGAGCTAAGCAGTCAGCTGGTCCAAGAGCACCCAGCACAGACATAAACTGATCCTAGACACTGCAAGACATCAGGGCCAAAATGGGCCGACACCATCTTGAACTCACTACAACCCTCTTAATCCTTGGCCTTTACTGACAGTATTAAATTCTCTAGAACACTGTTGTTTTGAACAATAGGATTTGGGTGTGGTTTGTCCTGTTTGTTGATTATTGTGCCGGTGCACCTGCTTCTTATTAAACACTGTTTTGTGGAGCAATTAAAATGTTCCTGTAAGGATAGTTTATTTACTTTCAGTTATTTATTGTGAATTTATTTCACAAATCTTATTTTGCTCATACTTTTGCCCTGCACCTCTGTTTGACATACAATTGGACTTT
The DNA here is from genome assembly GCA_038088235.1 of Zacco platypus. NCBI lineage: Eukaryota > Metazoa > Chordata > Actinopteri > Cypriniformes > Xenocyprididae > Zacco > Zacco platypus. The sequence continues at coordinate 13,312,379 of CM076078.1, read as the reverse complement.
TTCTCTTCATACAGTGTATGATTTTAAACGGTTCACATTTTTTATTTTTTAGGCTAATATAGAGGACGGTGGGGCTAGTTGTCACACAAGTCAGTTACTGTGTCAACACATTCCTTAAAGTCTTGGATACAAAAAATTACTTTCCACTGTTATTGACCAAAAAAAGATACAGATTGTGTAACATGCATTAATTGCAGCATATTTTCATAAGTTGTCACAATGAAACAGTTTTGTGTTTTAGCAAAATCAAGCAGCAACAACAAAAACAGCAGGGAAAAACAACTACTGTGAAACAATGCAGTCCATGAGCAGAAAAAAAAATGAAAACACGTGACAATTTACCCGAACTTGAAAAAATATCTTATTGGTGAGAGAGAGAGAGAGAGAGAGAGAGAGAGAGAGGGAGAAAGAGAGAGAGAGACAGAGAGAGAGAGAGAGAAAGAGAGAGAGAGAGGGAGAAAGAGAGAGAGAGACAGAGAGAGAGAGATTCTCACAAGCTGTTTGAAACTAGCAAAGATAATCATCATGGTAAAAAATTAAGATGTATGTAATCAGAAACCCTAACACTAAGATAATAACATTTTATGGCAATTTCGTGTTCCCCTCTAACAACTGTAGATATCTGTAAATGTATCTACATCTATTTGATAATTTTATACTGAGTTACATGCTGTGTGGGTTGTGTCTGCACTGCATATTAAAATGATAGACGATGGGAAATGAGTTTATAAAAACTATCAATAATTAATAATGTAACCTAATGCATAACATAATTGAAAACCAAAAGAGATATCACGCAGTTACATTTTCTGTGTTACCCACATTATTTGAATGTCCTCAAAATGTAGTTTTAATTTATTAGGAACTCTTTGACTCATTGGACAGCCGCCGAAGTGATTCAGGACGGAAACACACATCTGAGGAAATTGGCTGGATGTGATGTGAACCTCCCCCTGCCGCGCTCTGTGTGTGTGTGTGTGTGTGCGCGCGCGCTCACGGTCCAGCAGCTCGCGCTGCAGTCACCCGTCAATGGGACAGTCGCGTTAAGGACTTTTGTGGCTCCTTTGCGCGAACAATAAACACTGTAAAGTTCTGTTTTGGGAAACTGAATACTTCTGTCTGCTCATTGTGAAAATACACTTATGATTGACAAGTATGGGAACTACGCGTGGAATCGTTTGGGGACACATCGCTGTGCTCCTGCTTCTCCTATTTGAAGGTAAGGATTTACAGTCTGATGTCACCTCGCGCTAAGTGTACGATATCTAGCTCTCTCTGTGTGGGATAAATAACTGTGTTGAGGGCTAGAATTGGTGAATTGTTCAGAGGCAGTACTTCAGCTGTATACTTGTCGTATTTTAACTTGAATAGAATTGTCGCCTCTGGTGTGCATCCTACAGAAACCAGTGACAACACTGGGGCTGTGTGTCAAAACCTAGAGAGCTACCCACCTAGACTCTGTTTTGAACAACATTTGCTACTGTAGCATCTCAGATGACGCCTTTTTATTCCCCTTTTCTTCACAAATCCTCCTTGATCCACAGATCTGTCTTGTGACATCACGTACTTCTTTTAATTTCAAAAGAACCCTAGATAGTGTAAATTGTTCTTTATAAGAAGAGGGTTCTTTGTTGAAACAAAGGTCCTAAAAAATAACCTCTATTTGTAAGGGTGTAGAAAGGTAGCTCAGTAGTTTTTGAGGCAATGATATCATAACATAACTGTTTTTCTGCATGCTTTTCCTTTGGATAATTAAATGTCATTAAATATATATTAAAATATAACGCCTCATAATTGATATAAATAAATCTATAAATCTTGAAACACAGGAACCTTTGAATATTTTGTTCTCTTGATTTATTTTGGTTTTCTCAAGCATTTTTTTTGACTCATGGAAAATATTTTATTCTATTTACTTATCGAAAAGTGAATGATTATCTAAAATCAGCAAGCATACACTAACGAGTAAGTTTTGCTTCCTGGAAATTATGGATTTAATTTGAGTAATGAAGAGCAAAGTGATTTATTTCACATTTTTTGTCGCGACATCATAAATTATGCATTTTTTTTTTTTTACATTGTACTTTACTATCTTACATTTAGTTTCATTTTGCATCCTATTAACTATATTGGCTACAAGCAAAAGAAAATACAGAATTCATCTGTGTATCCAGGGGGTCTGCATCTGTCCCTCACACACGGGCCACTGTATGAGATTTACCAGACAGTTTCATAGAGGCAATCTGGAGCTGAAGTCAAAATATGTGCAACCCTAATGTGCCACATGGTCCGTGCAAGGAGTACGCATGTCTCTATATACGTCATTATATTATAATCCCATTTAAAACCTCTCTGCCCAACTGTACTAACACACCTCTCTCAAAATAACTGGAGTTAACTAGAGTCGAACACGTTCCTGAATAGATCCTGTGGCCTGTTGCATTAAAAAGGAACGATCACATCGCAACAGCTTGAATACTGACAAAAGTGAAACATAGCAGAGGTTTCACAGCTATTCTGGTCATTCGGAAGACATTTGGCAGTGTGTGAATGGAAAAGTGTTGCATTTGTTTTAGCTCAATAGTGGTTCCTGGGTGGCAATCACGGAAGGATCATTACTTAAAGAGTCAAAAGTAAGAAAACAACCAAAGATGCATTTCTAAAGTTAACTGAATCTCTCAGTCACATTAATGGGAAATTGACTGTTAATGGACTTGTTGACTCATCTGTCCAGTAAACTACCTGTCACATATTCCCTGTGTCTGTGGACTTTCTGTTGTTTATTTTGCATTGTAGTTCTTTGTAGCTTTTCATGTTGATTTAAATTCTCCAGGTGTTTCCCATCTGCCATGCTCCCTTGTTACCTTGTTTAGCTAGTCTTCCCTGTATATTTATCGTCCTTGTGTTCCACTCGTGTTTATCAGTCGTTATACGTTTGTATTTGGTGCTTTAAGTTTCTTGTTTTCCGATTTCTGTCATTAAATGTTCCTGCACGAAGATCCGCTCCTCTGCCTGCTCATTCCACACCCGACGTTACAGAACGACCAATCAACACGAGTGGAACACAAGGGCTATTAATACACAGGGAAGACTAGCTAAACAAGGTAACAAGGGGGTGTGGCAGATGGGAAACACCTGGAAAACTATAATCGACATGAAAAACTACAAAGAACTACAATGCAAAATAAATGACAGAAATAACATAAAAGTCCACAGACACAGGGAATATGTGACACTACCAGGAATTATACAATCAAATACTAAATTTACAAAAATGGATGTAAAATTAGCGATATCAAGGTCTTTTGGAAGCAGTTTATTGTTTGATTCTTTCAAGGTGACGTGCGTAATGTTGTGCAAGGTGCATTACTTCATTGCGCTTTTTGATTATCATATTACTAGATATATTAATACATAATGCATTGAGTCTGATATGTCTGAAAGGCAGTTGCAATGCTTATTGAATTATAATAAAGTATTTTAGAGAGCTAAAAATACAAAGTAAACTACAGTATATATCAGAAACAAACGTATTTTTGACTGCTGATAGTCTCATAATTCTCTGTATTTATTAATAATCGCTGTTTGGACTTTATATATATTGTTGTGTGTGTATATGGGTCTGTTTATTTAATATATTCATTTTTCCGTCCACTCTTCTTTTGGGGCAGTGACTCATCATGTGCTAGAGTTTACATTTGAATCAATCGTTCTCAACACAAACTTTTAGAATTGACTTTAAACATGAATGTGAATATTATCTTTATAATCACCAGGTGGTAAAGAACAATACGATTACATCTCATCCTATTGAATGGCTCTTGTTTTAACCTTTGTTCGAGATGATGCGGAAGCACCTTGATTCTTTGCCGTGAGGAAAAACAAAAGCCTGGAGCTGAGAGGTGGTCAGAGGGCAGGTGTGCAGCAGGTGTGCTTAGCTCTGGGCAAACACATTGTGTTTGTCTTCCGAAAGGAAAATGCTGCCAGTAAAATAATAGAGTACACAGCTCTGATAACAGATGAGGCTTAAAACCCCTCATTAAAGACACGGGATGGTTGGCAGCGCCTCCCGCAAAATGGATCTCATCTATTTTATGACAAGCCATCCCATGAAAATGGATGATGACAAAAGCAATGGGTTTTGTCCATGCTGGGATACATGTAATCGTGTATCTCTGTCTGGTGTTGCCACACTTGTTTTGATGGTTTGACATTTAAAATACGGTTTGTTTGGCTGTATTATACAGTTGTTTGTCCTTGAATGCGTCATTAGTGTAATGATGCAAGATCTTTTGTTTGCTGTTGATAAGAGCTCGAGTTTACTCCTTTGTCATACGTTTCTTTATTAATCTTTGTCTCATGAAAAACAGGAGCTATGCTAGTCACCAAATATATGGTTGACAATTTATTTTTTATCAATATCTTCTGTGCATGCAGTTCATTTTCAGCAATGCAAATGCTGCATATTGTAAACAAAGCAATAATTTTTTTAAATTAATAAACGATGAGCTTCTTTAATGAAGGAGAGTATATGTGTGATTGATAATGAAATATATCCTTTGACCTCTAAAGTCACACAGCTGTCCATAGCTTTCCATCAAGCTAGTTGTTTGCATAAAATAAGTCCAGGCCCCATGTCATGTATTGTGTGTGAGGCATTGATTTGTGGATACACAGCTTTGACCCTGTTACTTTATCTGTTGGAGTGCCATGGCTTCTGACCTCTGAAACCCTCTCCCAAGAAGTATTACCCCAAGATCAGGCAACACGAGATTGCCCTTCCGATGGGAAGTTGCATTAGGGAATCAAGTTCAAACCACCTCACAATCCTTCCCTACATTTGGACAATCATTTTCGTCAACTGTCATTGCAGACCAATAAATCTCATTTGATACATTACACTCTTTTATTTTGGACTTTGTTGCATTAAATGATTTAGTTTAGTTTAGTTTGTGTCTTTAGCAATATATATACATACAGTAAATCCTGCCAATTGTTGATTTTCACATTCTCTATGCAGATCATTGTTCACACCTTAAAGAAAGAGGCCAAATGTAGGCCAAATCTTTTATTTAATTTATTTAAAATTTTTAATGAAGTTCAATGACCTACTATTTTCAACTTTTTAAAAACATTTTATACTGCCTTTAAAGGCATATTATTTGAGGCAACCATTTTGACAGAAACCATAATGTTGTATTGTATATGCACATTGGAATATACTGATGCACTGAAAATAAGTATTTCTGAACATTTAAAAAATAAAAATTATTTATCACTAAATCAATCTAAATGCATTAGCATACACTAATCAGGTAGAAATCAGGTAGAAATAGCTCCTTAAGTGTAATTTCAGTGCCCGAGTGCCATTTCTTGTGTCAATATAGTCAGAAAGAAGGCATTGTATATGTACATTGATGAATATATCAAAAACCTTGTTAAGACTAATTGCACAGCTTCTGTACCTATTGGAGTCATATCCCAGATCTTTCAGTTAGTTATGGGTCACATTTCTCCCCTTGCGTCAGTGGAATCTAATTTGCTTTGGTGGAAGGACAAGAAGACATTGATTGAAATTGTGTCCCAAGGGCGTTTGTGGCTCTCGATTTTTACATGGGTCTTTACATGTTATTTTCGAGTGGTCATTGATGCATGGTGTGTTTGACTGATCATTTACAACAATGAGAAACCAACACAATGGCTTAGTTAGGACTTAACTGTCCTCGTTTGGTCTTGAGTTCATTTGGAGGGGGAAGGGTTCTGGATTGTGAATGGCTGTCATTTTACCTGAAAATGTGTCAGTGGAGTTTCTTAAAACAACTGCTAGACTTTTAAAAATGGACATACGACTTTGGCATCATAATACTGAAATCATTTTCACCGTACAAATGGTAACCTGCGATTGTTACTTTATTTATACCTGATCTAATCTTTAAATTCAGATTTGTTTGGTGTAATACAAAATATTTTATTTGTTTTACTGATTGTAAGTAATATTCTGACTTAAATAATTTAAATTCATTTACATTTAAGGTTAACATCTTTTTCAGTACATGGGGGGCTTTACATTGCACTCTTAAAATGCAAGACTTAGCATTTAGGAAATGCCAGCTCTTGATGACCTAATGACTCAAACTCACTAGTCCATGTAAATTCACCCACTGGCCCATTTCAACCGTGCACTGTGAATTTTAAGACTCAGCAGGTAAAAGCCACAAAAACAACAGTATGTGCAGTTTGAAGCAGTGGAGGTGAACGCCGAGGAATGGATCATACTGGAGGGAATTTCCAAATATTTTACAAAATGATAAAGAAAAGTGAAAGGAAGATTTGTTTCTGTGTTTAGTCTAACCGTGATTGTTTTGTCTCTGTCTCTGGCTTATATTAGAACATTAAGTGAATAATGTTGGTAATTGCTTAGGGTAATGATACCATCCAAAAGAACATGTTGTTCAAAGGTCCCTCATTTATGAGCTCTAATGTCCCATCCAATCCCAAAAGAGATTATAACGTAAATTCAAACATACTTCCTTATCCCACAGGAGATGTGAAATTAGATTTCTTAATGACGGACGTCCATTCCATGTTTACATTGATGGGATGCTGAATTACATTTCTGACATTAAATTTCTGATGATGATGGATATATATGGTTGTTTGATAAGAGGTTTAGATATACACTTTAGATATGTTTAATTGTACCCTTGTCTGATTCTATTATAGAAATCTACCATGTCGCGTTTGGCTAATTCAATAAATTTGTACTGATTGTACAATTCTTGTCCTGAATCTGCTATCTCAAACCTTCTCAGTGTCACATCCTAAAGAAAAAGAAACTCGTTCACATTAGAGTGAGGGGAATTTAACCATAATAATCAATAATAATAGTCCCGTATTGAATTATAGCGTAATTGGCAGCCTTTTAGTTAATTAAATCGTTGTGGTCACAGAGTAATGATTCTCATTACTATATTATAGAGATGGAGTCTTAATCATTTTGCTTAGTAATTAAGTATGTTTACTTTGATTAGTCCTCTTACACTGCATCCATGTTGTGTCATTGGATCTTAATTCAGGAAAAAAGACATTAGCTGCTCCGAATAATCGGCACAAGTTTTATACTTCATTTTATATCCATTTTGCATCTTTATTATTTATTAGAAACACACTGAGATTAATATGTGAGAAATACTTATTAATAATAGTAATAATTATTATTATTAATAATTATTATTGTTGTTTTATAGTTTATTATTTATAATTTTTGATCACAATACATGTCCATAGGTTTAGGATTCAGCTACTGCACATACATTTAACTTTGCCGATTTTAAGTGGCTTGTAACGTGAGAGTCTGATGGCATCCTTTACATATTTACTAAAATTACATGCTTAATGCAGGACGGTTATTAGCTGAATGTGCTCAGCTGTTGATTAATATTGTTATTGATTGGCCTGCAATTTCTCAGTTTGGTCATCACTGGGGACAGATGCTCTGCACATTGACCTTGGCTGGAAGGGCAGGGGTCAAGGGGTCGGCATCAGCTTTATAACGATCCCAACAGAAAGAAGTTCGGATCGTCAGACTGAATCATTATCAAGATTACAATATAATGATATTTACAGCTGTTGTTGCTGCAGACATGAAGCTAAATGGGAATGCTAGTGATTGCAACAAACACATCCCTGTGTTTACATACAGCATGTCATGAATGGAGCTCTTTGAGGAGTAAGTGGATTATGAAAAGTGGATTGCTCTGACTGCTAGCTTGTTTCCGCCTTTGAGTTGAGTTCAAGGAAATGGCAAGAAAGACCCATGCGCTCTTCCAGCTCCCATGATCTCATAGATGGTACATTTGTGCGGCGGTGTGCATGTTGGGCTAATTGAATTCTTGTCTTTGAGCAGTCCGGTCCAGAGGTCGTCCCCCCATTAACCTGTTCTCCCGCTGAGAGATCTTGCTTGAAAACATGCAGACCTCACCAGAGTGGTGATTGACGCTAACTCAGGATATTGTATATGTGCGTTTGATTTCAAATGAATGCTCTGAAACAGCCGCGGATTTATTTATATTAAGAACAGATTGGTCTCTTGTTATTTAATTAGCTTGTTGTAACATCAGAAATGTTTTCAAGTAGCAGACTCAAGAATCACTTTAGGTTAAGAAGAAGAGAGCTGGCACACCTTCATTTGACCCATAACAACAATGAACAAATCGCTGACGGAAATTATGTGCAGATGTTTCATATAATTCCTAATTCAAAAATAATATGACACGTGATTTCACTTGTTAAGCTTTTCCTGTCTCGTTTGTGCGTATGTATGCGCTAAGTTTAAAGTCGATTCGCCTGTGAGCTGAAATCAATATGTCAGATTGCATCATAGTGTTTACAACCTTGATCCATGATGTGGCTGTGAGAGGTCAGACCAGTGAGCCCAATCTGATCAACTGATCAGCCATAACTCCATATATCCGCCCGCCTTTCTGCCATCATCCTAATACTCACAGAACGTTCATCCACGTGTCACATCCTGTCATACTCGTCTCGCTGAATACCTCATGTCAATCTTGTGATGTCACACAGAGTCATTCCTGCAGTCTACTCATTCTCTGAGTTAATTAGCTTGATATAAACTGCTTTCTGTTGGCTTCCGGCCTGGAAATAAATTGAATTTGGAATGATTCAAATCAGTTGGATAGACTGTAGTTTGCAGCTGCCACACCGCAAAAGTTTAGAATCCAAATGACTTAATGTTTGCCTAAGATTGTTTCTTACCTCGACTAGGACCATCAAAACACTGATAAAAAGTGTAACAGTTATGAAGATTATGGTTTTCGTTAAATGCTGAATGTAAAGTGAAATGTGTATTTAAAGTTGTCGTCGTGATCAGTGCCTAGTTTGTTCTTCATTAAATTTAATCACACAACATTTACGTGAATAATTAAGGCAGAAAACTGATCGATACATTGAAACTGCCGTTTGAACTGCATTGTTAGAGCAATTTATTCATGCATGTTGGATCCTTGTCAACATTTGATCATTAATCACTGGAAGCATTTGGTTTTTGCCAACGCTTCTCTACTTCTCTATCTTCAGATTGGAATACTAGCTTACCACTTACTGAATACTACACGGTTTACACTGGCTTTGTTTACACTTGGCCACATCAGTTAGCTTCTGTAACCAAGTAATAGGTCAGATCTTTTAATTAACATTATTAAATAAAATTTGAAATTACAATTTCAGCTGCCGCAATTAAGTAAACAAAGTGTTAGAGAGTATTGTATTTAGATGTACTCCTGCTGCATCAAAGGTTTCTATTTACAGCATGTTTTTTCAGCATTGAGAATTGTAGCCAATCACTAGCATGTCTGTTTAGCACATAATGGGATGGCCAATCAGAGCAGATCCTGCTCACATCTATTTTTGTTCAGTGCATGCTCGTGTCCTTTACTCTCGCAAATGCTCATATTATAACCAATAAATTGTAGACAACAATAAGATATTTATTGTGTAATGTAGACAAATTTTCATGCAGTTGTGGAGCTGAGTGATTTAGGTATCTTTTGTGGTGAGAAAGGAGATTAAATAAAGTGTGTTGTGGTCCTAAACTTTATAGTATGTATATTGTGAAATCTCAGATTGTGATTATTAAAATATTGGTGTCCGGGACACCGTGTGCCTGGTGAGTTTTTAGGCTTAGCTAAAAGATGTGTCATCATTGTTTTGACTAGAAATAAAAAATATTTTATTGCACTGTTATTGACATTCTGGCTGATACTCAAAATCCAAAAATATTTTTCTAGCTGATAAGAAAATTAGTGATATATTTTAGTGAATTTATCACTTTCTACTGACACTAAAATTCTGTATAATTGTCTGAAATAATTTAAAATTAGACATCATGACATTATAATGTACAGTATGCATATAATAATAATATTTACTTTGAGACCTGCTAAAGATGACAGTATCATTAAACGATTAGTGTTTTTAAAGATAAATTTTATGTGATGAAAGGTAACCTAAATAGAAAAATAGGGGAAATGACAATGCACAATTAAATATACAGTATTGTCCAATATTTTAATATACCAGTAATTATAAATTAAATATTTTATGTTGACCGATAACTGATATTCTATTGCAATTCCATTTTTAAGCCATGGAAATGTATGATAATGTCAACTTTTGACTGTGTGACCAAATAATGTTTTGTCAAAAGTAATAACTTCTGGTTCACCCATAATACAGGAAATATTGGGTGAAATTGTGAGTATTGCATTGTGGAATATAGAGTTACAGTGTCTTCTGTTGTATACTGCACATTTTGACATAATATTCCTTAAAGAAAATGTGCATAGTATATACTTTGGTATTTAGAAATATTTGGATGAATGATCACCCTCGCTTGTATGTTTACATAATATGTGCAGTTAACAAATGTACAAAGCTGTAAGTCTCAAAGTGGAGCAACAAGGCAAAGGTTTTGCTTGCAATACCATGTTCTTAGTCTGGGAATCCTTATCCCAGGAGGACCACACAACTACTCCAATTTCATGCGTTTATTTAAACACAATCGAAAGTAAATGCCATCAGCCCTGCTCTGAATCTCAGAGTAGCATAGCACTGCTAAGCACTCCACCTGATACACTGACACAGGATGATGAATGAGTGTCACAGCAAATCCAGTGGCTTGTTCAACACAGTATCTGCATCAGCTAAGATTAATGTTGCCATCCCTCAGCTCTCCTGCAGCTATGGTTTATGAAGCAAGTGCACAAGCTCTTCTTTGTACTATTGACTTTCTCTGAAAAATGCACCTGAAATGCATCATGGATCTCTCCTAACAGGGATCAGACAGCTTCTTTTAAAGAAATGAATCTTTAAAAGTGTTTTTTTTTTAGGTTCAGAGCCTGGTCGTGCCACACCTGATACAGTTTTATGTACGGTTTTATTACATTTTTTAAAATATTTTTTATATTAACAGGAAAAATGATTTTAAAAACCTATAAAATGGCCTGATGACTTTTCTTTCTTTAATAGTCACCACCATTAAGCTTCTGACAACTCTTTCAGTCTTCATTTAAAAATATTTTCCCTGTGAGTTTGAGTTAGAATTATTTGCAAGAGCATGATTACAAACTCGATGATGTCAATGATGATGAGTTTACCTGTTCGGCATGTGATGACATTTAATTTCCTTGACAACCTCTGTAGTCCCATTTAGTCACTTGTTAGCAACTACCTTTTTCAAAGCTTTAAAGTCACAAGAGGGTATTACTGATATATTTTATGTTGTAGGATAAAATGTGAAAATGTGCTCGCTACACACCCTATTTCAAGGATTTAACCAAATCCCAATAAAAATAAAGACAAATTGACTTCAGTAGGATGGAACTGGAAGTTCTAAAATGCTTTTTTCAAGGATTTTGGCCTACAAAATGCGTCATATCTGCAGCACTCTATTGCTATTTTTATTCGGAGGCAGGTGGTATTATGGAGCATTCTCATTCTAGAAAGCGTTTGATTGGATAAAAAGTTGAGCATGAGTGTCATCAACATTTTTAATCAATTTCTCTTGATGATAAAGACTGTAAATGTAAGCATTTTTGTCATGTTTATCAGTACTTTAGAATATTGATGGTTTCATTTAATTTTGAATTTAAAAAAAAGTTTAATTTTGAATTCATGAGGTCTTTGAAGAATGTTTTATGTCTGCAAACACGACTGGTGATCCCATAAAGGAAAAGGAACACAAACCAGTTCTGTGTTGTCTTTCTGTCTTGACAAGGCATTTAATAAAAATGGTTGTAGTGTTCCTGACTGCGTCTCCATCCTTCAGGAAGGTTGGCCACATTGTATCCATCAATCCAGCCTCCTGTCATCCCAGCACAGCTAAATTAAATCAATGTCTGAAACCAGAGACAAGGCTTCAACTGCAGCAACAGAAATAGAAAATCTAGTTTTGCTGTCTGCTAATGATATTAGTACGTTCCTAAGTGGCCGCCCACCGTCGTCGGACAGGAACACAGGAGAGATATAATTACAGCCTGAACACTTGCATCTCCATTTACTGGTAAAACACATGGGGATCTTACAGTGTTTTATAGATTACCCTTCCCCCCACCCCCCATCCACACTCGTCCTGCAGGTAATGATTCATTTCTAGGCAGTATTATGTTATCCACTGTAATTAAACTTCTCAAGGTGAACCCAAGGAGAATCAGAGACCGCATCATATTGACCATGTGAGAAATTCATTAAAAGACCAATGTCAATGTCATATGAGACGCTGTTTCATTTTTCGATGACAGAGGAGAGAGGGCTATTTCAACAGAAAAGCGGATGTGTTTAATGAGTTCATTGTGTAACCTGCCTACTTGTGTGGACGTTTCTGTTGTACAACAGATTGAGATAAGAACCAGATCAATAAGGGGAGATTTGATGGAGTTAATTTCAAACTATTGAAAGCATCGTGGGTGCCAGAGGTTAAATTGTATGTTTTTTAAATTGAATGTGCTTTTTTTTATAATTTAGAAAGGATCAACAGCCAAATGTTGCTTTACCAAATGCACTTGCACAAAATACCAACAGTAAAGATTATTTGAAGAAATGTTCTTTTGTTCAATAGTCAAGAGCATTTGTGGCGAAATGTTGATTACCACAAAATAATAATAATAACAATTTGGACTCATCTCATCTTCTTTAAAACAAAAAGAAAAAAAATTATGGAAGTGAATTGGAGCCATTTTGTTAAAGCAGAAATGTGAAGATTATAATTTTATAATCTTACATAACATTTACATTAACTGTTTTTATTTATGTATTAATGGAGCTGAAAAGTTATTGACATTTTTGTGTTCATTTCTTTACACAGAAGAGGTTTGTAAGTTCTTGAGGTTTTAAATGTTTTTTTTTTTTTTTTTTTGGGGGGGGGGGTGTCTATTAAGCTTAAATTGCTCAGTTTTCTTCATTGGTGACAGGTGTATTGAGGATGAGTAAGAAATGCTTACAAGTATTGCCAAAGATAATAATGGCTGGAATCAGACTGAAATGCACACAGTATGACATTTCATGTGTATTTTGGACAGGTTCACTTGGACTGTATTTTCCACAAAGGGTCTACACAGAGAGCATCTTTGTGGGTCAGCTGCAGGGATCACCAGTTCTTCAGGTCCATTCAATGCTGGAAAGCTTTTCAGAGAAGCCCCATTTCTTCATATGCTCAACCAGAGAATCTTATGCATCGTGGTTTCAAATGGATGAGGAATCTGGAGTCCTTTCAATGAATAAAACCCTGGAGTGGAGTGACTTCAGTACTTTACGTGAGTTTTACATATCAACTTATATATATATACAGTATATCAGACTGTGAACTATTGCAGTGTTACTCACTATTTTAATGATATATCACATCATCTATCAGAGAACATTGTACTAGTGTAAAAAACGTAGTTTCTAAAAGTAGTCTCTATAGTATCACTGAAGCTAATAGTTTTATGCTTATACTGTATTAACACTGCAAATCTTTTGTCTTTTTTCAAAAAAATATCTAAACATGCTTAAAACACATTTCATTTGATTTATTTAACTAAGATAAATTTACTTGAGAACCAAAAAGATAATAAATCGAGTCTTTTGTCTTCATTAATTAAGTTTACATATTGTTTTTCTTCTTTATGTGTACAATGAATCTCACTTAAATTTGTTAGATTTATGCTTAAAACAGCAACAAAAAAATGCCATTGAGGTAATAAATATTACTCATTATTATGTATTCTCTACAAATCTTAAGCAATTTTTCTTCAAAACTGTTTTTGTTTTAAGGATGTGTAGATATTTTTTCTAGTCAAAAATACTGATTACAGAAACATTTTTTACATGCCTCATGATTTCTCTCCTCCAGGCAGCAGCTCGGGCAGGTCCCAGAAGGATCTCAACCTGAAGGTCGGAGTCTCTTCAATGCCCCAGCAGAAAGGGATGTGCACATACCTGCCCAAAGTGGAGGTCAAACTGATGTTCATTAATGACACAGCGCCCTCCTGTGGTCAGGTCAAGCTGAGCACTTTGTGCTACCCTGATAAGGATTCAAACCCCCACATCACAGAGAACCGTATGCATGGGGCCCTGCGGCAGCTCCGGCGCTTTACACGCATGAGCATTTGTCCCAACTACACCATCAGTTATGGCGTGGAAGCAGGTATGAACCATGCTTTTCAATGGTATGTCAATGCTTTTCTGCATATATCATCACTGTATCAAATTAGCCCAAAAGGAAATATGAATAATTAATTATAACTACTTATAATTAATTATAAATACTAACAAGAAGTTGTAGCAAACCATATGTAGTAAAACCATAACAAACCATCAGTTTCTTAGATCTAACGCACCATTCTATAAAAGGGGTAGGGGATACTTCAAGCTCAGCATCACCTTCACAACAGAATTTCTCAGAATCTCTGTGATCGGTGATCTTTTAATCCATAAGGATGTCACATCTTCAGGGGGTCAGAGAGCCAAAGGTGACTTAAACTTTCGGAAAGGAAAGTTTATGTTCCTTTGTCTTCGAGCATGATGTTTTTCCTCTGTAATTTGATTGGGTGTTGATAAAGAAACCATTAATGATTCATATAATACTAATATGCTACTTAGGTATCAACATATAATGTAAATGATCATTCAGGAAATTAAAAAAGAAACTCAAAGATGCCAAACATGGTATACATGTGATCTTGATTAAGTAAGGCTAGCACATTCATTCAAAGATTTTAGATGAATACATAGACAAAACACTATAAAAGAACTTATGATTACATAGGAAAATTGGATACATGATTGTTCATATCTTGTGTTTATATATAGAAGGGTATATGATTAGGATGGACTGTATTTAGATAAAGGGTACATTTGTCTGTTTCAAAATGAATTTAGAGCGAAACTCTACATTCCTTTGAGTTTTAAACCAGTCATATCTCGAGGATTTGTCTTTGTTGCTACGGTAAACAATGGCCTGGTGTTCAGGGGTATCTGGATTGCTTCTTGGGGGCGGGTTATTGTGGATTATTTGTCAAAATTAAGAAATAATTGTGTGTCTGATCTTTCTCAGTCGCTACAGCACAGTGAGATTAATTTTCTGTTATTGCTTGTATTAAATTCAGAGTCTCCAGTTCCATTTGCGGTCGACGACACCACTTCAGAACTGGTGGTCACTGCACCTGTGGACCGTGAGGAAAAGGAAGTGTACCATCTGGATATAGTGTGTATGATACAAACAGAAGAAGAGCTGCATAAGTACTTTACTTCTCTGCACGTGAACATCTACGATGAGGATGATAATCCTCCTTACGTGAATGGGACTGACAGTGAAGACGTCATAATAGAGTTTAACCGCAGCGAGGTGTGTATCAGGCACTGAAACCTCAGCTGTCTGGCTGTCTCACAAATTCATAACCTTTTTGAGTTCCTATATGAAATGAAATGTATTAACTAACATGAACTGACCATGAGCCAATACATTTGTTACTGTATTTACTAATCTTCATTAACATTGGTTAATGAAAATACAGTTGTTCATTGTTTGTTCAAGTTAGATTTTAATAATGTATTAGTAAATGTTAACAAAGATTAATAAATGCTGTATAAGTGCAGTTCATTATTAGTTAATGTTAACTAATGTAGTTAACTAATGTTAACTAATGAACCTTATTGTAAAGCGTTACCGAAATATGAAAGTAACTGAATAATGGTAATCTGTTTTCTTGTCTAGGGTACTGTCTATGGAACTCTGTTTGTATATGACAGGGACACAACGCCCGTTTATCCCACAAACCAAATTCAGAATAAACTGGTGGGCACCCTAATGACGAATGACTCTTGGATCAGAAACACTTTTACTATTGAGCACAAATTTAGGGAAGAAAAGGCCATCTTTGGCAATGTCCGTGGGACGGTTCATGAATACAGTGAGTTCTTTTTTTTCTTTTCTTTTTTTAGCATTGCACAGAGAAATGTTTCCTTTTACACAAATAAGCTATTTTGAGCTGATTTTGGATCACATATTGTTTTTATTTGTCATGCACCTCAGTCATTAACATTTAGTGTTTTAAAAATTGTTCAGATTTTAAAGTCATGTATTGTGTATTCCAGCCTTAACCATTTAAATCTTCGAAATACAGAATGGTTGTTGTATGAACGTGACCTATAAGTCCAAGACGACTGTCATGTCGGCCAGTGAAAAAATTATGAGTGCCCCTTTAATAATTTGATAGCTTTTTTGCATGACATACAGCATTGTTCTTTATTCTGTTGTCTTCCCTCAGAGCTGAAACTCAGTCAGAATCTGTCTGTGACGGAGCAACGTTCATTTCAGTTGGACTACCTGGTCAATGACACCACTTTTCCGGGCCCCGAGGGAGCAGTGCTGTTACATTTCAATGTGACTATCCTGCCAGTTCCTATTCGCTTCTCCAATATCACCTACTTCTTCACTGTCTCAAATAAAGCAACGACATACTCTCAGGTGCTTTAAAAATGTTTTTAGTCATTTTGAATATGTGCAAGGAAGAGTAGAAAAGTGCTATTGTAAATATTAAAATCTGCAATATTAAGATTTGCTATTCCTAAAGATAATACCAGTCTTTGCAAAAGAATACTGTTTTGTGGTGAAAATAAACATTTTAGTTAAGAGTTTATTAAAATTTTTTACGTAGAATTTATTAAATGTCATGTCAAAGCTGACACAAATTCAATACATACAAACATAATAAGACTTTTTAACCCCTATTGCTGTGTAAAATGGCTATAGATGTTTAAATAGACAAAAAATCACAATTGACCTATATCAATACTTTTCTATGCCCATTACAATGATTTTTTTTATGTTGTTTTTGCATTTTTTATCTGACAATTTTTGTATAATAAATGAAATTGTAATTTACTTAACAGATTAGTTCAGATGATCCTCACTGATGTGTTGTTTGTGTCTTTATTAGATTGGAAATGTCTGTGTGGACAACTGTCTGAAGTTTAAGGGCATTTATGTCTCATATCAGTTAGAGATCGCAGACAAGAACATCTCTGCTGATGCTCAGTCATGTTACATGGCAGTTAGTCTTGCACAGAACCCAAACGATAAGACTGGTGTGCTCTATGTGAACGACACTGAGGTGTTACACAGACCAGAGTGCCAAGTGCTGCAATATGTAGTTATTGCCCAGGAGCAGCAGAACAATTTTCAGGCCAAGACTCAGCTCGTCATCAGTTTTGAGGGTGAAGGTAAGGGCAAAGGTTCAGAAGACTATGTCCATGAATACCGCTTATGAACCATAGGTGTTAAAGCAACAGACGTGTTGATCCAGGTTCTCGTGGGATTGTGATTTTGTGCTCTGCTTTTTCCTGTATATTTCCCATCTGACTGTGCCGTGGAGCAGATCTCATTAGGATGGATGAGCAGCGGGTTTTTGCTTGTGCGGAGAAGAGACAGCGAGGGGAGTGTGAGGCGTCTCGAGGCTTGGGAGCCCCTACAGGCAGATGCCAGTGGAGACAAGGCAAAGATAAAGGTTACCCACAATTCCCTTGACTTCTAAAGAGACATAGAATCAAATACACTGCACTTATCATATTACTGTGGAGCTGTTTCTATCATTCAAAAGGACAAATTCTGTGTCATTGTGTTACCTTTGCAGGAATATCTAAAAAATACTCCACCTGTTCCCCTGACCTCCGCACGTGTCCAGATGGTTACTGTGATGCTATTGAGAGCAAAAACATATCCATATGTCCTCAGGATTGCTCCAGTGAGATTTTAAACTTCTACTGTGTATTGTGGGTTTCATATACTGTTTAGTTGGATTTTAGCTAGTTAGTTAGCTTTTGTTGACTCAACTCATATTTTGTAACTGTTTTGTGTGAACTTTTTTGCGTTTTACTTATTTGGAAAAACGTATCTGACAAATTATAAAATAATCTGAACTGATTAAATTTAGTTATGAAAACTTAACTTTAGTTAGCTGAACTTTAAGAACTGTCGCTGCAAAACTGCTTTAATCAATATTGAATGTATTAGAACTAGAATATTAATCGATTTAAACTAAAATGATGGCAAATTAAAATCACAGCAATACATTTCAATACACAATTACATGTATTGCAAACGGCTCCCATTTTGTGTGCGTCATATCCCGTGATAATAAAATCAAATAAATTATTAAATAAATAAAACAAGTAGGCTAAATTACCCAATGGTTGGGGCCTTGGACTTGCTGTTCATAATCGGACCAGTGTCTCTCATTCATTTGAATAAATGACCTGAAGTGGTTAGACCAATTTTTTGGTTTAATTTAATGAATCTGTGCTGATGATTTTAAAATAACATTCACATTTTAATGTCTCTGTAACCATTTATATACCACAGACAGTAGGGATAATTGAAATAATATTTTCAATGTAGGAATATTGATTTTAGTCACAAAAGTTTTTTTATTTATTCAAGTCAAATACTTAGGACAAATCGATGTTCACAGTAAATTAAGTTTAGTTTACTGCAATTAAAAAAATTTGGAGTAAAGCCTGCAAAAATCTTGACAGATGTTTCAACCTGCATATTTGAGTTGAAACAACAATTATACTTGTTCATTCAGCTTGCAGCCTAGTCGAGGACAAGGAAACTTAAATTTTCTTGTTGTCTTGACAATCTATAAAAACGTAGTTATGTCCACATAAAAAAAATAAGTTAAAATAACTAAATTGCAAAATAATTTTTTACATTGTCTAAGAACATGTCTTTTTGTCAGGTCTGCCCATAATTGGGGGCTACGAGAGGGACATGTATGGAATCAAAGCTGGACATGGGACCTGTTACTGTTTTTCAGGGAAGTGCTTCTGTGAAAAAGATGAATTGCCAGGTGAGCAGTGGGATTTTTTTATTTTTTACATTTTTTTATCTGAAGGTACATAAGATATGAACATGTTTCCCTGAAGTCAAAATAAGTACAATTTGCCTCAATCATTCGATTAAAAAATTCTCATTTCAAATTTCTCATTTGTTGCCTTCTTGAGCATCAGTGAATGATTTCACATTGTGTAATAGTTGTGTATGAGTCCCTCAATTGTCCTCAGGGTAAAAAGATATATCTCAAAAGTATACAGTTACTGTTGTACAAACAAGAAAATGTGCAGGACCTAAAGCAATTTTCTGAAGAACAGTGAACATTTTAACTGTTCTGGACAAACTCATGAATAACTATCACAAAACATGAAAACAATCTTATTGCTTATATATATATATATATATATATATATATATATATATATATATATATATATATATATATATATATTATATGTCAATGCTACTTTAATGAAGTAAAATCACTAAATTCCTTCTTTCTGCTTTTTTCTTTATCACAGAACCATTGGGTGAAGTGGTCCTAGTCGTTATCATGATAAAACACAGCTATTGACCAATCAGAATCAATGACTGGAACTATATATATATATATATATACTGACAAAAAATTGCAATGCTTTGTTTCTAATTGTTTTTCAGAGGCTTTTTGTGACGATATGTGTAAGACCGTCGTTGCAACTGGTATCGTCCTATCCTTCATTGTCTCCATTATCCTGTCCTCATACTTTCTCCACCGTTATCACAAGAGCACACCTAAGCCGCCCATCGCCTCAGCTGAAATGACTTTCCGCCGTCCAGCCCAATCCTACCCAATCAGTTACTCGGCCAATAACGTTCGTCGAGCTTCTCTCGATTCCATGGAGAATCAGGTGGCCATTGACACCTTCAAAATACCTGTAAGTCTTGCTTAGTGTCTTTACTTACTTTTCAGTCCAGTTCATTTATACATGTTGATTGTTTTCATATAAATTTGAACTGATTAATAAAATTATTATTAATGAGATTGTTTCTGTTCTGTCCTTTTCTCATTTCTGTTAACAGGAAGATCCAAAGTGGGAGTTCCCACGAAAAAACCTAGTGCTGGGTAAGACTCTTGGAGAGGGAGAGTTTGGGAAGGTTGTGAAGGCCACAGCTTTCCGGCTCAAAGGAAAAGCTGGATACACTACAGTTGCTGTAAAGATGTTGAAAGGTATGCAACTCAAAATCCATGGCTCAGATGCAGTTTTGCATTTATTGAAATCACTTTTTAAAAGCTGGAAAATTCTCTCGATAATGAGTCCTAAGCATCCTTTTTTTCGCCATAGAAAATGCATCTCACAGTGAGCTTCGAGACCTCCTGTCAGAGTTCACATTGCTCAAGCAGGTTAATCACCCTCATGTAATAAAAATGTATGGAGCTTGCAGCCAGGATGGTAAGACATTTTATTTTAAAAAAAATAATAAAAACTTTATGTTTAATTTAGCTTTGATCTGTTTGCACTGAGTGCTTACACATTCCTCTGTTCAGGTCCATTATACTTAATTGTTGAATACGCCAAGTATGGCTCACTGCGGAACTTCCTGAGAGAGAGCCGGAAAGTTGGACCAAGCTACATGAGCAACGATGCCAACCGCAACTCAAGCTACTTGGAAAACCCAGATGAGAGAGCTCTGACCATGGGTGATCTCATCTCTTTTGCGTGGCAGATCTCCAGAGGAATGCAATACCTGGCTGAAATGAAGGTTTGTCAGCGGTATCCATCACAGAATATCATATGTTCTGTTTTAAAGAAATGTTATAATGAAAGAAAATATGTTTAGCTTGTTCACAGAGACCTTGCTGCCAGGAATGTACTGGTCGCAGAAGGAAGGAAGATGAAAATATCGGACTTTGGTTTATCTCGAGATGTCTATGAGGAAGATTCATATGTAAAGAGAAGCAAGGTGATTCATTTTGTTCAGTTTTTTTAACTGCATCAAACTAGATATATCCTATAGATGCTTGAATATTAGTCTCATTCTCTAGAATAACTTATTTGGATGCCAAATGCACTTTTACAATTGTTAGACTTTATGTCATAATGTGCTCTTAATTTCTAGGGTCGTATTCCTGTCAAATGGATGGCTATAGAGTCTTTGTTCGATCACATCTACACCACACAAAGCGATGTGTAAGTTATGGCAAGGTTTCATGCAAAACGCATAAACTCTAAAGGCCCGTTCACAACAAGGATGATAACTACCATTAACGATAAAGATATAGCTAAAAGATTTTTCTAAATATAATAGAATAGCAGAGTTCACACAGATGAACAAAATCATTAGAATCACTTTTCAGAAAGATTTCTTTCCACCTGATGAACAATAAAAACATTGACAGCCAATCAGAATCAATCCTGCTTTAACGAGCTCGAGTATTTAAAGTGGCGGGCGTCAAAACTGCAGCGTGCGCTTAGAGCAAACCCACATTGGTGTGGACACTTATATAGTTATTGTTATAGATATATTTATGGTTATTGCTCTTGGTGTGTGAACGGGCCTTAACCCTAGCCAACATGTATCTATACAAACAATCACCACTTCATATTTAACATTTGAAGAATTAATTCTTGGAATAGGATGTCTTCCATGACAACTTTCTAATACAATCTCTCTAATTTCTTTCAAAAGCTGGTCTTTTGGTGTCCTCTTATGGGAGATTGTGACTCTAGGTGGAAACCCCTACCCAGGAATTGCTCCGGAACGGCTTTTCAACCTTCTGAAGACAGGCTACAGAATGGAGAAACCAGAGAACTGCACGGATGAAATGTGTGTTTAACAGTCATTCATTTAACAATCTTGTGGACACAACAATGTGCTTATTTTTGTATATATTTGTCCTACATTTCGCTTGTCATAATCATTTATTTAGGTGTGACAATCAGAGATGTTCTGTATCAGGTGATGAATGCTCTGTTATATGATGTAGGTACAATCTGATGCTTCGTTGTTGGAAACAAGAGGCAGATAAGCGTCCCACTTTCTCAGACATCAGCAAAGAACTTGAGAAAATGATGGTGAAAAGCCGAGTAAGAACACAATGAACACTTCCTCTCACATATAATCACACACACAAATCAAAACACTTCTGAATGAAATGAAAACCTGAGCTGAACCTGACTTCACAAGTTATGTATAAACTTTATAAGTTAAACATCGTAAGTTGACTGGTATTTACATAATAATTATCTTATACATACATTACTGTTCAAAGGTTTGAGGTCAGTTAGAAATTAGTACTTTTATTCAACAAGGACTCAATTAAATTGATCAAAAGTGACAGTTAAGACTTGATGTAACAAAATTTCTATTTCAAATTTGAAATTCTTTCAAATCAAATCAAATCAATTCTTTCATCAAAGAATCCTGAAAAAATGTATGACAATTTCCACAGAAATTTTAAATAACTGTTTTCAACATATTGCTTATTGATAATATGTTTCAGCATATTAGAATAATTTCTAAAGGATCATGTGACACTAAAGAGTGGAGTAATGGCTGCTGAAAATTCAGCTCTGCTGTCACAGAGATAAATAATAAATAGTGAGTAAATAGTTGTTAAAATAGAAAACAGTTATTTTAAATTGTAATAATGATACAATGTTACTGTTACCTTATCAAATAAATGCAGCATTAGAGAGCATACGAGACATCTTTTTAAAAAATCTTACTGACCCTAAACTTTAAACAGCAGTATACACTTACTCATTTATGTTGTTATAATGATGAAGAATTCCTCCAGGTAAGTGATAATGTAAAACAATGGATGAACACAGAAGAACCCTCCTGCAGAGTAAAGGTTTTTACTACTTTGTCAATTTTCAACCATCATAACCAAATGCAATTATAACTTAGAATAAATTAAATGTTAAACTCACTTTATTTCACAATTATTGTAATTTTTGATACCGTGCTCTCTAGTGAGGGATGTTGACTAGTGTATGAAGACAAATCTCATCATAATGTAAATCTTGCTCAAGAAACGTTTATTTTTTGACATGAAATTTGTGATGTTAAACTAAGCAGTTATGGTACTTTTTCTCTCATTGGCATAACTGTGTGTTTCCCTTCATCAGGACTATCTGGATCTGGCGGCTTCCACGCCGGCAGACGCCCTGCTATATGACGACTCCCTCTCTGAAGAGGATACACCTTTAGTGGACTGTAGTAACGCCCCTCTCCCTCGAACCCTCCCCTCCACTTGGATTGAAAACAAGCTCTATGGTAGAATTTCCCATGCATTTACTCGATTCTAATACAAGGAGCAAAATCAGTTTATGTTTGTGCCTTCCATAGGAAGTGCTGTGATTGTGCTAACGGCATGGTCGCCAGTGACTTATGAATACTGCTCGTGTTTTATAGACTCAGTTAGTGCTGTAGTGTCTGGATCTAGGGATCAGATGTTTCATTTGGACCTGCTTCCGATGTACTCTATTATTTGAAATATTAATTTTAAAAGGATTTATCGTCCAAGTATTATTACTACTGAAAAAAATAAATCAATTTTGACACATATTCACACAACTTAATATGTATTATGTTCAGCTAGGAAAATATATTTGAAGATGTGGTTATGATTTACATCATATGTGAATTTTTTATTGGTTTGCAGCCCTTTAGGTTAAGTTTTACATTTGAAACAGGTCCCGTGTTCTCTGGATGTGCTCTCTCTGTAATATCCTGAACATATTACAGAAAATGAGTGTTTAAAGTAGATGGAGTCAGTTCTGAAAGCAGTAAGGCTTTTGAATTAAACTCTTCTTTTAGATCATAAAAAATATGCAAAACTTTCTTAGAATGATTTCCCTAAAATGATGGCATTAATAGTAGAATAAATAAGCAATAAAATGGCCAGGAGTAAGACACTTTCTATGCATGGGGCTCTTTGATGTCAATTATTTTTGGGAGTACACACACACACACACACACACACACACACACACTCACTCAAACACACACACACAAGCTTTTAGTGGATCACTGATGATCTGTTTCATTTAATAGCATGTACATAGAATGCCAAAGACAACAGGAGCCACAATACTGATGTCATGATGATGTCATAGAATGTATGATGTCACCACAGTGGAATTTTGACATGAATGACTAAAAAGCACTCAAAGGACCAAAGAATGATTTCATGCTCATACGACATGCTCAAATGAACCCTAAATTCATGCAATTTTATATAACTATGTTCAAAAGCTGAGCTGAGTTTTGTTTGAGAGCCTTACTGTCTGGACTTAATGCTTCCTCAGTGCAGAAAAAATGATATGTTCTCGTTTTTAGGCATGTCATACCCGAACTGGCCTGAGAAGAGCCCGGTACCGCTCAACAGACTTGATGCCACTAACCCTGTCTTTACAAGATATGCCAATGATAGTGTTTATGCAAACTGGATGGCTTTGCATTCTCCCGCAAAAATCGTGGACACGCTCGATAGTTAAAAACGCAAACCAAAATCGTTGGTGGAAAAGACGTGGGGGGTGGGGAGATGTGTATATTTATATGATACTGTATATATGTTGTATGATGATAAAGTGAGTTCCCTTTTATTTCTGCTGTTGTGTAGACGATGGCAGGGTGGTAAAAGATTTCAAATTGGCTGGAATTGCATAAAACAAGCTTCAAGCAGCTCATAGGCAATTGTTACCACAAGGCCCTGTTGGCCATGTTGTATCACTGCATGACTCTGTACAGTTTAATGTCAATGTTTAAGTGCCTGTGCCGCTTCTGTTAGAGAACACCAGTAATAAATGCATGGCCGAGACATTCTTGGTCCCACTCCAGGAATTAAAGGGAGCTTCTTTACCATCACCTACTGAAGATGTTTGCCTGAAAGACTGGACATGTTTATTTGGAGAAAAAGGCAAGTTTGTTTCTTTTTGATCATGCGTCATCTGTCATATGACAGAATCAACTACTTTTTGTTTTTTAAATATTCATATTTTGCTCTGTGGTAACAATGAGTTATGAATATTGCCATAACAGAGTATGAACATGTTTAATTTAATGTCATATGGTGATTTAATTTTCATTCCTTGTAAAGACATTATTTGTGCAACAATAACTAGGCCTACAATAGATAAAGCTGAGTGTGATTCCTCATTATGTTGTAAAAACATTACATTTCAATAAATAAAACTGTTAGAAGATGTCAATGTCGTTGTTATTTCATTATCAGACTTGATGAAAGAGTGAAAGAATCATCATTTTTTACATAAAAAAGTTTCAAGTGTCATAACATCGCTCCATCCACATTTTTATACTGTGACCACAAAAATTAATGAATGGCCTGAAAGATTGATTGAAACTAGACACAATAAAGGTTTTTCTTGACAGCACAAATACAAAATGAATACAACCCTATAAAAGACATGAAATGCAACTTCAAAAAAAAAAAGAAGAAGACTTTCACAAGTAGATAATTTTGTTAGTGATAGTTTTCAACCATTTTTAAAACATCTAAAGACGACATATCGGCTTTTATTTTGAAATCCTGCGGCTCATAGCGGAAGTAACATGCGTTTTTATTGTGCTTCCTTTTTTTCGTTGCCCCGTGGCGTTCTCTTCCCACATTTATTATGCTCGGTATTCTATTGAACAGTTGCATAAAGAAGCGGTTACCGACAGCCACATACAATCACAACTACCGAGGTAAGTGTCGCACATGTCCGTGTTTGTTTTATCCAGGAAAACAATCTCGTCTTTTCCTCCGCAAATTAAATTGTTAGAATTTTGCCGTTATGTCTTTTCATCAGGTTTATTGGTCAAACAGCCAGATGTTTCCTTGGCGCACAAAAGCTTTGTTTTCGGTGAATATCATTAGTTTTGTTCTGTGTATATGGAGTCAGTCGGCAAAATAAACAGATGGGCTGATCTGGAGTTATGACACGGCTACCAACCAATGAACAAAAACATTGGTATAAAATATTCATGAAATTATTATAGTTAAAATATGTATTACCTATTATTAATGTCTTAATCTAAAAATAATCTTTCGATCCTTTAAGAACTATAGTCCACTACTTAATCTGAAACTTACTTTTGTATTTATGAATGTATTTATATATGTATGTGTTTAATAAATGAATAACGTTTTAATCAATTGTATCACTAATATTTCTAAAATGGAGCAGCCTAACTGTTTTCACGTTAAAAAAGCAAGGCACTGTAGACTGTCAAGTTTATACTTTTATATAGTTTTTAATGATTTGAATATTTGTTTCACTATTGTCTGGTCTACGGTTTAATTTTTTCTTTTTTTTTTTGTCAGTTGTTTCTACATGTTGATTATAATATTTTTCATGCTTTGAATCTCTTTTTTTAGATGTGTTGCTTCTCTTAACGGAGGAATATTGTACAAGCAGGATGACAGTTTGTCAATGGTATATTCACACGTCTGTGAGGAATCTGAGCATGATTGGCATGCTGTAGTCTCAGAGGAGCATCAGTACAAGAGAAATGTGACACTAGCGCACTCCCTTCGCTTTGCTCGGGAATGGATTAATGTGAAAGACTTCGTCCTTCCTAAAGGTTACGATTTGACTGGGTGGGAATGCAAAACCGTGGCTGGTAAAGAGCACCCTGCCTCTCAGAAATGCCCAGACGGGGGCTTCCTCTGCAGGGGCGGGCGCGCTGGCTTCTCCTGGGTATTTTTTTGCTCCTGGTGTTGCTGCTCTTTGCTTACCTGCTGGAATGCACGCCACCTGCAGATGTGAGTCAGGTGCTGCCTGGCCTGGGCGGAGATCCGTATGGGAAGGAGTATTACCAGGCCCTTCTGCAGGAGCAGGAAGAACGGCATCTCAGCCGAGCGGCCAGCCTCAAGAGGCAGATCGCACAACTCAAACAAGAACTCCAAGAGATGAGCGAGAAACTGAGGGTACTTCAAGAAAAAAAGGAGGGTCCCGGGCCACAGAGCCTGATCGACGGCAGAGATCAAGAGCCGGGTGACCTCTTGGAGTACCTGCACTCACAAATCGACAAGGCCGAGGTGAATACAGGAGCGAGGCTGCCGAGCGAGTACGCGCTTGTGCCCTTTGAGAGCTTCACCACCACAAAGGTGTACCAGCTGGAGATGGGCCTGACGCGCCACCCCGAGGAGAAGCCCGTGCGGAAGGACCGGAGAGATGAGTTGGTGGAGGTGATTGAAGCGGGTTTGGATATTATTAATAACCCTGAAGAAGATGACGGACAGGAGGACAACATCCCCATGCAGAGGCAGACTTTCACAGAAAGCCATTTTTTTGAGGGTAAGAGCTGTTCAGGGTTTGTGTGTACTTGACAGCGCTTGTTTGTATTTGAGCATAATAAAAGTGGTGTGAACTTTGCACTGCACAAAATATTCAGTAACTTGAGCTGCTTTTGTGTACTTGCTATTCTTGGCAGGACTCTACAGGACCGAGAGGGACAAAGGCACACTGTATGAGCTCTACTTCGCTAAAGAGAATTCCCACGAGTACCGTCACATCACCCTCTTCCGTCCATTTGGGCCCCTCATGAAAGTGAGGAGCACGTCTGTAGACGCCGCCAGCACCATCATTAACATCATAGTGCCACTCTCAGGCCGCACTGAAGCCTTTGTTCAGTTCTTGCACAACTTCAGGTGAGAAGGTCAATATAGTAAGTTTCAGGAATTTTATTTCTGAAATGCATGCAGTGTAAATGTGTTTCCTTATTTTTGCAGGCCAACTCAAACGTTAGCATCACCCTGGTTCCCTCGACAAAAACCTAATAGGATTTATACCATTGGCTTTTGGGTTGTTATAGAAAATAAGCTCTGTGAGAAGTTCTTACATGTTTTCTTCATCCTGATAATCTTCACAAGATGACCTTTTATGAATTTTGAGGCCTAAATACAGTCTGCAGAAAAAAGAGCTAAATGTAGACTTTAAAGAAACCACACCACAGTCGCTACCATTAATCTTCTGAAAACTCTTTCAGTCCTTAACATCTTCCCTTTCAGCATGAGTTAGAATCGTTTGCAAGAGTGTGAGATATAAACTCAATGAGGCTGTAAAAAGCTCAAAAGTGCTTCGATGAGTTTCACTGTTTGGCTGAAAACCTGACAACCTCTGTAGTTACATTTAGCCACGTGTTAGTAATCGCCGTTTTCAGGATAAATAAGAAAAAATGACGAGTGGTGTGTTAATGATATCATAAATAGATATACGTAGACGCCACATTCGACCGCCATCTTGGAGCGGTCAGCGTGCCATCACTCACAGGAAGAATCGATGATTTCACAGCTTCTGGTTGTGAAACTATGTACTATGGTAACCTTTTAATGTCGTGTTGGCTGACGCTGTCGTTTTATATTGTGTTAGTTTAGCAATATCATCTGCTGAAGTCTATTGCAGATTCATACATGTGTCAAACTATGGTTGCAGACATTCATTCAACTTGCACTTGAATGTTCATGGACCGGTTTTGACCGTTCCGGTGTGGTGGACTGCTTTCATATAGCGGCCCACAGAAACAGCCGCTAATGAGGCACTCATTAGTGTTCCCCAAGCTTATTTCAGACATTTAACTAAAAAGACTTCAGGACGATGGAGCTGTCAGTGCTAAAATGCTAACTCGTTTCTGGGTTTTAGCTTACAAATATACGTAATTTCTGCAGCACTAGCTAAATTTCACAGACAACTAGATCCATTCATGACGCGCTGATTATACAGAACTCCCTTTTAATCAAAGTAGCTTTTTGCTGGTCAGATGTTACACTGTTTTACAAGGGAATGTTTTCCAGTGCAGTTTGCTCTTTGGAAGTTTTGTAAATGTTGTGGTCAGACGGTGTTTCCTGTGTGCAGGGAGGTTTGTATACAGCAGGACAAGCGGGTGCATCTCACAGTCGTGTATTTTGGTCAGACGGGCTTGCAGGAGGTGAAGACATCTTTGAGGAAAATGTCCAGGTTTGAGCTTTAAAAATGTTCTGTGATATTGCATGTGCGTCACTGAAACATTCTCTGTTTGCCAACATCCTGAATGGAGGAAAACCAAGGAAAAGAAATGAGATGTTTACCCATCTTAATGCGGCATTAGAAATGTTCTTTAGAAAAACTGTAATTTTCTTGACTGGCAGGAATTGAGCTTCCTCTTTCATAATTATTGTGAGCAGAGCTCATGAAGTAATTCACATTATCTGTACACTACCATTCAAAATTTTGGAGGCAGTATTGATTTTATTGAAAGAAATTAATTTTTATTCAGCAAAGATGCTTAAAGTAGATCAGCAGTGACAGTAAAGACATAACATTACAAAAAAACTGAAACTGATTTTAAAGAATACAAAAAAAAATATCATGGTTGCCAGCAAAATATTAATCAGCACAACTGCTTTCATAAACATTAATGTTTCTTGAGCAGCAAATCAGCATTAGAATGATTTCTGAAGGATCATGTGACACTGAAGACTGGAGGCTTTGCGTCACTGGAACAAATTGCATTTTAAAATATATTAACGTAGAAAACAGTTGATTTAAATTGTAATACTATTTCGCAATTTTACCCTCTTTTACCTGTGTTTTTACAGTGTGGTGTACCCAGTGTGGTTGGTATAAATCTTCTAAGCTTCATTTTGTTTCCTTCACTGTTATTTATAATCCTCTCCAGTGAGGAGAACTTCAGTAACTACACTCTGATCCCTGTGGATGAGGAGTTTTCCCGTGGCCGTGGTCTGGACATTGGAGCTCATGCGTGGGAGAAAGGGGGTGACGTGTTGATGTTCTTCTGTGACGTTGACATCTACTTCACACTGGAATTTCTTAGTACCTGTCGGCTTAATACAGCTCCAGGTTTGTCATCTCAACGAGCATTTATATCTAAATCGAAAACTTCATGGACCCATTACTAGATAAAACGTCCATATTTCTCCTATTCTGCACTTGTTTGATTGCACAACTGATTTTGGTTTTTCCATCTAAAGCAGTAATAAAATTGGTAGTAATAAGATATGTAGCAAATAAAATAAATTTAAAAAAGCAAATAAATTGAGATGGTCCTCTATGAAATTTCAAAATAAAAAAAGTGTTTTTTTTTATCTTCCTTGCAGGAAAACGTGTTTTCTATCCGGTGGTTTTCAGTTTGTATAATCCAGCTATAGTTTATGGAAATCTTGAGTTTCCACCCCCAATTGAGAATCAACTGGTATGTAACCTCTTGATTTTTGTATGCAACTACATATTTTTAGTACGTATGGCTGTCAAGTGATAAAAAAGAAAATAATACAATTGTTTGCTGTTTATAGATTCATAAAAAAGATGCTGGATTCTGGAGGGATTTTGGATTTGGCATGACTTGTCAGTATCGCTCTGACTTTCTAAGCATTGGTAAGTTAATGTGGACTTGTAGATTTTAGGAAATAATGTTCTAATAATAATTTTTTTTATTTAGGGTGACCAGCTTTGACCCATAATTCTATTATTCAATCAAAAATAAATAAATAAAGCATTATCAGAAATCATTCTAATATGTGCATTTGGTGCTCAGATAACATTATCAATGTTGAAAACATTCTTTGATGAATAGAAGGTTCAATGAACGGCATTTATTTGCACTTATTAATGCCTTTATTAAATAGAAATCTTTTGTAAAATTATAAATGTCTTCACTGTCACTTGTGATCATTTTAATGCATCTTTGATGAATAAAAGTATTAATTTCTCTTTGAATTGTGTGATTGTTTCCACAAAAATGTTAAACAGCAAAAACTGTTTTAAATATTGATGATAATAATAATTATTATTAAGTGTATTGAGCAGCAAATCAGCATATTAGAATGATTTCTGAAGGATAATGTGACACTGCTGTGTCCTTCAGCTTTGTTACAGAAATAAATTACAGAAATAAATTTCATTTTAAAATTTATCAAATATTAAAAAAAAAAAAAAACAGCAATGTTGTGAAAAATTACAATTTAAAATAATTTTCTTTGTTGTTAAATAAATGCAGCCTTGGTGAGCAGAAGAGACTTCTTTCAAAAACATAAATTGTAATGTTTCAATTTTGACAGGTATTGTATATACACTTAAAACAAAATCAATTCAGCGTCATTAGAGGAAAGCTATGTTTCATGTGCGCCAATGTATTATATTTTATAGTAGTAACTCTGTTGTAAAATTTAATAATGAAACAACTTTTTTCCTTTGTTAATGAGTGCATGCATGAGCATACATTAAAACAAAATCCATCGGATGCATTAAAATACAACAAAAAGATCCTTTGCATGTCGTTTCACATAAATAAACTCCGTTTCTCTTTTCTAGGAGGATTTGATCTGGAAGTGAAAGGCTGGGGTGTAGAAGATGTGCACTTGTACAGGAAGTACCTACGGAGTGATCAGATTGTGATCCGGACCCCTGTATCAGGCCTCTTCCACCTGTGGCATGAGAAGCTGTGCGCTGACGAGCTGACTCCAGAACAGTACCGCATGTGCATCCAGTCCAAGGCCATGAATGAGGCGTCACACTCTCACCTGGGCATGCTAGTGTTCAGGGAGGAAATTGAGACTCACCTTCGAAAACAGGCCTACAAAACTGAGAGCAGACCAGCAGAATGAATCAACAATGCAGCAAGGAGGACAACTCTGTTGATAACAGCAATGAAGAAATGGGTCAAAATGATTTTTTTTTTTTGGTCAATTCTATATAATTATCCAAGGCGTACAGAAGACAACAAAGATTAAGTGTTATGGGAGGATGGTACTGATTGGTACTACATAAACAGTTTACATCACTTGCTTTGATTTACATTCTGGAATAGTTTGCTTTAATGCCAATTTAGGTTTAGGTATTAAGCACTAAAAGCTCTTTTTGGGTTTGTTTATGACATATGTGAATAATGACCAGTCCCTTTGGGGGAATGAGTTACTGAAGAGATTGTTTGGGCCTCGTTCGTGAAAACAAGTTTGTGCAAACAATTCATAAATTTGTTGCGTAAATTGTCTGTCTTCTTGAATTGATTGCAACAGCTTGCATAAATGTTGTTTTAGGGCTCGGACAATTCAATTCTCGATACAATTATTCTGTATCGATTCTGATATTTTCCGATTGTATCGCGGATCGATTATGAGATTAGTTTTTAACAGCAGATGGCACTAGAAACAGCCATGCTCTGCCTGCTTCCAATTCCTTTACACACACCAGTAAAGCTAAAATAATCTTTAGTAAAGTTCGAAAAGGTTGAAGTGAACTACAAGGGTGTTCGCAGTGGGCTGCGTTTTACAGCGCCATCTGCTGTTAAAAACTAAGCTCCGAAAAAATCACGGTACTTAGTTTCGGGAAATTTTGGAATCGATCCTGAATAATTATCGAAAATCAATGTATTTTTCCAGCCCATATATTTTATCCAAATGATTTGTACAGAAGTTCTGCTCATGATTTATAAGTAATGGCAATTACTTAAGAAATGTCTTGTTTTTTTGCCATTAATTGACAAAGCCATGTGTTACATTTTTATATTATTTCTGTTGAAAATGTGTATGGGGTGACAAAAAGGGAGATACGTTGCTAAAAGCGACAATCATCCACATATGGATGTAGTTAAAATTGCCATGCTGGATTTGTACTGTAGGTCCTGTTTCTGCTGGAACAGTATTCAGACTTTTCCCCAATCTTCCACGTTTTTGCTGTGTGAGATAGCATGGACCTGATATGCATTTTGATGCATGTGTCAAACCTTTACTTTGCACCATGTGTGAGGACATTGGTCAGTGCCATAGTGATATCGGTCAGGGGTTTATGTTACAGGCTCTAAACATCCAATGCTTTGGCCTCTGCAACCACTTTGAAATGAATCTGTGGTATATAGCAAATTCTTAGGTATTAAACAAAACTGAACCCCCTACAACATTTCTCTGATTGAACTGTTAATGAAGACATTATGTACTAATTCCACTTAAACGGGCAGGTAGATTATAACTAACCGTTGCTATGTATTGTAGAGCCTCCAATTGATCAGGATGTCGGGTTACATTACTCATTTTCTAAAATAAAAAGAATACAAGAAGCTATTTTTAATGTGTGTGTACTGATCTCATAATTGTGTTTCTGTTGTATTGACTTTGATCTAGCATCAAAATCTAATCACAGACCTTCTGGGAAATGTGAACCTTGAAACATAGCCCTGCATTTTGATCCCAGTAATTCCGTCATAGATTTTCCTTCCAAAACATAAGCTTCCTCATATACCAATGTGCAGAAGACAAAATGGGCCAGCAAGTCAGAACAACACAACAGCTACTTATATTTCAGTTTATTGGTTGTTTTTACACAGTATAGATTTTCTTTGCTAACTCTAGATAAAGTGTGTTAATACCATTTGATTCCATTTGCAATTGCACTCAAATTTTTGCAGCTCTATAAGCTATAAAAATGTTATTTTAAACTGTTGCAGTGGTATTGAAATCCACTATTAATTTCTTAATTTAAGACACATGGAATAATACAAGTGTATTCATTTTTATACAACAGACTACAGCAAAATAAAATGACAAAAACTGCTGGGACAGTCCCAGTTGAAGAGTTGAAAACTGTTTAAAATATTTATTTATCTTCAAAGTAATATGATTTCTGATGACTGAGGAGTTTTGCATCAATGCACTGGCTGATCTGGCCGCACGTTCATGGTCTTATAAATTTCCTTGAGAAGAAGCAGAGCTGTATCTTCTGATTCCCTGAGGAACAAGACAAAAGATCATTTCACAAAATGACAATAATACAATTACATCATGACATTGTTATAGAAGACCACGTACCAGTAACACAGATGACTCTGGAGTGCAAACAGGTATTCGTTAAAGCTCTCGATGGGTTTCTCTTGCAGGACGTAGTCAATGCGATTCCCTCCATTTAGCAAGCCCACTTTTACTCGTGTCTCCTCTTCCTTCTGAGGCTCTGGACTCTCAACCATCTTACTGTCATCTGCAAACAAACATTGACATTTAGATTCAGTTTGTGTTGAAGTGTGCACACTGAAATGATTAAACTCATGAGACTAAAATATGCGTTGTGGTTGACTCGCCTTCCCCTTCCTGCATTTCCTCTTCTGCTTTGATTTGACTGGCGACCATGGCAAGCTGTTCATGCAGTTGAACGGAAGAGGTGTGAGCACGAGCAAACTCATTCAGAGTCTGCCAAGCACTCTTCAGAGAGCTGATGAAGCCTTGCTTAATGTCAGAGCCCATCCTGGACAAACTCTCTTTTAATTCTGGATGCAAGAAAAATCTTTTTTAAATTAAATCTCGTACCCAGGAAAACAAGAAAATGCATTTCATTATGATTACAGTTATTATATTATTGTTAACTGTTTTTCACTTTATCAACACCATAAATTATGCCTTGGACAATTTACTCACTTTAAATATATATATATATATATATATATATATATATATATATATATATATATATATATATAATTGTTTTTTTTTTTAAATAATAACTAATTAAATATTAATTATTTAAATAAACATTTAAAAAAATTTTTTTAACTTTTTAAAAATAATTCAACAATTGAAATATTTAAAATAAAATGTTTTTATAAAATAGGTTAGTTCACCCAAAAAAAGAAATCTGTCATTAATTACTCACCCTGATGTCGTTCCCATTTTTAATGAAATCCGAGAGCTTTCTGATCTGCCTATACACCGCAACGTCATAAATTTCAAGGCCCAGAAAGGTAGTAAAGACATTAAAACGTTCGATGTGACTACAGTGGTTCAACCTTAATGTTATGAAGTGACGCTGCTTTGCGTAGGGAGATCAGAAAGTTCTCGGATTTCATCAAAAAGATCGTAAATTGTATTCCAAAGATGAACGAAGGTCTTATGGGTTCGGAACGGCATGAGGGTGAGTAATTAATGACAGAATTTTCATTTTTGGGTCAACTAACCCTTGAACTGCAAAGAAATTGTTACATACCGAGATGAAGCCTCTTCCTCCCTTTATGGTGAGGGATCAAAACCGGATCCAGTTCAATGTCTGGTAAGATCATGGGTTCGATTCGGTACGCAACTGGATCCAGCTAAGAGCACAATATCATTAATGTATTAGCGACACAGCTAACATTGAGAATGTTAAAGTTCCAAATCCTGTTGCTCATTATTCTTTATTTACACTGACACTTTAGTCGTAAACCACATGATTTCCAAAAGATCAGATGCAGCTGTAGAGAAGCTGAAGCCAATCTAAGACGCAACTCACTGGATGGTAGATATTGAAGAACCCTTTGCAGGTGGGAAGCTGGTAAGACTCTTCAATTTTTTCCACCCCTCGTACGGTCAAAAACATCCCGATGGGAGAGCCGAGAGCAAAGAAATTCACCGGTTCAAAGTCCAGAGCGTGATATACCACTGACACCTGGATGAGAACATACAAGATTGCAGAGCATGTTCACATTTCAGACCCACAAATCAGTTTCTGTCAAAACACCTTCATTAGATCCATAGATCAATTTAGGATGGTGTATATTCAAGCTTTACCTGTCCTGTGCCGATTTCAAAATAGTTGTAATCTACATGGATTGAGGACATGTTCCTTCCCACTGGCAGTTTGCTGATGGCAAGATCAGGTATGGGTTCTGTCTGGACGGGAGGTTGGGTCCCTTTCTGTTCCTCTTTTTCTACAATTTTCTCTTTCACAGCCTTTCGTGCAGCCTGTCCAGAAGACAATATGTTTCAAAGTGTCACATCAGAAAGGACAAATGAAAACATGATGCAATATAAAGGCAACCAAATATTTGCCTGTTTTGCAGACTTCTCTTTGACAAAGTTGGCAAGTTTTTTACGTGGCCCCAGAGGAATACTCATTTCCTTTAGGTCATCTATTGTGCACAACAGCTGCAAAAGATATGGAGGAATAGCAGTTATGAGTTGCTTATTTTTTTTTATATATAAATGTATAAAAAATTTACAATGCTCTCACCAGAGACTCAACATCAATCTTCTCAGATTCGAAGGTGCTCAGATACTCGGACAAACCCAGCATCTCCAGAATAGATGACATGTTGCCAATCTCCTCTTCTTCCTCTTTAACCTCCTCCTCAGCAGCCGCTACGGTAGGCACTTCATTAGCCTGGACCACGGGACTTTCCTACAACAATTAAACAATTAAAATAATCAGGGATTCCATAAACAGAATATATCATAGTTTAATATACAACTTCATCATTTGAAGATTATTCTCATCCAAAATCTACCGATACCTGTTTCACATTAGGTGGAGCATTTCCATTGGTTACTGGACCTGATAAAGGTGAGCTGACCTTCTGATTGGACAGCAGGTCAAAAAGTATCAAAGAGCCTACAGATTAAGGGGAAATAATAAATTAAAGGAAAATTGTCATTCAAATATGAATACTAGTTCAGTGTGAAACACTGTTATGCACTATAAATGTATTTTAATAGTGAATCACTTTAGTTCAAGCTTTATCTTAATCATTTAAGGTGTAAAAGGAATGGATTCTCACCCAAGCTGTGTCCAGCCACAGACACTTTTCCTTTGAAGTCTGGGTTTCGTTGCATGAATAGTGCATGTAAGCGGTTGATTTCAAAAGCCACGGTGTCCATAATGGTCTGGCAGTAGGTTGGGCTGTTGTAGAAAAGCACGTCTAAGAGTGTTTCATTAGTGAAGTGACGCAAACGACCTGTGCTGGGCAGAGTAATCTTCTTTATCCTCCTACATGATTCAAAACATAAGACAGAAAGAATTACCGGTAAATTACAAAACAGATTGTTTATGATATTACAGACAACTTCATTTCAGGCAGAAATGTATAGAGATTTGAAGTTCATAGCAGCACCAATTGTACAGGGAAGGACTTTTTTTTTTGTAGTTTCTTAAGAAAGATTCCTAAACTTTCTGACCAACAAATTTCCATTTCATTTCCCACCAGAAAATGATATTTTATCTAAAAAAAAATACAGTAAAAACAGCACTATTGTGAAATATTATTACAATTTAAAATGACTTTTCTATTTTTATACATTTTAAAATTTTATTTGATGGCAAAGCTACATTTTTTTAGCAATTACTCCAAAGTCACATGATCCTTAAGAAATCATTCTAATATGCTGATTTGGTGCTCAAGAAACATTTCTTATTATTATCAATGTTGAAAATGGTTGCGATACATTTTTTCCAGAATTCTTTGATAGATAGAAAGTTCAAAAAAACAAATAAGAATTTATTTGAAGTGCACATTTTTGTAACATCCTAAATATATTTATTGTCACTTTTGATAAATCAAATGCCTCTGCTACTTTTGATCACAATTTGATCAAAACATGCCCAGATAGACGCCAACAAACTGATCTGACAAAACCAGACGAAGTGTCCGTTGTTGCGGTTTGAAGTGGCCTTAAGGCAAACTTGCAGAATAAAATTGTTAATTTCTTTAAAAAAAAATAGGGCACCCAAGTAAGTCTTCTGAATGTGGCTGAACATTGTGTCCCTACCTGTCAACCCCTGTAGCGTCACCATGCAGAGCCGTGTGCCAGTGCACAGGCAGAAACTCCACACGACTAATAACAAGATCATCACGAGCCTTCTTAAAATGACTCTGCAACAACTTCAAGGACACGCTGCGGAAGTCATCCACTGTAAACACAAACACAGTTTGACTGGAGAGCAATATAACAGTAGGATTTGTTTTTACTGTAAGTGTTTGACTGAAAGCCTTACTGCAATTATCAGGAGACAAAACTTGCTGAACACATACCACACTCCACCATGCTCCTAAACCTCAGATCACACACGGGGCCGATGCCATGCACCATAAACACCAGATGATCCACCTGAGGCATCTCACCTAGACAGGAAAAGACAATTTTCTTCAGTGATTCTGCCATGCTCTGCATTCACCTTCAAATAATACCTACGAATTAGAGTTAGAGGGCTGTTTGATAAGTTGGATATTGAAACATTTTGAAAGTTGGGCAATTTTAAACAAAGCACTAATTTGTGTTCTGGCTTAAATGAGAACAGTAGACCGATTTACCATCAGGAACTTCATCATGATCATCGTCTACACCCCTCTTCACAACCCGAGGTCGGGTCTGACCGTCCTGTGTCGTGCCCCACTCATCAGGCATGGCAGACGGCTGAAACTGCACAATCACCTGAGGAACCAACCAATAATTTATGCTAAAAAGAAACAGTGTTTACTATACCTAGTGTCTTTTCTAAGGATACGTTTACTCGACAACAATGTACTAAAAACGGAAAAGTTTTTCCTTCACGTTTCTTGAGTAAAGGCGACAACGTTGTCAAAACAATCACTGATCACACAGATCTGTGAAAACAGCTAAAAGCGCTGTATTGTGTATGCCAGTCCAGTAGTTGTCACCATTTTCACAAATCACGTTTTTGTAGTTTACACGAAAAAAAAAACAGAAAAAAAAAAAAAAAAAAAAAAAAAAAAAAAAAACAGTATCGTCTCTTTGAAACCTTTTTTCAAAAGTTTGCGTTTTCATGCTGAAAGGGTGGATTCTGGAATCCACTGCCGCTTCAATATATATATTTTGAGCGACTTATCACGAAATTATCTTTCTAAATATTGAATTATTTAGAATGACTAACTTCAACTTATGTTAAAGCCTTTAATTTCCTTTTCATTTTCAAACACTAGAAAATAATGATGTATATTGTCTGTACATCTGACTGACAAAAAAGGACAACTTATCAGAATGTTTTGGTAAGGTTTCCTGTTCAGAGCAGAACTCAGATCAACTTCAGCCTTGAAGAAACTGTGAATCATGTGTATCTTTGTATGTGTGCTAAGTGTTCTGTACAGGTCTGTTATGGGTACTGGTGGACTGTTGTCATCTGGACTGGAGACCCGAAGGCGCCTATAGGCCTGACCTAGAGGGACATACTGTGCCTAACTTCAGGGTCTGATCGTCAGCATCATAATGGAAGAAGATACGCTTCTGACTATCAGTCCATGAGTGGAAAATTACCAGTTTTGTCTAGTGTTCTTAACCAATCAATATCTTAGTAATGACATAGTTAGTGGACTCTGTTAGAGTGTAATTGTTCTGGAAATGTGAATGTACGGGGGAGAAAAGGAGAGAGAGCGGCCTACGAACTGATGAAACTGCAAACTATTCTTTATTAAAATTTTCTTCAAATTATTTTTTTAAACTCTGACTCCGGGTCTTCATTCAACATAACTGGTCAAAGGGTCCTTAACTGTAAAATCCCCTACAATGCCCCCGAAAACACCATTGTCGTGTAAATGAATAGCCAAATTACATAAAATGTTTTTATTTGAAAATGACATCATGCTGCAACTAGAGCATTTGAAAAAGTTGTACCTTTGGATTGTGCATTACGATGGTCTCACCAGATGGGAATTCCAGTCGTCGATGCCACTGATTAGTGGTAACAGCTTTTTTATATTCAGCCTGTTTACAGCAGAAATAACATTCAGCAGTTAAAATGGCATCCTAATAGTAAGTGTTCTGAATACTGATGAGAAAAATGTATTGGGGAGCACAAACCTCCAGCTTTTCACTGAACTCTTCTGAATAGGGAATGAAGCGACTGTCTGTGTCTCCTTTGTAGAACCAGGAACAGCGGCGGACCTCAGTGGGATCTTCCTCCCAGTACACGGAGGTCCGTATGCGGTCGTACAGCTGCACGTCATAGCGCCCTCCATCCGTACACACAATCACATTCTCTGGATCTGGCTGAACTGAAGCAACAGATTGCAAAGTGATTATGTTGCAAAATAGACTAAGAGTGGCCATATGCTCTTGGCATTCATAGAAAAACACTTAAATCAGTTCATCTCAAACAAATTAAGTTACAGTGACAGAGGCATTTAGCCTAATATTATTCCACTTAGTCATCCTAAAAGTAAACAGCACGTTTCATACATCATAAGTCAGAGAACTAATAGCAAAATTTTGGCAGTGCCTTGTGCAATTTTTCTGGCAATTTAAGTAGGCTTGATGAAAACACTCCCTGTCTTACCAGAGTTGAACGTCTCTTCCAAGTGAATGGAATCCAGAATACTAAAGGGAAGCCAGACCATCTTTGACTCCACTTGTTTACAGTAAAACCAGTGAGGTTGTACAGGTTCATAAACATTATATGTGTATGGGACCATTGAGTTGGCAGGGACTAACGGTCCAGCCATGCCAGTGGATGCAGGGGGTGGTGGAATCTGTGTTGGAGGAGGCTGAAGAATAGCAAAACAGTATAAGGACAAAGTACAATCCCTTTTTTAAAAACTGTTACAAAATATGCCAGGTTTATTAAACATGCTTAAAAGCACACTTAATTGATTAAACTGGAGGTTTAATCTGTTGGGGTTTGTTTGTTTTTTATGAACATTACACAAATATGACAATTGTTTTTATGTCATAGTAGATAATCAATTAAATATTAATATTTTGTATACAATAATTTTAAAATTCAATATTATTTTGTCTAAATAAATTAAAATGAAACATTTAAAACAATTTTTTAATAAAGTGAATTAAGTTATTACAACATTATACAGTATCAATGTTTAGAACTAAAACTATTAAAAATTGCTAGAGGTAACTGAAATAAAGCTGAAAAAATAGAATATAAATTAGATTAAATAAGTCTGAAATAAGTTTAAGTTAAAGTACTACAATTACTAAAACTAAAAAAGAAACATTAGAACAGGGGAAAACACTAATAAAATGACAAAAGATCAAAGATTTAAAAAAAAACTAAAATTAAATATTTCAAAATATTAGTAAATACTTTAACAGTGTATACATGACACTAAAATAACACTTGTACAGAATAAAATTAAAAAAAAGATTTTATTTGATGTTATTGTATTCTCAGTGTTTTTAAAGATGTTGAAGCATTAACAATCAAATATCAATAGATTCCAATAAAAATGAAAAAAAAAAATTCTAATGATGGCCAACAACCAATTAGTTATCATGCATTTCTAATATTAACTGCAATCGGTCTCTGAAGAAAATGAACAGCTCTGACAATGACACTTCGAGTGTGACAGAGCCAATAAAATCCCTCTTATGTGCAACTATAAATTTAAAAAAATTGTGATTTAAAGACAAAGATACCATTACATGACCAACCTTGGTGAATGCTGTGGGTGGAGTCTGGAACGAGGGAGCAGGTGTCACCTGAGAATATGGGTTTAGATGCTGGGGTGTTTGGCTGGGGGGCTGCTGCTGTAATTCAGGTGCCATGAGATAGGGATTAGCTTTACTACTGGCAGCTGTGTGACGGTATGGATTGTAAGACTGCTGGGAGCTCTGCGGAGGAGGAGTCGGTGCATTAGGCGGGGGAGTGTATGTACCCGCAGGAGTCTGATTAGCAACAGTCCCATACTGCTGAATGGGGTTCATGTGAGATACTGGTGGGTTTAGAGGCAGACTAGCTGCAATGGATACAGGTGACGGGCCTGTTGTTGATGGAACGACAGTGGCGGGTGGAGGCGGACAAGGCTGTTGCCCAATAGAGGCAAACGGGTCACTGCTGTTGGTGGCGCTTGAAAAATAATTGAACGTGGAGGCCTGAGGAGCTGCTGATGACGTCTGCCCAAGAAAACTGTCTTCTTCTCCAACTTCACTGGCATCATCTTTACAGAGGATGACAAAGAAATGCACAGCAAATTTATAGTTTATAATATTACTATATGATATTATTATATATTATACTATTAGGTATAAAGAAATACAAACTTTATATACTCAGTTAGTTGGAATATAATTAAAAAACATGTTATAAATGCTAAGCATTTTTTTTTTCTAATTTTAAATTAAAAATTAATAAATAATTAGTGCATTCAGGCAATAATTGAAATAAAAAGTAAAATATCTATTAAAAAAACAGAAACAAATTACATTTTTCATTACAATTATTATCCATTGCTGTGATGTTTTTAAACTATTCACAGGTGAAATATAAATATGAAAATGGAGCTTCAGGATGAAGATGTGACAGTGTTTATAAAGAGTTGGGAAAAATGGGGAAAATGCATATGGGCATTTTTTTTTTTTTTTTTAAATGAACCTTGTCCTTCTTTCAGGACATTCGTATTAGTAATGGTTCTTCAAAAGACACAGATGTATATTTCTGAGTTCATATATTGTAATTGACGTTTTGGTGTGATGACAGGTGGTTTTAGGGACAGTGAGTGATTTTCATATCAATATTTTGATGAAGAGTAATGGCAGCTTTGAGTTCAGAACATAGCAATGAAATCTGATTAATTTCATTCTGAAAATGTTACCGTTTAATACATATTTTGTCCCGTATATAAAAGTAAGTGCAACGTCAACTGTTCTCCTACACTAATCAAGCAAATAACATAAATACAAAATTCATAAAATATTTAACAACAGTACAAAACGGGAAATTCTGTGTACGGGACTTAAGAGTAAAATAATCTCTTCTACTATAAAATAATAATAGAAAGCATGAGCTAAATATCATAAAGAGCAGAGACCTTTGAGCTGAAAAGAGGAAAGCTAACATCACTAGCCTCTTAAAGCAGCTCATTTAAAGAGTTATTAGCTCACCTCCGGATAAAACCGCCGGGCCGGTGGCCTGACTGACCGGTAAGAACGGCAGGCTGAAGTTGAACTCCGGTGCTCCTGAAAACAGCAGATTTGCGCTGCTGCTAGGGATGTTATTGGCTTTCCTATCAGCCATTTTCAATCAAATATTACACGTAGCTTGTCCTCCAGTCGGAACAGGCAGAGCTTTTTCACAACACTTCCTGGTACGTCACTGTCGAGATAAAGAGGTTCTCAGGATTTTCACAGATCTTTGCTTCATTGATAGTCTGAAAGGTTTATTCGGTCATCTACTCTGATGACTAGCGCATGACATACAGATCTGCGTCACGTTGACGCACTAAGGCAAAAGTAATCAACGTCGATAGCTTTATTTCTTTCGTTTTTCTTTTAAAAACAGTCGTGATACTAGAAAGCAAAAGTACTTTCAAAACGCTCATAAATATTAACTTAAAATATGTACACCTTCTTACTCGAATGGTTGAATACATGCCAAATTTCGAACATAATTTTATGGAAACTCTAAATTCATCAATCATCTCGGTTCTTCAACATACCTAACTTATTTATTATTGATATATCATCAATGATTGTAACGTATCTATTATTTTTCTGAATTATATTTAATATATAATTATTTAATATTTACTTTAATATAACAATTATAGTTGCACATTGTTTGTAGAAAGGGTTTGACTAATTACTACTTTGTTTACTAAAACCACTATCGGTGAACTACTGCCTAGTCTTCTTGACGGGGCAGCGAAGCTAACGTGTACCCTGGTCACATGGTAGTTTTTATGACGCAATTTTCCCGCCAAGGCGTATTGTGAGGCGCTGAACTCTGGAACGTGCTTCTTGTAGTTCTTGTTAAAGGAGTATTAGTTTTAACTTTTGTGAGTTTCTTAATCCTGCAGCGATGCCTACTGTTCACGACTGGATCAATAATCCACTGGGTGTCGTTGATGGGATGTTCGGTAAGAAGCAGCAGTTAAAGTGTGTTTTTCACACTAATGCATGCATTTCGAAGAGGAGCATGTGATCGTCTTTATTTGCTATGATTATTAAAGTTTACATGTACTCACCTGAATTATACTGTAAATAACTAGCATAAACTACTGCTTTGTGTTCCTACAGCCCAGGGTCACTCCAGTCCAGACTGGGAGAAGAAAGTTGTGGAGTATTTCAAAGAGAAACTGAAATCAAACGATGCTCACACATGGGTAACTCACTGTTAAAATCTTGTCTGCGCTTGTATTTTGACACATATTCATAGCTTAGTGCAGTATTCTTACAGGAGTAGACTAAATGAGTCCAAGTGCTTATATTTAGGATAATGGCCAGTCAACTGTGTGACCAGTTCCTGATGAGAGGAGCGGTTTGTTTTGACAGATGACCTGGATTATGTCATTCAATAGACTGGCATGCATACTGGCCTGAGTATGCACTGGGTTCTGATGACAGGCTTTATTATTAGGCAGAAAATGATGAGTGTCATTTCTCTAGGTTCCATCTCTGAATGACGTTCCCCTGTACTACCTGAAGCCTAATAGTCTTGTGAAATTCCGTTGCATGGTCCAAGATATGTTTGATCCAGAGTTTTTCATGGGTGTTTACGAGATGAATGATCCCACATCAAACTCTAAAGTACGTACCTGTCTGATTTAAAATCCATTTGCTCAGTTTTTATTCTTTCTCAAACACAATGGTATACATGAATACAGTCCATTAATTCTGTTTACCACCTGGGAATTTTGAGAGAGAAGGTCTGTTTGAATTTATTTCTAAACTTGTGTTTACTCACAGCAGGTGAAATGTGGAAAATACAAAGATGTCACAGAGTGTGGGGTGAGTAAATATTTGCCTTGTCAACTAATATACAGCAACGACCAATGCGTTTATGTAATAACCCTTATATAAATGCATGCGATTTTACGAATTTAATGGTTCACTCTTTTTTTTTTTTAAATCAGGAAAAACTAGCAAATCATTAACATTAATAAATAATAAACATTTATTTCTTCATAAACTTGTGAAATATTATAAAAGATGGGA
Source organism: Zacco platypus (assembly GCA_038088235.1). Taxonomy (NCBI): domain Eukaryota; kingdom Metazoa; phylum Chordata; class Actinopteri; order Cypriniformes; family Xenocyprididae; genus Zacco; species Zacco platypus. Next base: position 13,267,863 of record CM076078.1, on the reverse strand, counting down.
TATGGGGTAGTCGTGGCCTAATGGTGAGGGAGTGGGGCTTGTAACCTGAAGGTTGTGGGTTCGATTCCCACGCCGGCAGGAATTGAAGGTCTCTCCACCTTCGATACCATGACTAAGGTGCCCTTGAATAAGGCACCTAACCCCTAATTGCTCCCCGGGTGCTGCCCACTGCTCCGGGTGTGTTTACTGTGTGTGTGTGTGTGTGTGTGTGCGCATTTGTTCACTACTCACTGCTGTGTGTGTGTATTTGGATGGGTTAAAAGGGTTAAGTATCCATACTTGTCACCATACTTGACAATACGTCACGACTTAACTTACATTTCCAGAAGTGTGGAAAAGCACTTCTTCCTTCTACTTTCCTGAAGCTCAAACAGTAGAGCAAAGCAACACGAAGATCATGGGTTCCAATCCCTACGAACTGAACATGCATTAAGTCATAAAAATGTGTAAGTTTGTATTTGTAAATGTAAGTTTCTTTTGATTAAATGTCTCCTAACAGCATAAATGTAAATGCCCTCAGAAGGTAGTTTCTCCCTAATAGCCGACGAACCGTTAATTGATTAGAAGAGGCTTGGTTGAGCAAGATTTAATTAGTTTGTTAGTCTAAAAAAAAAAATCTGCGCAGGAAGTGGTTAAGTCCGTGAGAGACGACAGGAAATCCAAACATTCGCATATCATTGATTATTTATCGACCTCAAATATGGCTTATCACTTGAAGCGTGTACATAGTAGCAACTTTACCAGTCCACTCGCTTTAATGTTAGCCTAGTAAAAGATCAATGTGCGCTATTATTAGGTGCATATCCAAGTGTTTCTGTGGAGAGCGCACTTACTGCATGACATGGAGGCGCCGGTGGGATCACTTTGGCATTTTAAAATACTCCATCATTTAAGACATACAGATAAGATTAATGCAAACTGTAAAGGGTCTACTTTTATTTCTGTAAAATCCCAATAACAGCAAAATGTTATTAAAATGTTAAAATAATAATAATATGTTGTAAAATAATGAAAACAATCAGGATTCGCTTTCTGTCGTCTCGCTCTCAGTGAACTTGAGCACAAAATGAACCGAAAACGGTGAGTTCACTGAGACTTACTTCACGAACACGAGAAATGTTTCTATAGAAAGCTTGAAATGTCTACTTGTAAATGAACCTGTTCAAAAGGAAGATAACTATTCTCAGATTATATAATCTGAAAAACATTAAAAAAATATATATTTTGGGTCTGTGTAGCTGCCTTTAAAGGGGATAGTTCACCCAAAAATGAAAAGTCTGTCATTAATTACTCTCCCTCATGTCGTTCCACACCTGTAAGACTATCGTTCATCTTCAGAACACAAATGATCTTTTTTATGAAATCTCAGCTTTCAAAGCATCAAAGTGGTAGTTGCATAGCTGTCTATTGAAGGACAAATTGACAGCTATGCAACTACCACTTTGATGTTTCAAAAAGTCCATGAAGAGATGAGAGAAAAAAAACTAATCCATATAAATTGAGCGGATTAGTCCACATTTTCTGAAGAGACTCAATCACTTTATATGGTAAACAGATTGAATTTAGGTTAATTCACAAATAAACATTGTTCAACAAACTTAAACAGAAGAACAAACCTCTTGCGGAATCTCAAACTTCCTGCGCAACACTCAAGAATGAATCTCATTGGTTCTCGCATGCGTCAAGCAAATATTTCCATTTACCACAACTGATGTGTGAGTTGTTGATGAATATTTATATGTTAATAAAAGGCTAACTTCAATCTGTTCATCAAATAAAACAATTGTGTCTCTTCAGAAAATTTGGATAAACCGCTCAATTCATATAGATTAGTTTTATGATCTCTTTATGAAATTTTTGAAGCGTAGAATATCAATGGAGTGGATGGACATGTATCTCTCAGATTTCATCAAAAAGATCTTCATTTGGGTTCCAAAAATGAACAAAACTCTTATGGGTTTGGAACGACATGAGGGTGGGTATTTAATGACAGAATTTTCTTTTTTTAACTAACCCTTTAAATAGACATAAGCAACTGATCTTTTATATCAGCAGGTGGACTTTAACTCAGCAAACACAGTGACATCAGAGAGACAGACCTTTTATTGTGTCCCCATCCCAGGAGAATCTCTGTGGGTCAAGGAAATATCCTTTATACGGACCAAAGAACTGTCTAGTTTACACTTCGGATTCTACCAGTGCTTTGACAGCATATTATTGGTGGTTTCTCTTCTCCTTTATTGATTCTTAACGGCTCAGAACAGTTACGCCGGCACCAGTCAGGCACGAGTGGTGCCCTCCACTTCCTATGTCCCAAACAGACATAAACGCAGCTATGAGGAAGACGATGAGATGGACACACAGTCCCAACAGATGAAAGATGTCAGTCAAGGTATGAAGGAAAAATTAATTTCCATTGAGTATGTGGATACATTTAAATTTGTCAAGTATATGGGTTCATGTTCAAAATTTGACATTTTTCTTCTAAACAGGAGCTCACAGCTCTGCGGAGTCTCATGCCAACATGGAGCCGAAGCGTCAGGAGACAAAGGCCCCCAGTCAGGACTCGTCCCCATCGCACTGTACGTCCAGTCTGGACCTCAACTTCCCTTTGCCTGAAGAAAAGGGCCCAGCCTGCCTTGTTAAGGTTTAACTGTTCCTTCATTTTAAACTCTTAAACCATCATCTTGACAAACTCATTTTTAATGCATACTTTTTAGACTAGCACCATAATCAAGTTGTCTTGTGCAGACGCATGCTAACATTATAATTTGCTTACTATAATATGATGGTTTGCTCCGTTGAATTGTTCCCCACCTACACAGACAGTCGTGTAACTCGGCCATCCTCTGTAATTGGCAGGTATATGAGAACTGGGACAGTTTCAAACTGAATGACATGTTGGAAGTATTTGGCATCCTTTCTGTGGACCCTGCTTTGAGTGTGATTGCAGATGAAAGGTAATCTGCTGACATTTTTGGATGGTTGTAATTTCAATGGGAGGTTCTCTATGATTAAACTGTAATATATTGTTTCGTGTTTTCAGAGAGGCATCTTCACTGTTGGACCCCACAGAAGACATGGAGACTGTGGAGGAGCAAAGGGCTCACAGCCCACCAGCATCCCTTGTACCAAGATTGCACATGCTGTATGCCCAGCCTCTAGTGCACAACAACCCACTACTGCCCTCTTGTGCCTTGGAGAATAATGGGGACCGTAAGACATCACTCTTGTAGATCAGTGAATTTGGTCTTGCAGTGTAAATCAGTGTTGTTTTAATATTATTTATATACTATTTTCCCACCTCTCACATGTATCGATTGCGGCTCCCCAACACCTGGTAATTAATTGCAAAATCCAGGAAATCGAGTGTATGAGAGAGAAGCCTGTTTTCACATGGTGTTAAGATGCATTTTTGGTAGTCCGATCGCAGGTTGTCAGTCAAGATGAATCACCATTTACACCTGGTACTATCATGCATTTCAAATGCGTTTCCTGTGCACACTTGTATTTGGATTTCGTCAAAACCTTCCCCTTTCATCACACTCTACATCGCTTTCACTTTTGGCGCACGTATACTTTTGAATGAACAAACCAATGTTACACAGCTTAAGCGAATTAATACAATATAATGTGGTATATTATTTGTTGGTAATGCAGTGCCTGGAATGAGTTTTTGTGTGGAGTAACTTTTGTTATAGTATTTAGTAATTGTAATCATTTTGTTGTGCTTTTGTCATTCCATTGTTTATTTCAATTCAGATTTAATTTATATTTATTTCAATTTTGGTACATTTTAGTACTCAGACTTATTTATTTTTATTTCAGTTAGTTGCCAAAAACCAACATTGCTAATTTTCATTTTTTAGGATTAAATTTTTCATCTAATAGTTTTTTATATTTTTGTGGTATCAACATTGGTAGCTGGAGTTGTAACTTTTATGTTATTTGTGTTTTAGTATTAGCATCGAATATAGACATTTATGTCAGCCCTGTCATGTCCAAGTGATTGTTGACTTGGGATGTCTGTGTGTGCGGTCTTCAGATTTAAGCAGTGTTCTTGGGGAACTGGCTTCAATCAGAGCAGAGCTGCTCACCTATCTCACGCATGTCCTGATGGGGGATTCACTCGCTGCAGAGTACCTCATTCTCCATCTCATCTCCAATGTGTATGTTTCGCATTTTCTCTTTTCGAGTGGCTTTGTTACATGTCTGGAGTATGACTTTCTGTAGCATGTAGTCCCCATTTAATTTATGGCACAAAAAAGAAAAGGAAAGTCAAATCCCTCCTGTTTGCCAGATGCATTAAGATAATTTTCCACTTTAAAGAGTGACATGTTTCTTACACAGACAAAGCTACTCACAGTCCTTCAGACTACACATCATGAAGTTTGCATTGTGTATTTATTATAGGTACAGCAGACGGGATGTTCTTCCTTTGGGCAAATTCACATTGAATATCAGTGGCTGTCCTCACAGCTCTCCATACACTGAGCATCTCTACAAGGTCATTCAACAGCTCGTGCCATCTGTAAGTTATCTAGATGTATCTTTGAATCATATTACTTCTCTGATAGAAATAATTGATTAAATACTGTAATAATTAGGGATGCACTGATATGATTTTTTGGGGTCAATACTGATTTTAACAATTATTGATTCCGATAACGATACCGATATATATATTTTTTTCTTTACTCTTATTATTTCCATTAGCATTTGTCTTTAAAATAGTGTTTTGATCATGTTTTAAATCAGCAAAGCAATTATTCACTAATAATTATATCACAAATTATTGTTCACTTTCTAAATAATAAAAGTATAGAGCACCTACCAATAATTATATATAAATAAATGGTTTTTTACAGATGCAAAAATGTTAGAAACGATGCATGCAACTGTGCCATTCATTCACACAGAGATTAATATTTAAAGTCTTTTTGCAGCGTAATATTCAGAGACACTAATCTATATTGCGATTTGATTTAAGTGTAATGACCTACTTTTTATTTATTCATCTACTTTGACAAATTACTTGACATTCCGTGTTATACAGTAATTTCCGTTGCTATGACTGAATTCTGCAATTCTGTCCGTTTTCCGCATCGTGGAAATCATAGGGCCCTATACGTATTAATCCTTTTTTTTTGTCTTTTTGTGTTTAAAATTAAAATGTAGACAGCAGCACAGCAGGAATATTACATTATGGATTAATCTTGGATCATGCAACATATACAGCTCAGTGCCTTCACACAGTTAATTAATAATCTATTGGTTTGTTATATGTTTTTCATGCTAGAGCTGATATGCCAATGGTTGTAAATTGATCAAAAATCGGCTGATAAATATGGCTGGCTGATACATCGGTGCATCTCTAGTAATAATAGAAGCTGCCGTTACTACTATTGTTCAATTGGAGATTCCCCTTTCTTGGTAGTCATTCCGGCTATGCATGAGTCTGCACAATATGAACAACCAACGCATGGTGCCCCGGAAAGATTACACGGCTAACCGCCTGGTGAGTGGGACTCTTCAGCTGGCCAATAACACGTCACTGTTTCTGGATGAGACACAGCTGGAGCAGGGCCAACTGGATACCACAGGTGAGAGCACTGGTTATAGCAGGGAAAAGTAGTGTGCTGATTAGATGTAGAGTAGGAGTCCAAAAGTCTGAGACCACATTGGCTACATTTGTATACAACCTATAATCCATTTATAATCTTCTTTATGGCTCAGTCATACTGAAAAGAATTAATGCAAACACCTCAATCCAATTTAAATTATGTATTTGCACAGTGCTGATGCATGTGTCAGTATGCTTCTTGCAATATGCATATGTTTCATTATGTGAAGGAGTCAGAATATTTGCTACATGTTTACTAATTTAAATTGTAAATTTGTTGATACATAATGTTTTAGATATGACATAAAAGCAAAAACACCAACCATGCACACAGTGACATCCTCACAGTTTTCTCCCTTTCTGAATGCGGTGACTGGGAACTGCAACTGCAACTGCAACTGCACTGAAATTTTGTTCAGAACACACGTAATGCACATTTAAATGAATATGTGAATCAGATTGACTTAGAACTTTCAAAAACAACTTTCAAAATGTGAAATCATATTGCATTAATTCAGATTGACAAATGAGTGAATGTAAACATACCTGCTGAAACTCTGGGTTTCAAAATTATGTGGACATTGTAATAAACAGTTGTAGGATTACAAAGAAATGGACGAAATTAATTCAAAATGTTCTGTATTGTTTGTCACTAATCACATGAAAATGTGACATTGATCATGTGACACGCTTTCATTGAAGCTCAAAATGATCTTTGGATTGTTCTCAAATCATGTTGGAGAACATGATCATCAGGTTTTACACAAACCCGTGGAGTTCATGCAGTTTGAATTCTGTCAGTGGCAAAAGAGAGACTAAAATTCTGAGACATTCTGAAATTCATGTCCATTAACAGAACAAATTATGTGTAATGTAAAAAGCTGTATTAATTTAAAGAAATCATGATCTCTAAACTTTTAGACTAGCATATGAGCAGTAACTTTATTGTCTGTCAGGAAGTGGCTGCTTGTGGTTTTGATACATTCATGTATTTCTAGTCTAAGTCTATTTTTATTCATAATGAGATGTGCATAAACTTATTGTTCTTTTGCCGAATTTACACTACAGAGGTGGCATGGAAAGCACTTCTGAAGTGGCATTTACGTGTCTTCAGACTGTTTAATGCTGCTCAGAGGTGGCGTAAATGCATTTACACAGCAATTGAAACTGCTTTGATACTAAGGGATGAGGCATAATTCTAAGCAGGCACGGAGCAGCCTTAACTTGGATTGCCTTTTGAATTGAGAGTTTCCATCAAAAGCCTTGACACATGTTAAAATCATCATCCAGCCTGTCAGAGACAGTTGCATGCTTGAATGAAGTGTATCCTTTTCTGAAGCGGCTGGCATTTCCTTTTAGACTGCATTGCTCTGTTGTTCAATGCATTTATCTTCGAGACACAAGGCTTTGTGTGCTGTCTGTTCCGGGTGTAGGTGTGCGGAATATCACTGCGCTGGGGAATCTGATCTCCTGGCAGAAGGTTGATTACGACTTCAACTACCACCAGATGGAATTCCCCTGCAATATTAACGTGCTTATCGCATCCGAAGGCCGATCGCTCCTCCCGGTAAGAACATCAGGCCTGAGTCCCTTTCAGCGTTTTATTATTAAAATATTTACCCACATGTATTTGGGGGCGAATTAGAGAGGCCGGCATCTTAATTTCCAACAGGTGGAAATGACTTGGGTTGAATGCCCCTCCCATGGGAGTTGTTTCCATCGGGCAGTTGTAAAGATGGCCTAATATTTCCATTACAGTCCACAGGGTTGTCGTCAGCTCCCTGGCTGGGCTCTTATCGTGGCTTTGCCGTGATGCTAACAGCCTGTGGAATGTGCTGTGCTATTCCTGTACGTCAGCTCTCTAGTTGCTATGGTGGCAACTCTACAGAAAGGACATTAGAGGGAGAGGGCAGGATGAGCCACTTATTTAATGGCATGAAAGCTCGATGCACAGTATTTTACAAAGTTTAGAAAGGCACTAAAGGTTTAGTAGGGCAGTTTCATGACTCTTTAATGGCTTGGCATTTCTACAAATGAGAATTTGAAATATCACAGTTGTTTCAAAAACATGGCACAGTGGAAAAAGTAACATTTAAATGAGTCTTTGAAGAGATGTTTTTCTTTGCTTTCTCAGTCTGACTGTCAGGTTCACCTACGACCCACCCTTAATCCACCTAACCTGGAGGAGTACCTGAGCGCAGTGCAGGTGGCGCAGGTTCCGTCTCAGCTCAACAAGTATCGCATCTATCTGAGTATGGCACGTGGCCTGAACTACACCATTTCAGATGAGATCACAAAGGTCAGGATTTTGATTTTCCGGATGATTACATTTCTGTGCTGAATTCGGAAATGCAAATTGGTCTTAGTATTTCTACCATAGAAAGATGAGGTAAAAGTAGTAAGAGCAGTTTGCTAATATGATGTTCCAAGTTAAGCACTTGTCATGTTTGGTCTTGATCTGTAGGCAGTAGAAGAGGACTTTGTTGAAATGCGAAAAGATGACCCTCAGAGTATGACTGCAGAAGACCTCCATAGATTACTGGTTGTTGCAAGGTGAGGTTTTAATTGCTCTTTCACAGCTAATCTAGTTCTGTTAACCATAAGCAAACCTAATACCAATTTGTATTCTGTTTCAGGTTGCTGTCATTAAGTCACGGGCAGAACACACTCTCTAGAGATGGCTGGATGAAAGCGAAGCAGCTAGAGGCCTTGAGAACAAGTCGAACACAGCAGCAGAAATGTGTGAATGGTAACGAGCCTTAAAATATATTGCCATTTACAAATACTTTAATAGTAACCATACTTGTTAATATTTTGGATTAAAGTGTAATGTTTTCATATGACATGACTTTTTGTACAGTTGTTTTTTTGGTTGTTGTTTGTTTTACTTCATTTTAAATTTATGGGAAACCTTACAGACACTGGTGAAGTAGTTTTTTGATGAATGCATTGTTAAATTTTGATTTTGGTACTTGCATTGTATATTAACATTTGTGCAAATGCAGACATGTGACAGAATAAACTGCCTTACAGCGAATATTTACACTTGGGTATTAGGAAAAATAAAGTTTTTGAGAACTTTGCATATATAGTCTTACTTAAAATATGGGCTAACGATTTGCATTAAAGTTCCATTTGTTAACATTTAACTACATTAAGATGAAAAACAATGAAAAGTACTTTACATTTACTAATACATTATTAAATCTAAAGTTGTATCTGTTAATGGACTTGAAGTAACTTCAATTAACAATGCACTACTGTTTTTAAAATATACAGATTAATAAATACTGTAACAAATGCATTGCTCCTTATGTAAATCCATTATCTAATGGGACTTTAAGTGTTGCTAATGAGAAGGGTAATAGCAATCTATACTAACAATTGTTCTGTTGTATTACCATCAATTAAAAAGCCTTACACAAAGGTTCATCAGCATGTTTTGAGTTAAAAATAGCAAAAGCCTGAAAGTGCCAGTGCTGACATGTTAATGTTGAATGTCTTGGGCAATGCAACACCAGTCTATTCCTCTCTTCTAACCTGAGTGTAGGAGCCACAAACCTCTCACACTGCATCTGAATGCAAGGAATGTAATAGTGCAGTTCTGGGCAGTCAAGAGGTCCTCACTGGGAGGAACCACATACTGACACTGTAAGGAGAGGTTACGGTGAGATCAGTGAGTGGTGTGTTAGGAAAAAACATTTCTCAAGTGATTATCTGCAGTATTTTGTGAGGAAAGAGTCTCCAAAGACCTAAAATTAACCTAGTGAAAGCTTATTCTCATTAATGTCATCAAAAGTGTAAATGAATCAACATGACAATTTCTTTTAAATTATTTACTTAAAAAGCCTCCCAGGTACAGCCCATAACATTTTAAAATACAGCAGTTTACACAGTTATTATTAACATAGGAAAATACTAAGGAATGCACTTGAGAACATGAATTTTGAATAAATATTCTGCAAAAAAACAAATGCTGGGTACAATAGATAAACAATTCACCAAAAAATATGGAGGACGTTCTCTTAAATGGGAAGAAGCTGGAAATTATGTGCTTTAGAAACAAGACTGTTGGACAAAACGGTACATGTCAGTTACAAACATTGAAAATAAAAAGTGGATTCTGAAGCACTTTGTGACCATTTGTAACATTTAAGATGTTGGGGAACAACCACAGAGACAGTGCAAGTCTTTATGCATAGAAAATTAAAAATTTATAGATAAAAAAAAAATCTACCCACCTCTAAAACAAGAGGAATGTTTATCAGGATCCTCCATCAAATTACAAGTTCAGGAAAGGAAAGAACAGTTGAAGTCCAGTGCATGCCGTCTTAAATAGTAAAAAAAAAAAGTAACAAAAGTCCGCTTACCGCCAAAACTACTGCGCATGTATTTATCACTATTGCATAACAGCCACCATATATTAAAGCTCAGACAGTTCCAATCTCGGAAGGTTATTAAACCACGTACCAGCTCCAGGAATGTCTGAATGTGTATGCATTGCAACAGCATTGTGTAACCCACTGCCTTGCACAGCACTCTATGCTACAGTACATGTGAGAGAAAGAAAAGAAATGATGTGCGCAAGAAACAAATCTCATGGCGTGTTTGAAAAATGAACTGCGGCCCAAAGAACTGATAAACCAGCCTTCAAAGCAAATATAATGTTCTCACTGATGTTCACTTGAGATCACAGTGTCTTTTACAGATATTATGCAGCCCATAAGATTTTTAACTTCTTCAAAGTCTCTTAATACACAAAGATCAATCCCACAGGATCTGCACATAAATGTTGTTAAATAATGCATAATTAACCAAGGTTCTACTCGATTTCGCCCAGTAAGGCTTTATGTTCTTTCTGCATCTAGAATATATTGAGTAAGGCAGCCTCAAAAGATGATATAATCTGTATCACTTCTCAATTTTGAACCAAATGGCCAGAGCGAATCTAAAGACACAGAATAGATACTACAGACAAAACATAAATGTAACCTGAATGACTTCAAAGAAAACAGATTTATAGGTAGACTTGGCATTTAGCAATCTGATAAGGCTTGCTCTTGCCATTTAAGAGTGCAAAAAGTTTAGTCATGGGTACCCTGCATCAGACCTGTGTCAAATACTAGTCAAAAGTCATATGCATACGGAAGTCCATTGCCTTCGCAAATATTTTGTGTTGTTTTTTTACAGGAACTTAAAACAGGTCATATCTGCATATGGACATTCCCCAACGTACGAACAGAGCATTTTAAGATCTCAGCAGACCACTGTTACATTATCCCATAGCATACAACTGAAAAACATGAAATAAACAGGATTTTAAGATGTAAGCTTTTTTCAAAACAAACACATAATAAATATCAGTTTTAGTCATCTGCTAATGCTGTGAAACAAACATTTTGTTTTGTAAAATGATTTAGTTGCATGATTACATCTACATAGCCCAAAAGAACTGTCAACGACTTGTTTCCATCAGCTATGATTATAAACTTAAGAGCATGTAAATATAATTCTCTGTCTATAAACATCTAAATTGGAGAGTTCTAAAGGAAACTGCTTCAGTACTTACATATATAATACTTACAGTTGAATAATATAATTTGACCATAGATCCTACACAACTATTGTTGGTATATTTTTATGACAAACACCACATCAAATATATCCATATAACTGTACGGTCTGGTTGTCTAAGATGCCAACTGATAGATATTCCAATTGGGAAAGGTTTTAGTTACAGCTACAAAAGCCAGTGAATCGTACTGCACAAATGGGGTCAACATGATATAGTTAGGTCTTGGGACTTGACATGCAATACAACTTGCCTGTCCTAATCTACCTCAGTTACCTACTTTTTAACATGCAAACCAGCAATATATGGATGTTTAGGATTTGACTTGGGACTCAGTCGGGTTAATCTTAGACGTACTACTTACTACTAAACACTGGCTGTAAACTTTGGTTTGGTTAACTGGAGGGAAAATTAGAGGTGTGGCTGGACTTTTGTGAGCATATGCTACCATTACTTTACTGGAAGTCACAATGGAACACTAAAAATATATCTGCTAAGAATGCTATATCTGAATGATCCTGGTCTGGCACTGTGTAAACATCGCTCGCAATTCATTCTCTTGGGTTTCGTTGACGGCGTCTGGCTCTGGGCTTTTCTGTACCTTTGCTACAGCAAAGTTGATGCCTTGGGTAAGTCCGGCCTGGGTTAAACTAGCCACCTGCACCATGGAGCTCCTGATCTTCGCAAAGGGTGACACGACACGGCTTCCGTTGGCGTCTGCCGGAGAGGGTCCTGTGACGCTTTCCAAACTCTTTTGTGACCCACATGATGTGGCGGAGCCTGCAGGCTGGACAGTCAGTAGATTTCCCCCTTGGACGGAGGACTCCACCTCAAGTTGAGATGGGCGAGGGAGTTGCTGTTGTGAAGACCCCAGTCTTGCATCTGGATCCGAGGGGACTTGAGATCCTTGCAGTTTGGGTGCTGGAGCCACTTCCTCGAACACCTCTATTGGTTTGGTCTTGGCATCCTGGACAAACTTGTGGCAGTAAGCATCGATAGGTGTCCCAAAGTCAATCAGAATGGCTTCCTCTGCCTCCGAAGCTGTCCCAGGAGACTGGCCATCTGGGCCAACTGACAAGCTATCCGCAGTCTTATTATCACAGCCTGTGACTCGGATGACAGAGGGCACCGCAAGCTCGACGCTGCCAATTGACTGTGAGCGACTGCCAAGTCGAGGTGCAGATGCTACAATTCCACAGCTAGGAAGCACATAGTCTACATTTTCCCGAGAACCTGAGCGTGGCTGCTCATCCGAGTTGTAGGAATCGGAATCAGAGGAAATCTCATCCGAATGTTTGTCATTAAGGTCCTTCAGGGCTGCCGAACCAGTACTGCCATCATGGGTCTCTAAACTGCTGTCTGATTTCCAGAGGTTCATGTGCAAATTGGGCTTGAGGAAGTCCACTTTCACCTCAGGTTTTGAGAAGGGCCCTAGTTTCCCCAAGGGCTTGAAGTTTCCAATGTTGACGTTAGTCTTTGTCTGCTTCACTTTCTGGTTTAGTGTTGAGAACTTGTTCAAAAGGTAACTTTTGCCTTGAGCCAAACCAGATCCAAGGACTTGGTCCACAGCTTTTCCTTGTATTCCCATTATATCCTCGTGTGGTTTGCTGTGTCTCCTAAAACAAAGCAAATAAACCAAGATTCATCAACAACAAAGCACGATTTGGCTTTGTTCAAAATGGTAGGAAAAAAAAAAAAAAAAAAAAAATCACTAAAATGGTTTCGTTTTTTAACACGTGAAAAAAGAACACATTAAATCTGATTTTTAAACCTGAGCCAAACCAACTTCATTAACCAAATTAGATTTTTGTCATTTGTTTTCCAGAGAGAAACATCTATTACTAAAGCCTCACAGGAACCTATAACAGTGTCCTACAATGTTGACATGCTAGCAAAAGCAACAGAAGCAATCATATCCACACACATAACTTTTTTACATATCAGATCTATGAACAAGAAGTTAAAAATCTAATTTCCCCTGAGGTGTGAACAAAGCCTTTGTGTCCTTTGTAATGTCACAGTGTCTACTGAAGAAACCCACATACAAAAGTTTTTTCTTTTTTACCTCTCTAGTTTCTTCTCAACGACCAGGACGTCAAGCCCCATGGCTTGCTTTGTAATACGAAGCATTTCAGCAATGCACTGGAGTGTGTCTGAAATGCAAACAACCCAACAAGTGCAGAGGAAAGGATCAATTATTTAACACAAACACAAAACTCAGCATACACAAGGCCAAGTTATATCTTTTACCAACTTAACCCATAATGTCATTCACAGAATTACTTAATACAGAAGAGCTGAACTAGTGCCACAACAAATCACGGTATCCCAACACAAACCTTTCCCATCATCCTCTGGATTCCGTGTAACGGCCCTCAGCGTGTGGAAGTAACCGCTTATCTCCCCATTCTTATAGTGCAGCCGCATGCAGCAGTATTTAGGCTTTCCGAAAAGAGTTGGTTCTGGACCTAAAAAGACCAACATTGGCAAACTGTCATGATATTATAGAACATTTTTTTTAAATTGGGCAAAAATTACGCCCACAAGTTTATCTACTAGCTCTTACCAATTTCAATCTTTTCAAGCCCTTCTAAACTGAGTCTCTGGTACTGGTTGACTTTGTCCGCCTCCTCATCATAACTAAATAGCAACAGCAAAGTGAAGTGCCATTACAAAATCAATGCCAAGAAAAAAGGATTTCTTATTTTAAAAAAACAAACATTGAGAGAGAAAATACACTTACTAGGCTACATAATATGCACTGTTGGACAGCAGCAGAAGAACGTCAACATCTTTATGAGTGGCATCTATAAGACTAAAAGTGGGGTGGGGGAAAACAGCATAATAAAAGGTCAAAATCTTGAAAGTGAGGCTCATAAATAGTACAATTATACCCTGGGCATATAGGAGAAAGAGAAACACTGGGAAATTTCTCTAGAATGTATTTAATCATCCCATGTTAATTTTGGCCATAATATGTAATGTTTATTTGAGTTAATCTTCATACATGATATGCTCAAATAAGCATAATATTATGGCCAGAGCTAACCTTCTTTAAGGAGAATTCCAACCCAATCAGTAACAATTTTCCGGCATCCATCACCATGACCTACCACCAAAAAATGCTCAAAGGATTTGAGGAAATATGGCTCCCTCACCCAAACAATAATTGTACAATATGAAAAAATATATACAAGTACCTCTGAGCCACTGACAAAAAACTGCAGGAGAAAGAGTACACTAACAATATTAAATCAAGCTTACTAATAGATCTAAGTGTTATTACTGGAATTTTTTTATATTATTGTAATTTTTTATTCTTGAGCTGTAACTGAATATTTCCCAATAAAGAAAAAAGGGGGTAAAAAAAACGAGATTACATATATATTCACACAGAAAACATTTCTGAGTTCCACTGTGCTGCTTTTTAATTATTTTTCTATGTAAATATGTATAGAACGTCACATTTTTTTTTTTTGAATGCTCTGTAGATGTCAGTCCAAGTTAAAAAAGGAACATTTTTAAAAAGCGCAAAAGACCTTCTGTTTCTTTTGATTCCACTGCCCTGCATCTTGTGTATCTGAACGCAAAAACGCATCCTGTGTGTGCAGCCCATCAATACAGCATCTTTTTCTGAAACTGCATCATACAATCATACAACTGTCTGGTTACCAATATTCTTTAAAATATCTTCTTTTGTGTTCAACAGAAGAAAGAAACTCACACAGGTTTGGAACAACATGAGGGTGAGTAAATGATGACAAAATTTTCACTTTTGGGTGAACTATCCCTTTAAAGCACTGCATGATAAAGTTGAGGACTCTCACCTTGGATCACAGTCAATAAGAGCCCATCCACCATGGAACTTCTCATCATCAGGTAGCAGCAGCTGCATGTACGTCTGCAGCAGGAAGCTGACCTGCTCCTGAGCTCCTCTTTGGCTCTCCTTCTCTTTCTCCTCATGCTCCTTCTCTTTGCTGAAGATGGAGTACAGGTCTTCTGTTACTGGATGGCCCATCATCAGGTCTGGGAAGATCAAAGATGCAGAACACGGCAGATGAGGCACTAAGGTGTGCCTAACATCAAAAAGTACATAATAAGGATTTAAATAACAATCTTTCACGCTCACCAATGACGGCCTGTCGGTAGGCATCTCTGAAGCGGTTCAGATAATAACGATTAGCTGAGTTCACACCATCCTTCATCACCCCCGCTAACTTTCGCTCTCCTGTTCGTGTGAAATCTCCCTACACAACAGATTGCACATGTCAGACTAAGTGGACAAGCCTATTGGGTGGTCATCACTGTCCTACTTCAGTTATGTTATGAGACTTTAGTCTCAGTTTTTACTCCAAGTACATCCTCAAAAATATGCGGTGGGATTTCCTGTAGGATGCCCAAATTTAATAACAAAACCATTAAAAAAACAAAATGGTAACAATTTTCAATAAGGTTTCATTAATTAACATTAGTTACTACTTTAGTTAACTTGAATTAAGAATGAAAAACACTTCTACAGCACTTCTTAATCTTGGTTAATGTTAATCTCAACATTTACTAATTCATTATTACAAGTTATATTTATTAACATTAGATAAAACACTGAACATGAACAATGAACGACTGTATTTTTGTTAAATAACATTAACAAAGATTAATAAATACTGATTAAATTACTGTTTTTTATTTAATTTTTTTTATTTATATAATATGACTATTATATAAATCATCTACCTGGTAAAAAATACTTTATTTACTTTGAATTTTTTTTTGTATGTATAGCAATTATTAAAAGGCACAACATGTAAGATTTTTGGATTAAAATACCCAAAAACCACTAGAACAATGTTATATATTTTGTTGACTCGTCTACTTGCATTATACCAAATGTTTCCAAGAATGTTTAAATCCAGAGAAATAAGCCATTTTAATCAGGACAGTCACAGACCGTCCATGCATTGCCTATCAATGACATACCGACATAACCCTTGGTTTCCGGTTTTATTTTGTAGAAACCATGGAAACACCAAAGACGCTTTAATATATTCTGTGTTTTATTAGACAGGTGAACAACTGTTTGGATGGATACATTCACAGACAGAGAACTAATCATATTATATAGCTCAGTACAGTAAGTCTAACTGTTGAAATCTCTTTTTCTTGATTTACAGCGAATACCATGTTTAACCCTGACTAATATCGATCTAGCTTACTGCAGTGTGCATTAAGTGTCTCATTGTAGCCAGAGTAGCATTATAACAACTTTCAATACACAAATGTATCTAATATGATAAACCAGCGCTGCTTTACCCCACATACACTTGACTGGAAGAAGCGGAAGTGCACTTGTCTTATATTAGCAATCGCTGCAGCGGCTTCATTTCTGCTCGCACAGCACTTGCTCTGCTTCATACTACAATAACGGTAATAATCTCATCCATGAACATGATTTCTGCCCGAGTCCCATCCCAAATTCTTTTCCACCAGCTGTAGACATGAAGACAACACCTCACATGATTCCGCAAAATCAAGGTGTCATCAAGCTATGCCTTTGTTTTAAGTGGCCTCAAAAATTGCATAGTGTGCCTTTAAGAAAAAAATGAATCATTCATTTATATAAAGAAGTGAATCAATTATTTATATAATAGTTAGAAGATTTATATAATATAGTCACTCCCAATAAGATGATTGGTCAAAAGATTACTGACTTGTAAATCTGCAATCTAGATGCTATTTGCTGACAGATGGTGGTGTAAACAGGCAATGGGGACAGCATAAAATCAAAGGCAGGCATTCAGTTTATTTACCTTCAGGGCGGCTGTGCCAGCATACTGACGGCTAATGGTGTCTCCATTGTTGGCCCACATCACCTGATAGATCCTGTAACACTTGAGGGGCAGTGGCTGCTCGGGTGGCATTACACCAAGTTTTTTCAGCTGGAACCAAACAGATCAAAAGACTCTTTGAATATACTGGCATACTGAGAGCATCTGAGAGAGGCTTCTGTGGGAGTGGTATGGCAGCACTCCTAGAAGCCACAGTTTTATTTACACCTTAAGGCATGTAGCATATGATCTTATCCAAAATGACTTTAACTGTTGTGTGTGAATTTATCAGTGTAGCATGTTCCAACCTCAAATGTGAATTTGTATACCTGCTGTTCCATGACTACACGGGCGATAGCGGCCTGTACCACATTAGTTCTGTCCAAGCAATCCATGCAGTTAACCCGGAAGATGCCTTCCTGTTGGCAGATGACTCCTGCTTGGTCCACCCTATTTGCAAATCAAAGTAGTGTGACGATAATCAACTAACTGTCCAACTCGGGAGCAAAAGCATTTATGAGAGAATTGGGACTTAAATTCAAATGAAAGACTCACCAGGCCCATCTCATGTCTGTGATAATGTCATAGATGGCATCAGTTAGAGTCTGCACATTCTCGAACTTCATCCCTCGACTGGGAAGTGACAAAGGAGAAAATCTGTTGTAGAGATATGACCATAACAAGCTCTTTTTTAAAAGGCTGGGTATCTTACCAGTGCTCATGGAAGTCAAATGAAACGTATGTTAGGTTGGGATTATTGTACAGCAGCACTTGTTTAAGGTAAGCATCACCAATTATCTTCTCACGTCCATTTTGGTCCACTAAATTAATGATGACCTGATGGTGAAAGAAAGAAAAAACTCTGTAATCCAAGGAGGATATCTATTGTTTTTTTTTAGGGCTGTAAAAGTGAATGCATTGACAAATCCAATTATGGCCATAATAAATTACATGTTAATTATTTATTAATATTTATCAAATATTTATTTATTTATTAAACAGTTATTTTAAATAGTACACACAATATATTTCACAATATTACTGTTTTTACTGTATTTATGCTCAAAGCAGTGCAGTCTTGGTG
Source organism: Zacco platypus (assembly GCA_038088235.1). Lineage (NCBI taxonomy): Eukaryota > Metazoa > Chordata > Actinopteri > Cypriniformes > Xenocyprididae > Zacco > Zacco platypus. The sequence goes on along the minus strand of CM076078.1, from coordinate 13,249,759 downwards.
AACATAAGGACCTCTGTTCAGTGTCATTATACATTAGATATTTCACTATGAATGCCATCCACACAAAACTGCTGAATTCAGTAATTACACATATGTATAGTCTTCTAAAGGAACTGAATATACTACATTAAAAATATTAGTATTTCACTCATTGAAATCGTTATTTTAAACACACCTTACCAGTTTTTTGTAAATCTCAACTTGCTGTTCAAAGTGAGAGGCAAAATAAGGCATAGTTTCCCTCTCTCCTGCAACAAAACACATCTGAGATAACACATCATATAGGAAACATAAAACTCTGCAGGTGGATCACAGTATTATAGTCACAGTAAAGTGCTGAGCCTGCTGCACACCTGATGCCATTCACAGTACAAAACATTTCTAGGCAATGACTACGCTGATGCATCACACTGATTGCTTGTCTATAAACAGAAGTGTGCTGCGAGTTAGATCTCATTTATGATTTGAAGAGAAAACCGATTACACAGATCCAGCCCACCTTTCTCTATCCGAGGTCTGGGGTTGTAGCGGTACCCAGCTTGGCTCCAGAACACAGGGACAGAGCCTCGCGTTTGAACAAAGGACAGCGTGTGACTGTGCACATGGATTAGCTGCTCCGTCTCCACATAGTTGGCCACATGTCCATCTGCATCCACCCCCCTCCGCTTGTAGCGCATTCCTTCATTGCAAAGCACATGTTGACATTATCATATTGACGGCATGAAGAGAAAATTTGAATTTCTTTATTTTCCTATGCAATGTACCTGCACGGTGACGGCTTCTTCTGGAAATGAGGGCCACAGTGAAACGAGGGTGAATATCATCCACACAGGTGGGTTCCTGCAGAGGCGTCTCCGGGCTGCTCCTCTCTTCATCAGAGCTCTCGTTATAATTCACCACCAGCTCCTCCACTTGCACGAAGCCTTGAATGATAGGAATCACCCAAAAGTCCACCTGAGGCACCTGCAAAAGAGGACATTTTGTATTTTCACCATTCAGGGCTGGTTTACATTTTCAAACATTACGCATTCAAATTCTGGAAAATTTGAGAAAATTTTGCACCTGCAGGTCAATTAGGTCTTTGACCATGTGTTTGTTCCAGAAGAATCTATCATCCACCTAAAATAAAACAAAAACATATTATGGAAAACAGTATTCTGTGAGTTTGTCAGATGGAATGTGTTCATGTTTGTGTTTTATGGACTTTCTATTAGAAAATACAGAGAGACAGGAAATGACTGGGTGCATAATGGAGAATGGGATTGGAAAATGACACAGGTCAGACTCGAACCTGCAGCACCACAGACATTAATCTTTCTAACACTGGTGAACTTTAGTATTGTTTACATTCTAACATAGTATATATTAAAAAAAATGAATGTGCTATTGTTTTTATATTTTCAGTTTTCATTTTATTTTTATGGTTTTTGTCATTCTTTTTATTCTTTGTTATGGGTTTTTTATTCTTTGCTAACAGTTTTTTAATCCAATATTTATATTTTATTTCAATTAATTAAGATATATATATATATATATATATATATATATATATATATATATATATATATATATATATATATATATATATATATATATATATATATATATAAGCTAACAATAACACTGTGGTGAACCCACTATCGCTACTTCCCTTCAGTCTATGTTCATCACTAATGCAAATTTGTCAGAGTTCAATCCAGGAAGTGTAAAGATAATAGTTTATTCTTTAAAAAGAGAAATGAAGCATCGCTATAAATGTCTTGCATCCTGTATGTATGCGACAAGTGCGAAACATCGCTCAAACAAACTCAAGTTTCCTGCTTTCTCTAGTATTTGCACAATTGTCACCAATCTCAATATTAAGACATTTTAAAATTTGCCTTTATCCTAAAGTCAGTCTTTTATTATTTTTTTCTAATTCAAATTGGAATGAGTTGAAGTAAATAAACAGCTACTAACTAAATTGACAGCAGTCTTTTAATAAATAACTTGAAACTGCAAAGCTAAAACACTCAATAAGTAGACATTTAACTTTCAAAATACATGTCTCTCACCTTTTTCCACAGGGGTTGATCTGATTTGCCTAACGCTCCCTGTCGCTGGACTGTATTGGTGAGGTCATAGGTCAAACTATAGTAAAATGAATCTGAGTCCATGAATATCTTATAAAGCTCATCAAGCAGCCGCCTCTCCAGACGTTCTTTCTCTTTATTCTCTTTGACCTGAAAGGCAGGGGAATACTGGATGGGAGTGAACAAACAAAAGGAGATTAAAGAGACAATACTAAGTTAAAGAGAAGTACATTTATAGGGGAATCAAGAGGCTCAGTTTTTACATTAAAACAGCAATATTTAGTCTCAAAATGATTGGCATTTTAAAATTATATCAATTATCTAAATTTTCAAATGGCCCATCAACCTTTTTCTTCATGGGAACAGCAACATTAGATTTGATCTGACTCAGGGTCTTTAACAGGAACTTGGACTCGTCTGGTGACTGGGTGATTTTTTCTGGTTTGTTGATTCCAAAATGATGTTTTTTACAGAGCTGCAAGAGAATCAGAGAAAAAGAATAGTTTATAAAGAGTTAGCATTATTGATAACAATCTGCTGTTATTGGTGGCAAACCCACATCCATATATAGAGGAAATGCATGTCACCGTCTGCCAGAGTGACTGCAGTTACACCCACTGAGTGACAAAAAAGACTGTGGCAGAATTGATTTTCAGCGTGAATGCCACGAAAAACACATTCAAAAAGGGAAGGAGCTTTGCGATTTTCTGTACAAATAGATTTGACAAGAAATCTGAGGTATATTTTTACAGTCTGCTGAACGCTAAAGAAGCAAATGGATTGCTGCAATTCACAGAAACAACTGCACTCCAGGCAGCGAAATGTTGAATTTTGGGGGGAAATCATACCCTATATATTTTATTGTTATATATTGTATTGACAACTCATCAATCAAATATTTACCATCTTATATTCTGCATAATTGGGTGTTTTTAAATAAACACTAACAAAAACTATACAAGTTTTAGAACTAGATGGTATATATAACAGAATTGATCACCCAGATTTAGACCTAGCAATATTGTATTTATACTGTATAAAGCATTAACAGATTTGCTTTATTTATTTCCCCGGTGTCGAAATCAGGCACATATAAATCTCTGGAAACACGATTCCAGGCGACATGTCAATATCCACGGATTACTGCATCTTTGGTAAGTTGTAACAGGAACAATCTTGAATCCAACCCTTAGTCTAATAGTTTGTTTTACTCGTGTTTCTCGAGTTTTTGCAGTTTCCCCTATTAAATCCAGTCATGCAGCAGGCTCTTTTGCCACTCAGTCCGGCTGAGGGGGTGTGTTCCGGCAGAAAAGTGACATGAGAGCGTACCCTCTATAGTACATGAACATCTCTGTTTACCCTGCTCAAAGTCCATTTGAAAAATGCTGCTACAGTAATTGCTTTAATTAAAACCAAAAGGGTGCTGAGGTACTAAAACTAGCCTGCTGATGCCAGAAGATTCATGTGCCCATTAAATAGAAAGAACAACTAGAGTCAAACTACATAGGCAGGCTGCTATCTCAAAGTAATTCAAGGCAATTATTCTGTGATAAACTACTCAAGCAGAGATAGCACACCAGGAGAATGGATTACAGTGACCTCTGATCGTTTCACTTACATGTTAAACATCTCCTTTCAATCCCAGAGGCTCTGTTGAGAGACTGACTCCTTAGAAACATCATGCTTCCTTGGGAACCCTTAGCAACAAACACCACTACTCTAGCACTAATTATATGTCAACCATTTACAACACACAAGGGCTGAAATACCTAATGTCTTGGCCTAAGCATCAACTGGGCACACTAACAAGTGGGAATTTGGGAAGACAGTCTGGTAAATTCTATAAGGATCCAATGATACAATTTTTTTAAAATAATTGTTTTTTTAGTTCCTAATAAGTGCTTTGAAACACTTAAAGGGGCTATATATAAGAATTTTCAAGTATTCATCGCTTTTTTATTGCCAAAGTGTAAACAGCTTGTAATGAAACTTCCCCAACTTCCTAGGCTGTCTATGAAAATGAAGTTATGTAAAGCAGTGTTTCCCAACCCAGCTCCTGGAGGCACACCAACACTACACATTTTGCAACTCTTCCTAATCAAACACACCTGAATCAACTCATCAGCTCATCAGCAGAAACTCCAAGATAGAAAATAAAGGGGTCAGATGAGGGAGACATCCAAATTGTGGACTGTTGGTGTGCCTCCAGGAACAGGGTTGGGAAACACTGATGTAAAGGAAGGGAAAATCAAAAGGATGTGACGTTTACGCAAAATGCCAAAAGTAATGTCAATGTACTGTAATGTCAATGTTTAATACAAAGAAAATGGATTAATTCAAGCTATAATCTCACATAGCCTGATCTATAATGTCTATAGTCTCAAATACTGTATAATCAAACCATTATAACAGTGTAATTTTAATTAGCCTTCCTCATCTGTCAACATAATGCCAGTGAATTGCAGACCTGGTGCAAACATATCCACATCCCTATGATCAGATGCTTTCTTAACAGCCGTTTTCTCACAACTGTCATTTTTGTTGTGTTTATTTTGTTTTACGGAGAAGAAAGTGTGCAGCACATATTTACATATTCATCTAAACATTTAACTTAACAGCCACCTGTGTTGCTAAAAACCAGGGTTTCTGAATTCTACATATAGCCCCTTTAACCCTCGGTCATTCTAAAGCTCTGGTAAATGGAATCATTGGTTATCCTGAATCCGGGGTTACAATTAATCCTTGGTATTCACTGACTGCACGCCAACCATTTACTACACGAGGGGGCTAAAACAACTAAAGTCTTGGCCTAAGCGTCAACTGGGAACACTAACAAGTGGGTATTAGGGAAGACATTTCAGTAAATACTATCAGGTTCCAATGAATGCTCTCTACCAAAATGGATAATGACAAGAAATAACTCTTCAAATGTTAGAGCAACACATCTATATGATGAAATATAATGTAGCTAAGTTTTACATTATATCTTTGTCTGATTCTATACTAACTTTAATTAGATCCAGCATGGAAAATGTTTGCAAAAAAAACATTATTAGTCACCTCTAACTCTAGATCCTGTGGTTCATCCTCTGAGAGTGGAATGACTACTATCTTGGTGATCTTGTAGACTTTGTGGTCTCCTGGCAACTGGCCCACCAGCGCTTTCTGGCGAATCAGGACCAGACCAAGAGGAAGATCTGCCCAAAAGGGGGGAGGAAGGGAATGTGTCATGAGTGCAGAGTTCCACGCCTCATTTTCCTGCTCTATCCGGCATGATTCATTCCTATGGCAAACATTCTCATAACAATGACTTCAAAGACATTTGCACTGAGATGAGATGCAGTCATACTTTCACTGACAACTCAATGTAAATCAATAGATAAAAGTGCACCCTGCAGCAGGCAACTCTGAGATCTTTAGGTGGAAAATTTAATGAGAACAGCCTGGGCTCTTTGTATGAACGGTGCAAGGAAATATCAGGTTTGCCCACTAGATTATGTTACAAAGTAAGTCATGTATAATATGTAGGCTAGAAACTGATGATATGGCTCATTTATCTGTGTAGTCTTGCCCTGAAAAAATGCACAAAAAGAGCATAAAAACAATCAAAATTATTTTAACCATCAATAACAGTACAAAACGCAGAGTACATATACAGACATAGCAAGAATTTCTCTGATAAAGAAAGAGAAATAATGACATTATACATAATAGCCTGTTAACAATACACAAGAGGTTGGCTTCTCAAATCAACCAGCGAATTATGAAGTGAAAGAATGATGTATGACATCACTTCACTTTCACTGTGCATATAATCCCTCAGGAGCTTCCTTTTTAATCTATTAAGAGGAATTTGTTTAATGGAAATGAATGTCCATATATGGATCATACCACGGTATGTGAATAGGGCAACTATTCAATTCCATTCAAATTAACCTGATAAAGCTACATCGGAACAGATGAAAGACGGTTAGCAATTCCAAAAAAAGAAATAAACCAAATTTAGCTAAAATTTCTGATGCTGGAGCATCATTATGTTAATTACGAGTCTCTGGTACCCAGTTTCTTCCTGCTGCAAACTGAATTACAGAAGAAACAAATGAAAACAATCATGTCTTCTATTAAATCAGGCTCTGAATGGAATTTTAGCAATAACAGCATTACTACAGCGCTACTTTAGTCCAAGAGCCACCAAATTTATTACAGACATTACGGTGAATTAAAAATGTTAATTCTCATCATTTATACACAAATTATACTAGTCTGATGATCAGACTTACCGGCATGAAGCTGTATTTTTCCAATAATACCCTCTACAAGGCCCAGACAGACAGGGTTCCATGCTAGCAGGAGGTCGGTTGCTGAAAGAAGGATTAAAATAAAAGTCACAAGTGCTCAAAACATTTTTTTTCAGTTCCTAATAAGGGCTTTTCACACTTGAGATATTTAACCCTGGGTAAATGGAATCTGGGGTTATCTTGCTTCACATTTCACCTCCTCACAATTTACCCAGGGTTAACAATTAATTCTAGGTTTTCATATGCGGAAATTTTCATATGCATGTCGATGTTGATTGTATGCAGCACATACCTTTTTACAAGCTCTAACATTGCGCATCAGCATTTCACACTATACTATGAATTTTTATCCTGAATTCGTGAGGTCCTGAAGGCAAGAATGAAACGGTTCCTTCTTTACCCCAAATCACATTTTCCATTATCATTTGACATTTTTCCTCTCAAAATCTGAAACGACCATTTATGCAATGCAATATATGCGTCAATTTTTCCATGACTGTCCAAAGCACGTGAATATGAGGTATGCGACCGGGAGTTTGTTGTTAAGCATCTAGCTGTAAGATTTTAACACCACATAATTTCAGTGAACAAGTTTCATAACCCCCGAGTAAAAAGCGTTGCTTGCTAACCCCATTCTAAATTACAAATGTGAAATGTTTCTCTACCCATGATTAATTTTCTCTACCCATGTTCATTTTGAGTGTTTTTATGAATAATTTTGCTCACTAATTTCAGCAAATTAATTTATCTATATATTTTTGTTTGTTTACAATTATTACACACATACACAGATACAATTTTTGTGTTTTTATTCACTTTATTTTACATTATTATTATTACTTTTTTTGCACTGCTGCATCTGGGACAGAGAATAACTTCCACTTATGCTTATTGAATAGCATCACCTATATTGTAAGGAATGATGTGCAAGGTCTGAGATGTCAAGTGCATTTTCTGGACCATCTGAAAGTATGGTAGCTTAATGGCTCCTACTATCTTTGGACAGAAATCATAGTTCCATTTGGAAGTGGACGCTCTTAGCACATTTGCCATTGTCATACACTCAACTCCCCCCTGACTAACTGGGATGAGACGTTCACAGCCTAATGATGGAAGGCTGGGAGATGGATGAGCTGCATCATGAAGTTGCCAAAAACCCTCTATAATGACCATGAGTTTGGCATTGGGCATCATTCCAGTTTGAGGAAAGTTACCTTAAATTTGATATTACGACCTATTCATCTGGCACACTACACTGACTAGGACTGAATAATAAACAAACTATTAAGTAATACAGTGTTACCCAGACATGCTGGCAACTATGGAATTTGTTCAAAAGAACCGAGACTATCTATGCATCATGAATACAGTGGAAACCCTTATCCAGTTAAATAATGAAACAGACTGCAACCTAAACCCGATCAGCCCGGCTGCACACACATGGCTAAAAACAGCTAGAACTCATTCAAATCTTCACAGGCTGCAGTGTCCTCAATACTAGCTGTCCATCTAGTTTTAGAACCACTCTGAACCACTGATTCGAAGCAAAAGACTCCTTTAAGGCCTGGACAGAAAATTTGACTATGACACCTACCGCTTTCTCCAGTAAAACAGTCACACGTCTAACCCCAACTTTAACCTTCGCCATTTAACGGTGTAAATATATAGTTCCCTCGTGAGACGTCTAACAGCATTAGCATTATCCAGCATATTTAGAAATACTCACTGGTTAGACGAGTTGATGTATATTTAAATATTTATTCACAACTGATATTTCTTCCCAAACAGCCATAGTTTTTAAATAAATTATAATCAAAATAAAATAATAATGTTTAATTATGGCCATTTGGTGGTCATTTACAACCTCTGTAAACTGGTTAAATACAATTATTATTTCACAGATCCAGCCTGCACTATTGGAAATGGGCCCAAAGGATGTCATAACGTCAAACCAAGTTCATTTTTATGCAAAATACATTTTTAGAATATATACAATTTGCATTTAGTAACACATTCTGAGTTACTCACCCTCATGTTTTATGGCTTTCTTCCATAGAACACGAAAGTAGATGTCAGACCGAATTTTAGACGCTGACAGACTTTCACTGTTCTCTTTTATTGTTTGGGGGAAAACATGATATGAAAGTAATGGCTACGGAGTCTGTCGGTGCCTAACATCTCCTTTTTTGTTCCACATTTTTGGAATAACATGCATTAATAATGAAAGAAATGTAATTTTCATGTGAACTGCCCCTTTAAGATTCTCAATCTGACATCTAAACGCCCTTGACCAAAATTTACTGACCATCAAACCACATATACTGTAGTAAAAGGGGGTTTATGCACGACATTAGACCAAAACATCAGAGGTTTGCACAGACACTCATGCACGCGCAGCTGCTTTGAAAGTAGGGCAATGAAAACACCACTGGGTATCTTTCAAGACAACAGCCTCGCACGACAAATTACAAAATAAACTAACGTTTCCATTTCTTTAACATTCATTCAACTCTTCTGTCAGGAGAACTCATTTTGTCTCAGGTTTGAAGCAGCGTGTCGTGTCCATTATACGTGAGAACGGAAACACTGAAGCACTGAAACACATGTTATAAGTTAAAATGCAAGCTTTACCCGGTCTCACGGCCACAGATCCATCCTTCCTGCTGCACCACAGCGCGTTATCTCCGCTCTGGAGAATATAATGATCTTTAGCTTGAAACAGCTCCATGTTTATCATAATACCAAAACATAAGGGCGTCCCGACACTAAACCGCTGGATTTGTTCCCGGTCGGAGAAACGAGGAAATGAAGCTGCTCTCTTGTCGTCCACAGGCAGTCCAAATAGACGCCAGCTAACCTGCTAGCTCTATACCTGTGTGAACGTTTAACGTTATACTGATCTGAGAAAGCATCGTGCCTCTATGTCAGGTACTGGCCGATCATCAAAAACGGGTCCTCTACGAATTTAATGTCAGTTGAATAAGTGCGATACTGTAGTAGTGGTTCGGAAATGTACCGGTCTGTCTAATATTTTCCACTGAGGGGAGCAGCAGCGACTGAAACAATTTCCTCCAGTACACACACACGTGACCTCCTCCGTCACACCGAACATAGGTCATCAGTGCCTAGATGCCCCACCTGCAATACTTGTTTTGATGTTGGCTATAATTTTATGTTAGATCGTTACTTGTATGGCATTGTGTTTTATAGAACCTTATATAATCGATGAGCTGTTTCAATATTATGTTGCTGAAGGGCTGTAAAAGTTATTCTATGTAAATTCATGGCTCTGTGGATTAAAATAATGAATCATTCGAGTCGAGCAGTGTGTCAGTTATAACATTATGGGGGTCACACTCATCTTATTGATCAAATGTAATGTTTAATAAAATGATAAATCATTGCCGTATTCCAATTTTGTCTATCATCTGATTCTAACAAAAGCGCTTGAGCAGTAATGTTGTTTAAAAATATGGGTAGGAAACCATAGCAACATTACACCACTTGAGTGCTTTTTTTAGAGGCATTATCAGACACTATATTGAATGCATAAAATGCAGTACATCAAAAGCAAAAACATGTTCTGTGTAAACTGCTGTTTTTCTATGTAAACATGCACTAGTTTCTGGGCCCCCTTGACAGTTTATTGCCTTGGGCCCCTCGCAAGACTGCATTTCGGGGGGTGGGGGACACTGTCTGATCAGGGCTCCTAAAATCATTCTATCACTCCACTGTTACAGCACCCCTGTCTGTGTCTAGCATGCTAAATGAGATCTGTGTGAATGGTCCTTGAAAGTGTGAAAGTGTTGGCCTAACTTTTGAAACATCTGAAAAAAAAAATCACTATTTTACGCTTTGGCAAAGTGGTAGCTAATATTTATAAAATTGTACAATATCATCGGTTTGTTTTTCTACGATCTACTTATGCCCCACTGACAGTTAGGTTTAGGGATGTTGTCAGGGTTGGACCTTGATGCTTAAATGTTTGAACCGTTTCCATGTGATTCACGTCATACGAATTAATATGAAATCGTCACGTCATAAAATAGTTTTCTCATGAGATCAGGTTGAAACGCACTGAGGCGTAGGCCTTATACATTTATGTGAAACGTTTTTTTTAAGACCAACTTTTTGTTTTGACTCCCTTTTATATTAATAATATTAATATGATATAGACTATATTAATTTAGTGTTTGGAGTCCATCCTAAAATGACTGGAGAGATGCAGCATTACTCAATGGCCAGAGAAGTTGTTCGCTGTCTTGCTTGTAAAGCTATAGTTGGAAGTGGGCGTCACTCAGTAACTCCTCTGTACATTATAGTCTTTGAAGCCCATCCTAAGAGGAATTAAATTTCTATCTAGATGTAATATTATCCCCAATTGATTACATAATGCTGTGTTCTCACTCTAGTTTTCAAGAGCGTTTTATTCTGCAAATTTGCCTAAAAGGACCCTTTTCCGCCGACTCATTTCTTGATTTTCTAATGTAAACTGCTCCCCTTTTTAATCACTGTGGTTTTGGTTGATCTACATGTTTAGCAAGCCCTCTTTATTATAACTGGGTATTCATTCTTGTTTGTAAATATTGATGTTTATCATATAATTCTTTTCCTTACCAAACTCAGATGAGATTACATCGTTTCATTCATTTTGATGCATTTTATGCTGACTAAGTCTAGTCTTAATGATCATGATACTATAATTTTACCCAAAAATACCTCAAGTACTGTACAAAAATAATACATAATAAGCCACTGGATGGACCATGCAGTATTTATCGTGTTTGTACCTTAGCATTTCATACACAGTTACTAGACACAGCATACATCTTTTTTTAAACGGTGGTTGTAAATTAAAAACCATGCAACTTAATGTAAGCAAATAGCTTTATTATTTTTTATTTGCAGTCATGCTTATGTGACCATATCATGTCAACATTTTAACAAACTGCAAATTTCCAAGCTGTGAACACTGAACATTGCATACTATTTCACAAAACAGACTTGTCGAAACCAGTTTTGTTCGCAGTGTTATTACGATATCAGAATCAGTAACAGGTCATTGAGATAAAAAAAAGCCTCACAACAGTATTGTGAGACCTACAGCAATCCGTTTTAAACTTAATTGAGCTGACACATTATACAAAGTAATTTTTGGTACACTCATTTCAAGTCCATTTCAAGCAATTTGTGATTAATTTGCCTTGCTCGAGGGCACAATGTTGATAAAACAGAATTATTTTGGTACCTCTTGAGTTTATGAATCACCACAACTTTGGACTGACCCTGACTGCTTTAACAAACCATTCCTTAATCATAAGGCGACCATATTCAGTGAGAATTTTGTTTTTTAAATTTAACATTTTTAAGAACACTCTTACTACTGGAAATGTTCATTTTGGCACAGAAAAATAGAATAAAAATATAGCATTATTTTTATCACGGTCATTCAACAAATAACAATACTGACAAGCATTCGAACCATCTCAGGGAATTCTGTCAGCAAAGCTTGCTCTCAACCTCAACAATCAATTATTCTCCTGTATGCTGCTCATTAATATTAAAAATGCATATTATTTATATATAATATATAAAGAATCTGTTCCAGAATCTCCTCATATATATATATATATATATTAGTGTATACACAAAACCTTCCCAAAATCCAAAACCAAAATGAATGCTTTTATATTTAAAATGTATACATTTCTTCTATTTTAGTCCACACATTTTACAAATCAAAGTTTTTCACTGTGATAGCCCACTACTTCAAAAAAACATGTGTTCTTGAGGAATATTCAAGAGCATTTTAACATTCATTCCACATGGTACAAAAGATACTTATTGGACGTTAAAATACTTTCTTCTGGTTCAAGGCCTCGTTTTCATGTATGTTTTTGAAGAAAACATGTCAGCGCTATGTCTTTTGCTATAAGACACTGGCATGGTGCAGATTTGACAACAGCAGCATCACATAACAGCACACGATTGCACTCAGTAAACAAATCACGTTAGATCATTTTCAACAGAAAACTTCAATTATTCGTGCATGCAACTAATGATAATTGTGCAAGTAAAAACAAGAATGGGGATTTGATTAGTGTTCTTCTCAAATTTGTGCAATTATGAAATCTCCTTGACCTTCTCTGTGTTTGCTTGGTAAATCATACTCTGCTCCCCTTTCGCCTCGGGGCACGTGTCACCGACCAGCCCTTCCAACTGCTCTCCAAACACCTCCAGTTCATCAAGAATGGTCTGAACTCTGCGGACACCATCCCTCCGAGCCTGACGCACATCCGGACGACCTTCAGGGTCTACGGAGTCCAGAGCTAGCAGTTCTTTGGTCAACATCTCCTCCAGGACCAAGTATCTTTTATCATTCTTCTTCCCGTCGAAACATTTCACCTCCTGTGCCAGTTTCTCCACACGTTCCAATATCTGGTGCACTTTGATCAGTCCTGGGTGACTCAGATCTTGTTCCAGAATCTCCTCAGTCTGGAATTGTGGAGGTGGGACATCTTGAGGTGTTTGAGGGGCAACGGTTTCCTGGAGTTCTGGTGCTGGAGGAACTTGTATGGTAATATTGGATGTCTCTGTTACCTGCGGTGACTGTGGTATGGGTTGCTGTGCTTTCGGCTGAGGTGTTTGTGTAGGTTGCTGTTGTTGCTGTACTGGCTGATGATGTATTTGCTGAGGAACATCATTCACTCTCTGAATGGGAAACTCAAATGCAGGTGGCGGTCTGACAATTTCTTCAACTGGTTGTTCAGCTTTAGGTGGTATTGCTGCGTGTCCAATATGTTGCTGGATCTGGTAATGTTAACATTTATTTTTGTTTAATTTCATATATTACTTCTTCTGAACACTTTAGTAATGCTAACACTCAATCCCCCAGTTTCACAGACAAGGCCTAGTCCCAAACTAAAATGCATGTTTGAGCCGTTTTAACTGAGAGCAACTTCCATTGACATATCTTAAAATAATCAGTGTCGTTGTTTTGTCTCAAGATGTACTTCAGCAATGTACTTTTTCTAAGGCATGTTTATAAAAGCTATTTAAATGTCCTAATTGAACTAAGGCCTAATCCTGGCTTAATCTAAGTCCTGTCTGTGAAACCAGGCCAATATTACATAAATTAATCTTAATGGCTTGAGCTTATGCCAAAAAAAAAAAAAAAAAATCTAATACCTTACTAAAAACACACATACCTGGGGTCTCTCTCCCATGATCTGAGACACAACTGGTGACTGGGCCCTTAAGGGGACCGAAATGGGACTGGCAGCACGGTTCTGTTGAATCTGAATGGGCACTTGTTCACGATAGATAGGGATTTTTTCTCGTGTTGGATGAGAACTTTGGCTAGGCTGAGATTGTAAGGACCCCCCAACACCCTCATGGATCACCGGAATAGGGATGTAGCCCACCCGGAGACCTGTATTGCTGGGTCTGGGCGGTTGATGAAGGCCACTGATTTGTTGGTGTGTCCCCTGTGTTTGATGAACCTAGTGAAAATGAAAATACAGTTTGATTTTGGAAATAACTAGCACCACCTTTACACTATACAGTACTGTTGAGAAGTTTGGGGTCAATAGGATATATATTAATACTTTTATTCAGCATTAAATTGATTAATTGTCAGTAAAGACATGTATAATGTTACAAAAAAAAAAAAAAAAAAATTATATATATATATATATATATCTCAAATCAAATCTATTCTGTTTTAAGTTTTTTTGGGGGGGAGATTTATGTTCATCAAAGAATACTGAAAAAAATGTGTCCTAGTTTCTACAAAAACATTAAGCAGCACAACTGTGTTGAACATTGATAATAATAAGAAATGTTCTTAATGTAACTGCAGATACAAGTAATAACCTGAAAACTATATGGCAGAAGGATTTGGGGACAGATATCCATCAACTGGCTGTACATCATTTCTAATGTGGGTAAGAATATAAGGGAAGCTAGGGGGAAATTAATTCATTACAAAGTAATACATAGATATTATTATACACCATCTAGGCTTTACAGAATGGGTATAGCTAGAAATAATCTATGCTGGAAATGTAAGGAAGAAGAGGGTACTTATTTACATATGATTTGGGAATGTGCCTTAGTTGACCCATTCTGGTGTAAAATTCTGGGAGTAATGGAAGAGTGGATGGGATCTAATTTACCTGTGGAACCACGTCTATGCATTCTTGGCGATAAATCAGTGGTACCCAGCATAACAAAAAATGTATTTAACCTAATTAAGATTGGTTGTATTACAGAGGCTAGAATGATTTTACGCAATTGGAAATTCCCCAAAACCCCAGACTTGAAAGATTGGATTGATGGGATGATTGAAATTGCTTCATAGAGAGAGCATGTTAGGGAGACTACATAGTGAGGGAAAAATGAAAAAAACATGGGATAATTTTTGGCAACATATAAAAATGGTTTGAATAAGTAGGACTAATTAACAACCGTTTAATTTCCATGTGCTTTTGTTATGATTGTATTCCACTGATGGTGACTAGTGGCTGAATGTGTTATTGCAAAGACTATTATTGAATGCTGTGGTGATGTACTTTGAAGTTTTGACTGTTGAACAATAAAAAAAGTTGAATTACAGAAAAAAAATAATAATAAAAGAAATGTTTGTTTAAGTACCAAATCAGATTTGCAATCAGAAAAAAATAATTACATTTAAATATCAAAATAGAAAATTATTCTTATTTTAAATTTCAATGATGTTGCCCAATATTACTGTTGTATTGCAAAAATACAAAATATATAGTATACTTCATAAAAAGGAAAATTTATATTATATATATATATATATAAACCATTTACTAAAAACTAACAAAAATAATAACTATAAATAAAATCAAAAATATATTATAATAATTATAATATAAATATTTAAAATATTGCATTGACATGGGCAAGGGTTGACATGCCAACGTGAAGTGCCACATTAAATAGAAGCAGAATATATGAATCAGCAATAATGTATTTATATTGCCACATTTAGCAAGTATTAATTTTCAGAAACATATAAAACTATAACAACTTTAAAGTTTAGCAAGAAAATACAGGACACCAGGAAAAATTACAAGTGAAAATCCTTCAGAAGCATAGTCAATAATGTGAACTTTTCACACTGAATTCAAAGTCTAATAGAGTCTAATGGGCTTACCTCAGGCCCATGTGAAGCTGGAGAGCAAGACAAACATGCCTCTGATGGGGTCTGCACTGGAGATCTAGGCCGACAGTGTGCTGTCGGAGTCGGAGAAGGTGTACGTCCATCTGTTCTCAAGTTTTGCTGCACTGCTGGATGAAAGTAGGAGAAACTAGGATACTGTTGCAGCCTGGGTTCAGTGTTTTCATGGGAGACTGGGATGGGGATGTAGCCCTGGCGTAGCATTGGTTGCCTCATCTCTTGAATAAAGGTTTTGTGCATGTCCTGAGGAGACTCTGAGGACATAGAGGGGCCATTTGAAAAAATCTGAAAAAATAAGTAAATAAATAAATAAGCAGTTGAAAAGACTATTCAAAATTAACTCAGTATTTGTATTCATAATGGTCGTATCCTCATGCAATGATGAGAAATTTAACATCATAATGCCAGTAATGCAATATATTCTGGTGAACAACATCACTTCTGAGGATGCTTTTCCTTCCTTCTCCGCTGAAGTATTTAGTAGCTATACGTCAAATAGTTTCGCAGGAGAAGGCAAATAACAAAAGCATGTGGTTGACTGGGTTATTGAATAAGCTCCAATTATTAACAATGCCATTACAAGCAGCATGACAAAATACTTTGACTTGCAATGACTTTGCTACGGGCAAAATTATTAAAAACAAGCCAGAGATAATGGTATGTAGATGTTTTTTGTGAAATAATTCTGCACCATCAGTACCTGGATCATTATTCTCATGATTAGTCTGAACTGTAAAAGGAAAATAATGGGAACGCACCACAGCCACAATGGAAACAAACTTTTGGGAGTTAAACATTGACATTCATTTGAAGGGCTTTCAAAAACAATATCTAATATTCAAACTCGAGTATTATGAACTCAAAGTCACTCTTGTATTAGACATGACACATTTTGAGATGTGAATAACAGTGTTTTATACCTGCTAAATTTTTCCTATTAGCTTCACATCACTGTCAAGTTGTAGATTTTTACGACTTGTCATACACAGTCATGTGCGAATTCCACCCGTTGTAAATCTGTCTAATGTAAAATTATATTATTTATATTACTGCAGCCAACCAATCAACTTGCTTCAATCAGTCACTGCTTCAATCCAGTACATAAATGTAAAACTCATCTTGGAACACAGCTCGCGTTTTCTCTCATCCGTTTGACACGAAAAGGTCAGTCCGCCCTCGCTCAATGACAAGGCAGTCCAGGATCAAACATGAAATATGAGTGGGTAAAAACTGTACACAGCAACTGTTAAGCGACTGCATTGGCTTACAGGATATACCCAGTATGCTGTCGATTCTAATGCCATGACTCACACTAGGCAGCATTTTTCAATGGGTTCCTGTGCTGTTGACACTGTGTCTTAAAATACTCTTTGTGAGGGGGAGGGCCTCCCTTACTCATCAATGTAAATCAGAGGTGCACAGACACAACAAACATCAAACAAGATAAAATCCCTAACAAATCATCACGAAACACCTATTCTGATTTTGAAGCTGCAGAACAGCCAGTAAACATACTTTAAGACAGTGGTTCTCAACTGGGGGGCCGAATATTGCTAAATAAAAGCACGGCCGGAGCTACTGTTGCTCATCGTCTACGACGGAATCCAGTCGTTTCAATCGGATTCTACGAGATTTGGAGTATCGCGTGAGGGTAAAACAAAGTCCCCAGCTTGCGTTCAAGTTGGTCAAGCAAATTTACGGTGTTGAGCAACAGAAAGCTGCGTGGTTTGAAGGTGCCTTCTGTGTGAGGCGTGTTTCACACATCATTACACTACTGACAATTTTCAGTGGATCGTTTTTGTCTGTGAAATTCCACTAATGTGACAACAACTTAACCATTTTTTGTTTTCCAGAGGAGAAAAAAAAAAAAAAAAAAACACTGCCAACCAAAAATACTAAATGATAAAGTTCAGATGCTGACGTTCAGCTAAATGTAGTTGTAAAATAAATTATAATTTGGGATGGACAATAAAAACAAGTTTTGGCATTGTAAACATAAAAGATTAATTTGGCAGTATACCCATGTTGGTATAGGCCACGCTTATAATGCAACACTCAATATGAATCTAATTCTCTGGGACAGAAAAAAACCCTGATTTAAGTTTTATAATGTTATGATGTTATATAGTTTACGAAACTGATTCAAAACGAAGATGCTAAACAGAGATATTAATGGCTAGTTAGTGTATATGACCTCACGCCCTCTGCTTTTTTTGACACGGACGCCAAGAGCAGCGCCGAGTTTATCTCCTGGCAGCTGTGTCTTTCCAGTAGATTCTTGGTGACACTAACTTCGGACAAGTGTTGATCTATCTAATGAAAGATGCCAACTGGCAAGCCCTCGTGTTCCCCCCACACATTTTTTACCTTCAGTCCAGAACAGTTCGACACTTCCAGTGTGTAACTTTCAAGCCCATTCATTGGGAATGACAGAACCCTTGAGTGGGTGGATCTTTCTCAAATCCCATGTAAGGGAAACTTTGAGGGACGTGTTATTCTGTTCGGTTCCAGGGATGTGGAGAACAAGCGCAGTGTGCGTAGTTCTCGAGGCTTTAAATAAACATTGTGGAGTCGTTCGAACACTCTCACATATGACTGCAGTGCGTCACACACTAATCACTTCAGCTGAGATCATCACACTAATATATTTCGTCCGTGCACATTCCGCCAAGCCGTTCGAACGCACGCGAAGCGCTATTTCGATTCACGCGCGAGCTAAAGCAAATATATCAAGTGCGTGGCTGCTCTGCCCTAGACAGTCAGTGTCTGCTCAAGTATGATTTGGATGTAGCCTACGCACTCATCAAAATTGTCTTTTTCGATGAAACACCCTCTAAAATGCCATAACCCACAGTAATCTATCAAACGCGCCATATCCAGATCTGCATTTTTAAATCGCCCGAAAACCGACCACATTTGACAGCGCAACTTCCAAAAGCAAAATCAAGATCTATCTTTGGCTACTTACCTTTTTCGTGTCATGCCTCGGATCATTCCACGTCGTTGTGCGATTGTTATGATCCACAAAAAACGGCCAACCTGTCTGCGGGTCAATTTTGATCTCCCACCCAGGTGGTAGAGGATCGTTGGTTGCCATCGTTTCGACTGGAGACAGTGTTTTCATACTCTGATATTGCTTCGCTCCCGAATATTGTGCCATTACAGCCGCTACAGACGCTTTAAAGGGTCCGTTTGATGACGTACTGTAAATGGGGATGGGTTTCTGGAAGCAGCAAGGTCCCTCCGAAGACTAACGAGAAACTTCTAGCTGAGAGTTCACTGTGACGCCCACGTGTGTGACCAAAAATGACCCCCTGACCGTCCAGACACATATCCAATCTGACACTTTAAACGCTCGCCTCCCCCTCCGGGTTATTGGGCAGAACACTTGTTGCTGTTTTAGCGTTCATTTCTAAAGAAAGACAGTTATACATTTTTTTTTTTTATTTTAAATCTGTTTGATCTGTGCTGTGCCATTCTACTCTTTTTTTTCCCATTTGTCATTGCATAATGCTAAATGATTTGGGATGTAAAGAGAAGCCCATCTAATCTGTTATTTTAGATAAAATATAATGACCTATAATTTAATACAATAAAATAATGCAAAATACTAGGACAGTTATAGTAGTGTACGCTTTGAGTAGAGCTTTGTAAATCTGTCAATTAAATATTTGACTTTTTTTAAAGAGGCTCATGCACTCTTCTATATGAAGAATACATTGCAACAATTATTTAAATCATAATACACACACACACACAATACATTTTCTAAAGGACAATTTACTGTTTCTTTCACTAGGGGTAATGTTCAGTTAAAAGTTTTGTATCATCATTAAAAATATGAGGTGGTATCAGTCTGTCTCTACTTTTTTGCCAAAGACCGCATTTATTGAAGCTCTAACAAGTGGTCACTAGAAAACAAGTAAAAGGCCTTGAAATATTTGGCTGAATGAAAACATACATGTACATAACATGCAAGTTCACATTATCAAGTAAAAATCTGATGCATGATATCTTGACACCTGCTGCATTTACCTTTAACACAAGAACGGCGATTTTTATCAAGTACCCCTTTCCTGCCTGATCAAGCGTCCTGCTTCTGCACATGCGCAGTGACTATCTTCCTGACTGACCGGGTTCCGCCATTTTCTACTCAAGATTGAAAGCCAGTCCTGTATTGTTCATCCTAAAAATAACCCACATTTGAGATACTGAAAACAAGTTTTGTTAGCACTCCTTCCGGCATCCAAGAATGGAGGACGAGAGCCACCCAAAAACCCTGTAAGTAGCTGAAAACAAACCCTGTCAGTGCTCATTGAATAACCGCCAATCCTTAGCACCACTGACACTATTCTAGCTAACAGCTAGATCCAAAACGACGTCCTACAAACGTTTTTGACGTCAAGTACTTTCAGTAAGCCCTGCTTAATGTCGACAGCGGTGCAGTCAGTTACTGTCGCTAACATTTCTTACAGTAGAAAGAACGAAAAGCTTTTATCTTCATCCGGCGAGCGTGGGAAACATATTTAGCTCTAGCATGCTTAAGCTAAGCTAGCGGCTAAGTGGTTGAATTGGCGTAACATCAAAAATAATTAAATCCAAGGCTGACGCAAATAACATGGCTAAATGTGAAATGTATTGCCTAAGTTACAATATATGGGATTAATATGCACATTATTAAACCACAATGTTCAGTGTTTATGTGTTTGATCGAGTATGTCATTGTTGGTTTAGGAAAGGCCTAATCTAATCTCAGGCCTGGTATCTTTTCTAGAAGTGTGGATTTTATGTTTGGTATTGGTACTACACTGTGAGATAAAAAAAATGTTATGATGATTATCTGTAACTGTAAATGTGTATTATTATACTAAATAATAAGGGACGAACTATAATGACTGTGTGTATATCTCTTAATTTAATGTATCCTTTCTGCATTTTCAGCTACGTGGGGAATCTTTCAAGAGATGTAACAGAGAACTTGATCCTTCAGTTATTTACTCAGATTGGGCCATGTAAAAGTTGTAAAATGATAACAGAGGTAAACATTCATCACAAATTACACTTTTTCAAATGTTTCCTGAAATGTTCTGAATTTGAGCTCATCATGATGAGTTTGTGACTGCAAATGGGTTTGTGTGGAAACGCCTGCCAAACTCTAAATTTGTTAATATGTGGAATAAATGTGCTTTAAAATGATTCCAGAAAAAAGATAATTTTCTTAGTTCTTAAAATTAAGCTAAAATGATGTTGACAGAAAATATTAAACAGTCTTCCACCCAATACCCATGACTTTGCAATAATATATTTTCCTGGCTTTTCTTCTCAGCAGTCCGATAGCAGCAGGAAGGTGAACTCTTCTATTGGATTTTCTGTTTTGCAGCATACAAGCAATGATCCGTATTGCTTTGTGGAGTTCTTTGAACATAGAGACGCTGCAGCTGCTTTAGCCGCCATGAATGGAAGGAAGATTTTGGGAAAGGTACATCTTGTAGCATCGTTTCGTTAGAGAAATGCAACAAGATTTGGGTGGTTTGATGTTTATTGTGAAACGTTGCAGCCTGAATATCATGTTATCGAAGGTAATTCCTTCAAGTGTGTTTCTGTTGACAGGAAGTCAAGGTAAATTGGGCGACTACTCCTAGCAGTCAGAAGAAAGACACATCTAGTAAGTTATTGCTTTTATATCAATTGTGGTTTAGTTTAGTTTTTTTAATTTTCATAAATGTAATTCTTTGTTAAATGCCTTTTTTTCTGCAGATCACTTTCATGTTTTTGTGGGAGATTTGAGCCCTGAGATCACAACTGATGACATCAGAGCTGCATTTGCACCCTTTGGGAAAATCTCGTAAGTTCCATGCAGTCACACCTTTTTGTGGAATATGTTTTGCTTTTGTCTGAATAATGTCCAGTGGTTGTGTGTTGTTACTTTGAGCCAGATGACCTTTCTGTATTATTTTTTAACCCATGTTTTCCTAAAACTATGGAAACTGTTTCATAGATTTTGTTATTGTTGGTTACCTTTTGGTTGTTAATAGTTAACACATTTGCTCATTTTGGGAGTAAATTTATGCATAGATAAACATTTACTTTACATTTGTCACTTATGCTAGGATTAGCTGGCACATTTAGTCAGTTTTGTCAGAAATGAAAGCATTTTTTCCCCTCCTTTATATAAAACAACTACATTTGTCACAGCAATTGAGAACAGGATGTCATAGTGTTTTAGAGACTATAATTTTGGTTTAAAGGTAGTGTTTAATTGCATTGATAAATTGAATAGTCCCATAATCAGTTATGATCAGCAAGCACAGGGCAGTATAGTCAATATTGTGTACCCAGATCGATCTGTTGTGCACCTTAAAATTTTTCATCACTCCACTGCTTTTCCGAAATTGGTAAGTAGTTTTGATTTACCTAAAAATTTAAATTTTTAGTTGTCAACACACAAAAAACATTATGCACTGTCACTCTGCAAAATTTTCAGAGTCTCCTTTAGCTCTGAGTGTCAGTTAATAGAGCTCTGGTTATTTTACAGAAATGCTCATAGGATTGGACAGGAGCTTGAAGGCTAACAGCAAGGAACTGTGCACTCTGGGAACTCAGATGTAGATTTTTTTTTCTATTCACTCTTTGCTTTTTATATTTGTATATTGTAATATTTTTCTATTAACGCTGACGTAGTGTAGACTTTTAACAATCCTCAGATAATTCATGAATATTTGCTTGTAAAATTGTTTTATGATGGTTTTCCTAGTTGTGTTGATAGTTTGATTCTTCTCAAATTCTGAAAATGTTAATTTTTCGAAATTTGCAGCTTCCCAAACTCCATATTGGTGGTAAAGAATTGACCAGGAAAAATAAAGAAATCTGTTAACAGGCCATGTATGCCGTTTAATTCCTTTTTTCTCTTTTTTGATATTTCTATGTACTCTTGAGTAGAATTAGAGACAGCAGTTCAAACTAGGAATGCATGGTAATGACATTGAAGACTTTTACTAATATAAGAGATTAAGTACTAGTGATTAAGATGAAGATTGGATCACTGTTGTGTCACAGGAGATGTCTTAGAAAAGTTGCAATCTTTGCAGGAGCTTTTAAACATACATGCAGTAGTGTAGGTTGCATGACTTTGTACTTGTTTTTTATTTTATATAATTTTTAAAGTACCAGTAATCAAGAGAATATAAAGTTGTTAGTTTAAAGTTTTGTTAGAATAACTTAGGATATTGTTACAGTGTCAGTACAGTGCAATGTGTGTGTGGTTCCTTTCTTTCTTAGTTCCTCTAGCAAGCCTTCAATGGACTGACTTTTCCGTTGTTACGTTTTTCTTTCAGGGATGCACGAGTGGTGAAGGATATGACAACAGGGAAATCAAAGGGGTATGGATTTGTGTCCTTCTATAACAAACTGGTAAGGCTCCAGTACAGGAACACAGAGTGAAGGTTATTCTATTTCTGTTTACTACAATTCATATTATAGCTGTAGTATTACAGATATTCAGTCTACTGCAATGA
Source organism: Zacco platypus (assembly GCA_038088235.1). NCBI lineage: Eukaryota > Metazoa > Chordata > Actinopteri > Cypriniformes > Xenocyprididae > Zacco > Zacco platypus. The sequence continues at coordinate 13,226,667 of CM076078.1, read as the reverse complement.
GTCAGACTGTTAGTTGAATTTGCTGTTTGAGTGCAAGTTTTTAGTCAGCTTAATAATAGTACTTCAAAGCAAACTAGGACATTTATGTGGGAAGTTCCTAATTATAAAGATGAACTATTAAAAGTCTAGTAGTGCTTCTGAGAGATTATGCTTTTGTTTTGCTTTTTTACATGTGTTTGTTAAATTTGTCGTTTCTTCTCTTGTAGGATGCTGAGAATGCTATAGTACACATGGGGGGTCAGTGGCTTGGTGGACGGCAAATCCGGACTAACTGGGCAACTCGGAAACCACCCGCACCCAAGAGTGTGCAAGATAGTAAGCCTGATCTCAATCCACTTTGTCTTTCTTTGGTTTGCTAACTGTCTTTGAGTTGAGCTAATTTGATGTGACTGTAATTGGGGAAAATTTCAGATAGCTCCAAGCAGCTGAGGTTTGATGAAGTGGTAAACCAGTCAAGTCCTCAGAACTGCACAGTGTACTGCGGTGGCATTCAGTCAGGTCTCACAGGTATGTGTGCATTTGCTCTTTTTCTCACCCGTTCTGAGGATTTGTATGCTTGCTCACTCTTAGTGCTTTGTGATGTGACTCGCATTGCTCTCTTCAAACAGAACACCTTATGCGACAGACGTTTTCTCCTTTCGGACAGATAATGGAGATCAGAGTTTTTCCGGAGAAGGGTTATTCTTTTATCAGGTATCATTCAACTGTTCCTCTGATGTTTTAGTCATCTTCTGTCCAGATGGTTTATGATGTGGGCAGGCTATGTATAATATAAAATATTGTAGAAGCACCTATAATTATATTGAATATGTAACACATTAATGGTTGCTTGTTGGGGCTGCATTTAAATGGCTGCTGAAGTTAAATCAATACTTATTTGCTTGTTTTTACTCTTCACAAAAAAAAGGATATGGGTAATATGGATTGATTTAAAAAATCTACTGGATTTATTTTAAATTGTATTTGATATTACTGTTTTTATTTTATCATTGATCAAAGGCAACCTTTTCAAATCTTTGCGATTTTAAACATAACATTTATTTACATGTATAATTTATTATATATGTAATAGCGATGTTTCTAATATATTTATATTATTTCTATTATGTATTTATTTTTAAAGGAAAATATCAAGATTTAATTAGCCACATGGTGACAGTCCTGCTGATTTTATTGTAAACCATAGGATTGCTGTGCTCTTCACATTCCTTCAATCACCAGTGTCATTTTCTGTTAGGTTCTCCTCTCATGAAAGTGCTGCTCATGCCATCGTCTCAGTGAATGGTACCACCATCGAAGGTCATGTTGTCAAGTGCTACTGGGGCAAAGAGTCACCTGACATGGCCAAAAATGTCCAGCCCGTAAGTGCTTGTGAATTTGCTTTATTAGTAGTAGTATTAGTATTAATCTTATTTTATTGCGGTGTTAAATTTGTCCTAGTGTTGCGCTATCGTGACATTGTTTGAATCAGGCCAGCATTTTTTTTTTCTTCTTCTTCTTCAGTGTCCTAACAGTAGACAAGTAAAGCTCAAGTTCTTAATGCTTCATTCACAGATGGAGTACGGTCAATGGGGACATTGGAATCAAATGTATGGCAATCCTCAACAATACGGTCAGTACATGACGAATGGCTGGCAAGTACCATCCTATGGAATGTATGGACAAACATGGAATCAGCAAGGATTTGGTGTAGAGTAAGTTTTCATATTTCTATATGTGTATCATGTTTTACCTTTGTAGGGACTTAAATGTTTACACCCACTTTTTGTTTTTCTCTGCTCTAGACAATCACAGTCTCCTGCCTGGGTGGGAGGCTTTGGGACGCAACCCTCTCAGGCTCAGCCTGGCCCAGTGATGAACCAGGCTAACTTTGGCATGGCCGGTTACCAGACACAGTAATCTGACCTTCGTTCTCCATTACACACGCCTCTCGCTTCTATACATCCTGCTCTCACAGGGAGGGTAGCTAAAAACTAATAGGTGCACATCATCTTTTCCAAACAAGCTTTGGATCTGAAGCAGGAATCGCTTTATTGTAAAGATACAAATTTAGATTAGAGGCAATTGAGATGAGCGCCTTCAATGGAAATCTGAATTCAATCATGAGATTTGTTCCTGTTTTAGTGGAATTGGAGATGTATATCTCTTGTATCCCCACCATTTTTTTTTCTTGAGGAAAACTGCTGAATTTCCCTTAAATCCCAGCTTCAGGAACTTCACAGGTACATTGCAGAAAGCCCTTGGTGTAAATGGTTTTTTGAACCAAGAATTTTCATTTATTTTATTTGTTTTCTCTTCCTAAACTGATCATACGTTTGCTTGTTCATTGCAGTATGGACTTTGAATTTTGTACAAAAACACAACAAATGGCAACAAAAAAAACTTTCATTCTGCATTCTGACTTGGCAAACAAATGTAAGTAAAGGCACTTTTTGGGGGTTCATTGAACCTGTGTCTTGTAAATGTTGACGTGTAAATGAATTTCTATGTGCAGTGGTGTATATTTAATCCACATTTAGCTCCCTTGTTCTCCTCCGATTCTAGAGCTCTTTGATACGGTGTGTATAATGTATCTTTTTACTCCAATTTACAGACAGTGAAATCTCCCATTCATTATGGAGAAGGGGTCATGATGGCCATACCTGTAAATATCTTTTGATATCTTGGCCTGGAATAAGGGTTTCAAAGCATGCGCTCTACTTGACAGACTTTTGCAGAACTAATGCAGCGTATGTTAGACAAATGTTACATGTGTGACTGACAGTTACAAGCAAGCCTTAATTTTTGCTCAGTCCCACACAAATTTCAGTTGAACACTTTGAGACCCTCGTAGAGAGCTGTATGATTTATTTTAGAGCCTACTGTAAATTTGTCCTTTTGCTGTTTTAACAAATATGCGTGCCATTTTTGAGTAGCCAGAGATGAGGTTTGGATTTTTATTTTTTTTTGTTCCCCTTGGGGGTGTTAAGGAATTGCATGTTTCAAACCATAATATTGAGGTTGCTCAAAGCGTTGAATGTAAAAGGCAGAAATGTTTGAATACGATTTAGCATTTCAAGTTTTCTTTTTAGTCTAAATGAGTCTCAATAAATGAACCATTGGACAAGAAATTTGCTTTTTTTTGTTTTTTAAAGTATGGTCTGGTTGCAATATAGTAAATCATAAAGCCATTTGGTTTGCAGTTTCAATTATTTATTTGCCTATATTTAATTTGAATCAGAAAAGAAAAAGATAAATATTTATCTTTAAATATACTAGCAATATTGTTCCAAGATTAGTATATAAACTAAAGTAGTTTGAGTATACACTGATATGCTTCTCACTATAGAATACATCTACAAGAAGTTCATATCAAAGTATGTAATAACATTCCATAGACTAATACACACTGCACTTTGATTACTGTTTTCATAATTTGTGACTCTTCTCACTAATTTTAGCTCTGTGAAGCATCCATATATAATTGGAAAGAAAGGGTGCAGGGTTTAATGAATGATTTTCACTTGTATCTTATTTGTACAAAAGTTGTTTCACAAGAACTAATAGTAATCATGAAAAATAGTTGAAAAATTCCCAGAAACTAGAGGGAATATATTTAAGACGCCACAATACATCAGTTACACTGCTGAAACATTAATTAAACCTTAAAGAGAAATATAATCAGACTGACAATCATATTACCTCTTATTCCCTCTTATAAATATCACAATAACTGCAAATTAAACTGCCAGTATGGAGAAGAGACAAACAGATTTCTGTGCTGCTTGTAAAATAAGAGTACTTGATCTATTCTACAGTAATACCTTCCTCTTTACAGTCTATTTCCCAGACCAGGCTTAGATGACGCCTGTGTTAGTCACTTTTAAACTTGGGTTTTGATGAATCAGTGGCGTGCAGAACTACTGTTCTCGGTGACGACTGGCCATCCTACATCTGGGTGCAAACGATTCCTCATATTTCCCATCGGACCAGCTAATGACCAGGATGGTGGTCCCTGAGCCAAGACTCTTTCCAGGTTTACCTGAATATTCCCTCCTGAAGCCGGTCTTGATTCCTGTCACAATACAGCAGCATGCCTTACATATCTTCTATAATATATGCACGATTCCTGTATTTTATATATTTATGTATTTGTTAATATATTTTAAGTATGATGTCATAAGTTCTATAGTACTAAAAACTTACATCATCTCTAGCCGTCTGCTTATCCATGTCTCTGTTTTCTGTGTGGAATGTCTGTTGTCTCATTTTCTCCGTAACATCCAGTTTGGACATTATAGAAGTCAAAACATTTTCAAGCCGAGCAACTTTGTGAACCAGCCTGGAATACAAAAACAACAACTAGAGCTTAAGAAGTATTAAATGACTAAAACTGAAATAAAAATAAAGACAAATATAATGGGAAATATAAAATATATGGTAACACTTTACAATAAGGTTCATTAGTTAACATGAGCTAACAATGAACTGCACATATACAGCATTTATTAATCTTTGTTAATTTTAATTCCAACACTTACTAAAACATTAAAATCTTGTTAACATTAATGAAGTGTGAACTAACATGAACAAAGAATGAATAACTATTTTCATTAACTAATGTTAACAAAGACTAGGAAATACAGTAACAAATGTATTGCTCGCAGTTAGTTCATATTAATTTATACATTAATGTTTAACTAATGAACCTTTTTGTAAAGTGTTACTATATATATGTGTGTGTGTGTGTGTGACCCTGGACCACAAAATCAGTCATAAGGGTCCATTTTTTTATGGAATCTGAGGGTGCAAAAAAAAAATCAAAATATTGAGAAAATCAAGTTGTCAAAATGAAGTCCTTGGTAATGCATATCCACTCACAAAAATTTTTTTTTCATATATTCACAATAGGAAATTTATAAAATATCTTCATGGAACATGATCTTTATTTAAAATCCTAATGATTTTTGGCATAAAAGAGAAATAATTTTGACTCTGCCATGCAATGTATTCTTGGCCATTGCTACAAATATACTTGAGCGACTGGTATTGTGGTCCAGGGTCTTATATATAATAAAGAGTTAAAAGCACATTTAAATAACCAAAACCGAAAATAAAAGATAATTGAAAATATTGGTAACTCTTTTACCATGAGGATTCATTTAAAATGAGCTAACTAAATTAGTTAACATGAACTAACAATGAACACTATTTATGAATCTTAGCTAAAGTTAATCTCAGCATTTACTAATACATATTTAAAAAAAAAAAAAAAAAAGTTGTAGGCCTATCTGTTAGCATTAATGATTGCACTGTGAACTAACATGGATGTGAATATTTCTGATAACTAACTTAGGTTAATAAATGCTGTAAAATGTATTGCTCATTGTTAATTCATGTTAGTCAATGCATTTAGTAATGTTAAAAAATGAAACCTTAATGTAAATTGTTACCAAAATATTAATAAACGATAATGCATATAAATAATACTAAAATTACACTGGACATCTTACTTCTGACACTAAGAGTTTGAGACACGATGATTCTGTACACAAACCTCTGAAAGTCCTCCAGAGAAACTGTTTTGTTTCTGTGCTCCTCTGTGGGCTCAACACTGTTCTCAAGATTTCGAAGCTCTGCATTGAGTGCGTCCTAATTGAAAATATAAGAAAAATGTAGACTCTATATCAGATTAATGTCTCCATGGAGATCCATCTTAGAAACATTAACTTGCCAAACAAGCCCATGCAAAAAATTCAATTGCACCCTTTTCTCCTCTAGCTCTTGCTTCATCTTCTCCTGCTCCTGCTTGTCCAAAGTCTGGTTCCCATCTTGGTCAAATCTGGAGAAAGCGGCTGAGATCTCATGGTCAGCGTGACCCATTCTGACATGTGGGACACATAACCACAATACATGAGTTCCTCTGCAGCAGCGGTGCTATACATGAATGTGTTTGTGTTTCACCTGAGACTTACTCTTTCAATGCATCCCTGAAATCTTTAAACTCCAGCTCACTCGAGCCTCCATCCAGGGCTTTCTGAACATCAGAGATCTTTTCCTTTTTAAGTTTCAGTTTCATGAAGGTCTTTGCATAACTCTGAAATTAAAGTAAATTTTCCCACGTGCATTTAAACAAGTGTTGGTTTTCGTTGTGGTTACACGGTTTTTCAAACATAAATGTAATGGATTTGCAGACGTATGCTCTATGATGACTTACCTGTTTGATGAGATCTGAAATCTGGAACTCATCTTTCTGAGAAGCGAGTTCTGACTTCACCTCAGAGTATGTGTCATTGATGATGGCCAGAAACATGTTCTGTTAAAGCCAATTCATTATGTTAACTGAGAAAGAGACACTTGTGATTTAGAACAAACAATTACAAGCAAATTATATACGTCTGAAGAACTTACCAGTAACACAAAGAAGACAAAGAACACATAGGAGAAGAAGTATATTGGTCCAAGTACTCTGTTTGCCCTGTCAATGGCATCATAATCGAAATCTCCAAGGATGATTCGAAACTGAGTGAAACTGCAGAGTGGAAAAATAAGGTAAGCATTAACCTTTTGCATAAATGTTTTTATACATCAATTTTTTTATTGAAATCATAGTTTTATCAGAAATGAATGTTTTGACTTCCTTATTAAGCATAAATTATGATATACAAATATATATATATATATATATATATATATATATATATACACACAATTTATAAAATTATGAATTATAAAAATATGTTTTAGCAGAGAAAACAAAAAACATCCTTACATGCACTTGTTAAATGTGCTGAATGTTTCTACTTCCATTCCAAACAGCAGGTAACCCAACTGAGCATACGCAAAGAACACAATGAAGAACATAATGGCAAATCCAAAGATGTCTAATGCACACCGAGCCAGGGTGGACGTAAGCTGAGTCATCGTCTTATTGAAACTGATGTACTTGAAGATCTGCAGAGATTGAAGCAATCATAATATCACTTTAACTAAAAAATTTGAGGTCCTACTTTATATTAAGTGACTTTAACTACTATGTACTAACATTTAAATGAATCATTTAATACAATGCACTTGCTGTGTACATGTTTTAACATAATTGTACTTGTATTTAAAAAACAATAATAGCATGTAATCACAGCTGTAATTACTTTCTTTAAATACATCTATAATTACACTATTAACCCTTCCCTTACACCTTAACCATACCACCAAACTTTTCAAGTCGCGTTGCAGCGCAATAGCTTGAGGCTAACTACACTGGACGGGACAAAGTGACCGATGAAAATCCATTTGTTCTTTGTGTCAGAAGTAGCAAGAGCACCATAAGTGCATCAGAAATGGAACAGGGCATCAGTTTACTGTAAGGAAGTTGTCATGTTGCGACGCATCCAGTGTAGACAGCATCACTGACTATAATGGGTTCTATTTGCTTTAGATGTAGACATGGTATTACCTGTATCCCACCTCAATACCAGTGTATGTAACACTTTTTGTAAGTACACAGTAGTTAAAGACACCTAATATAAAAAGCCAGTTGCATAAACAGCTACTGTGTGTCTTAACTGTGACTTAAGAACTAGTATGACTAGTAGTTAGTTTGGGGAAATCAGTCTTACTTTTCAGTAACAAAATAGACATTTTATGTAACTGCCTTAAAAAAGTTAAGAAAATAAAACTTGATGACTAACTTGTAAGACTAGTCTTAGCAGTTTATGCAACCGGCCCAAAGTATGACCAGATTTGAAACTCCAATTTCAGTGTTATTTTAAAAGCTCATAATAGAAAAATTACCTTAATCCAAGCAAAAAACAAATTTACTGCATTCATATTGTTGTACTGGGTTTGCCAAAATGCAAGAAATTCAAAATCAGCGTAGATGTCAGGTTGTTCTAGAAGGTTTCCAAGTAACTCATCCACTTTGATGGTCCGAAATGCACTGAAGACTATCGCCACCACAGCAAGCTGTTAAAAAGAGCAGTTACTATTAGAGTCTGCCTCTGTGAAGGAATGTTTACCAAATTAAATGATGAATTTTTATTATTACAGCAATAAATAAAATCTTTCAAGTATGTTTGATATAAATTGTTATATGATACTGATATGATCTGATTTCCTCCTACCAGTATCACCACTAAATCTAGAATGTTCCAGATGCTGTTGAAATGGGACAGTTTGTGGATTCGGAATTCCAGGATCTCCTCCACAATATAATATAGTATGAAGACACAGAACACTATCTCGCAGCCGATGATGAAGAAATCCCAGGTGGTGACGTAACGAATCAGCTTTACAGTGCGGATCTGGTAGGATGGAATCGCTCCACCAGTAGCTGGAAATTCAACCACCAATCTGAAGAAAGAAGAAAACTATTATTTATTGTGGTTACACTTTATTTTAAGGTGTCAGTATTACAGTGTAATTATACATTTAAGTACTGAGTAATGACAATTAACTACATGTACTTACTATAGGGTTATGGTTAGGATGAAGGTTTGGTTTAGGCGTAATTGCAAGTAATTAAGCATAATTTTCAGTTATTACTATAGTAAATACATGTAACATATGTAACAATGATACTGTAAAATAAAGTGTTACCTTTATTGTTTTATAAATAATATAATGCAATAAATAATTACTTCATTTACTTATGTAACAATTTTATATGTTTCATATTTATTGCTATAATAAATAATTAAATAAATCTATGTAATCAAAAATAAGGTCTAATGTATTTTTTTGTCTGCCTGAAAAGGACATCTCATGTTAAATAACAAAATTTTATTTAATTCACTAACCTAGCAGACCAGACCAAATGTATCATTTTGGCCACGCAAATGTAAAACATTGAATGTTCATATATGATCTTTGTTTAGGTCAAGTACCTTACAACACAGAAGAGATTGATGTTGGCATTGTATGCCGAGAAGTCAATGAAAACAACTCGAGTTCCACGATCGAGCCACAGGTTGTCTTTGAGGTCCTTCAGAATAGCAGCACTCTCTTCTTTGGTCTTTGCCAGGTCTTGGTAATATCCTGCTCCGCTGTATGTGGTCAGTAACCCCCAGTGACTTGACCCTTTGAGCTCTTTTTCTGAGTGGTACTGCCAGCTGAAGAAAAATGAAATTATATTTAATAAATAAATACATTTCAACCCCTAAATGGAGAAATACAGCTGTTGCTAATCCTAAACGTCACTCACGCTGTTCCGTTGATCAGTCCAAACATGATCACGTCCTCCTTCTTGTCGCTGTATACATCGAAACACTCAGAGATCTCCTGCTGAAAGTCTTTGTGCACCTTGCAGGAGTTGCTCTTCACTTTGAGCTGTCGAATGCGAGGGACTCCTAACAACAAATTCTCATAGTAAATGAAGGATTGATTTTCGTTCTGAAGAGGCTCATCATTGTACCACTTAGTCCAGTACAGGCTGTCAAGTAACGGGCCCTCCATGTACTGCAAAGATTAAAGAAAAATCATAGTAAGACCCAAATGTTCCACGGACATTTATTATGATATTAATACTACACAGTAAAATCTAATAAGTTAGACTTACATAAAAAAGCAAGCAAACCGATTGCCTTAAAAAAAACTAAGTAAAGTAAAATAGGAATAGTATGTTGTACTGACAAAAGCTTAGTAAGTATAGTTGACTTTACACATGAGTTCTAGTGACTAAAAAAGAACTGTAGAGTGTACTTGATAATTTACTTTAAAATTTTTTTTAAAATATTTTAAAATTTAATTGTTACCATTGTTGTGTTTCGCATACTGAATGTTGAAGTCTGTGTGACAAGTTTAGTCAATTACAAAACATTGTCACAAATATAAAAGAATTGTATCAACCCACTTAAAAATTTCACCAATTGTTTATGTTGGTTTATATGTGCTACCTTTAACTTTATAAATGATCATTACTGTCACTGTCATGTTATTCATACAGAAAATATATGAATTGTGAAGTTCAGTTGCATATGAATATTAGAACTGTAATTTGTTGTTGCATCAATTCAGAATTATAATAATATAAATGAAGTGCCCAAGCAAAGGAAACACCATCCACCATAATGGTGAGTTCAAAATAAAACATTTTAGGAAAATCAATGTCAGTCTATGAAGTCAGCTTATGTGATGTTCCCTCAAATTTTTCAGTTGAATTGACAATTAAACATTTAAGATGACTTTGGCAAATCAGTGAATGCAAACAGAGAAAGATAACTGCAGAAGTGGAGGAAATGAGGGAAAAGTCTATTAAGAAAACTTTTTTTTTTTTTTTTTTTTTTTGCTTGACAAAGTGATACTCAAACCAATCAATTAATCATAACTTGGGGTTTATGAGTAAATAAAATGTGAATAGTTGAATAGTATCAGTTAAACTGTTCGATTTTACAGTGTAAATAAACATATTTAAAACTACAATAAATAATTAATATTATATGAACCATAACAGTATTTTAAAATATAAAAATTATTTAAATAAAAATATTAAAATCATATAAACAATAACAGCAACATCCAAAACTTGGAATTTATGGTAGAATAAATTCTACTTTAATTTAACGTACTTTAAAAAGCACCAGGAATGTTAAAATGATGTAGCCTACTTACATAGATAAATACACCTTTATTTTTATTCACATCAGAATAAGAAAAGCCATTAAACTCACAGTCCACACATCATTCACGCTGCCAACGGAGGAAAAGCTGATTCCACCGCCACCCGGTAAATTCACAAAGAGATCGGTCATAGCCTTTGTATAATAGTAGGTGGCGCTGCTGGTCATGCCATAGGTCACTGCACGAGAACATGATTATTATCAGTGGACAATCACATCACTTTTTGTGCTTTGCACAGACGTGCTACAAGCATTCACCCACCACACAGATAAAGGACATCAATCCATTCAGTTTTCATCCATTAGCAGTGCTCACGTCATGAAAGCTGCGGCCACAGATGAGGAGAGTTATTTGTTTGAGCACACACAAATAGCCCTCTTGAACAATGTGACTCCAGCACAGACAAAGCCTCAATTGCCTGACATGAGCTCTTATCAGTAAAAGACAGCAGGGTCCCGCTTGTGTTCCTTTCAAGCCTAATTTTCCCCTGGACAATACTTTGTTGTAACACAGTGGACATTTTATAACAAGCACTTAGGCTGATACACATCTCTGATCATAATGGAGCCAAACAGAATAGAAAACCATTGGATTAGTTTGGATTACAGCCTGTACAATCAAAAAGATAAAATAGCAAACTAATTATATTTTAACAATTTATACATGCTAATGTTTTAATGGATGTATATGACCTTAACAGCCACAGGTCTATATTTATCCATTATAAATTAATCCATAGTGTTTTCAACTCCACTAGGTGGTCCTGACAGGTAAAAACCCTGCATTCAGACAAGGAGACAGGGATAAATATATCAAACAATGAACCTAATACTTACATAGACACAAATCCACTAGGAAAACAATGTAGATGAGCAGTTCTTTGAGATTGGCTTTGACATTGAGCTCAGGATTCTCCTTTGTGTCTTTACGTAGAGCTGTTCCCCACAGTCCTACGAAACCGAAACAAACACTTTTATATTTATTTTATTACATATCATTTTTATTAGCTTGAAAGAAGTAATGCATTTATTATTTAATTATCATTCAAAAAGTTCTAAAAAGAATTTTAAATTGCATTACAACTGAATATATATATATATATATATTATTGCATTCATATGAAAACAATATTAGCAACACTCAAACAAATGGAATAATGTGAATAGTAAACATGTAATAATGATAAATAATACCTAACAGAGCTAAAGTAAATTTAGAATAATCATATCATGGAAAATAGGAAGCTGCATGGATCCTCCCTTACCTTTGATGGCTTTCAAGAAAAAGGAGCAGCATCCAGACTTCTTCTCCTCAGTGGGGTTTGTTCGCACTTTATCCTCAGCCAAATAGGGGTTTGGCAGGTTCAGTTGGTTCATGTTCTCCAAAGAACTGTGAAACATGGGCTGAGGGTCATATATGGTGCTGATGGGGCGTCTGATGGGTGCAGGAGAGCCACTGTAGGCCTGATTCACCCAGGCTCCTTTCCCAAAGTTATCCAGCTCGCACGCTACTGTGCTGCCCTGCTGATTTTCTGCCCGGTTATTGAGGTGTTGCATTGTAGTAAATTGACCGGTTAAGGTAGATGGATTTATTGTGAAATGCTCAAGTGAAGCTTGTGCTTGAGGATAGGTTGAATTTGTATTTATACCTTTCTCCTGACTCCTCACAAATAGAGCAGGGCAGTGGCTCTGTGGAAGGAGGGGCTCGTCTTTTGTTCACATCCATTAAAAACACAATCCTGCCATTAAGGAAACTGAGACATCAGCTAGAGATTCTAGAACAGCATCACAGACAATGCACAGCTAATGTGAATTTGCGTCACATTGTTTTAGACATGCTGAAAAAGAGATCAATACTTTCATAATAAAGATGTACAGAAATAATTAAATTATTACCAGAATTTAACTATTAGCTGTCATCACACATCTAAAACAAATCTTAAAATATTTCATTAGTATTAAGATGACATTTTCTATTCTGTTTTAATATTTACTTTACGGGGTATTAGAATATAAGATACATCATACATTTTTGAAAATTAAAATCAAATGAATTTTTATTTTTAAAGCAATTTTTATTGTTTCAAAGCAGCTTAAAATAAGCTTAAAGAATGTAACAACCAATGAAGGTGGTGAGGAAAACTGCATATAAAGATAAAGACAGGTACTATTTTAAACATGCGTTTATTGCGTTCAAGAGAGAGAGAGACCCCCCCCCCCCCCAAAAAAATAAAAATAAAATAAAAATAAAAAATTGACAAAAAGCCCATTTATTAAAGGGTTCGTTCACCCAAAAATGAAATTTCTGTCATCAATTACTCCCTCATGTCGTTCCACTCCCGTAAGATCTTCGTTCATCTTTGGAACACAAATTAAGATATTTTTGATAAAATCTGAGCACTCTTTCAAGGTCCAGAAAGGTACTAAATACAACATTAAAACAGTTGGCGTGACTGCAGTGGTTCAACCTTAATTTTATGAAGCAACAAGATTACTTTTTGTGCGCAAAAACAAAACAAAATAACTTTATTCAATATTCTTTATTCTGCGTCATTCTCCTACACTGTTTACGTCCAGCGCTTCCAGGTTCTACATCAGAATGCCGGCTCAGTATTGGCCGACGCTGTTCACGTGAGCGGCGCGATACATGCACAGGAGCCGGCAAATAATGACTCAGCGTTCTCACATAGAACCTGGAAGCGCTGGACGTAAACAGCGTAAGAGAATGACACAGAAAAACATTGTGGAATAAAGTTGTTATTTTTGTTTTGTTTTTGGACACAAAAAGTATTCTCGTCGCTTCATAAAATTAAGGTTGAACCGCTGCGGTCACTTCGACTATTTTAAAAATATCTTTACCTTTCTGGACCATGAAAGTCTTGGTTACAATTGCAAGTTTAGTGTGAACTAACCCTTTAAAATACTTTCCTTCACTCAGATTTACCAAAGATCTCCTAGCACCCCCTTGTGGCCCCCTGGAGGTTTAAAAACTTCTGTGAAACATGAGAGCAGATTTAGGCTACATGTATTCAAGTACCAGAGATTTGTTTCTCATTCAAACATTTGTAGGCTATAACATTTGCAAGATTTAATATGATTTCACGAAATACTGGCTTTTGTAGCCTATAAAATAAAATGAACAATATCTTCACCTTAAGCTGCCTAATTTAGTAGGCTAAAAGCTTACATTTTAAAATCATTGTAGGAGTGTCTTTCAGTGAGATTAGTACCATACTGATCATGACATGATGACTGGTCATAATGACAGCTGAAGCTAAACGGATTAAGATGGGTGTATCTCGCCTCATGTACACGCTTTCGGCCGAGCTCTGCGCGTTCACGCCTCATTAGCGCTGAAAAGACACGTTATACACAGTCACTGGACAGCAAAGAGCTTCATCTCCTCTCCAAATTAGTAGTGGCTACGAGGACTGCCGTAGTCAAGTTTGTGCCGAAAAATGTACGTTTTTATTTCCTTCTCTCTCCTGTTAATCTTTACATTCTGAAGGACTTTCTGTTGGTTCACGAAATCGCATTTTCGATTGATTCGACGAAAAAAAACAATTTTTTTTTTTTTTTAAAAGACAAAAATTTAAAAAAATGTATTTTTGGGGGGATATTTCGATAGAAAGTTTCTTAAACTTAATTGTGAAATTTTCTTTCCTCTTCAAGTGTTTGTAAACAGCACTTGTTTTACACGCTGGTCAACCGTGACGTCATTCAGTCCTTTAAACAGGATTTATTCCTTCAGTCTCTGACAGCAGAGACATTTTGTTTGGTGCCGTCTTATCTTAGGACACAGAGGGCTTCACCGACATGTGTTTATCTGTCCAGTGTGCACACTAGAGAGACCTTATATTTAGGCCTTTATGCAGAAAAAGAAAAAAATGCTGTAGTAAAATTTGATTTCATAGCAAATTTGTTTCAAAATGGAGGAAAATGTGTGCATGCCATTAAAAGTAAAGATAAATATGTAATACAATTAATATAGAAATATATTTATTTAAAATAAAATTTCTCTTCTTGGTGTCTAGATGTAAGATATATATATATATATATATATATATATATATATATATATATATATATAATAAGGTATATAGTATAAAGTAAATAAAAATATTACTCTATCATTAATGTACTGTAAATATATATAACAACAGTACAGTAGTTAGAGTAACACTTTTCTCAATAAATTCACTGTTTATTTTTTATAAAATAAACTTATATTTTTTCAAATAATTAATACAATTGTTTTAATAAAATAAAAAAATACAATAAAATAATTTAAATGAAAATATATAGAATGAAGTAAAAAATAAACACAATGTCTTTGATTTCAGTGTTTATTTGTGCACTCATTAACTGCACTATAAACAAAACACATTTCAAATCCTGTTTAAACTACAGCTCAAAATACATCACCTACCATACAAAACACTGTATTCATTATTATTATTATTAGCCTTCCATATTCATGTTTTTCCTTATTGAGTTTAGTACCAAACATCAATAAGAAAATGGAACAGCAATTTCAGATGCCATTTTTAGCAAAATAAGATCACAGTGTAGTTTTTGTATGTTTTTCAGCTTTAACTTAGCGGAGCACACACTATACACAAAGATTTGATACAAAGCAATGATGAAAATATGAAAATAGACTCATGCAGGCATGATGGAAGATTTTCTAAAATTGTACAGAAAAACATACTTTTTTTTGCAACAATTAAAGTAACTCTACCCCTAGAATCCCTCAGACTCTATTAAAGCTAATAAAAACACTTGATTTCCAGAACCATAAACATAAAATATTACATAGTAATACAAAGATATTTACAGACTCCTGTATCTAAGCAAAGAAAGATACAAGTGAACGCACCATTGCTTATCAGTCCGTGAGAGCTTTAGAGGCTTTCGTAGTGGTAGGAGAAGGAGGAATGCATACAGTTATTTTCCACAGGGGAGTTATAGCGCATAAAGCAAGAATAGGTCTCTGGCTGTAGGCCGTCAAACTGTAGATCCAGCCAGTCTTTCTGAGGAGCCGCATGTCTGCTGGCGTCGGTCAGGATTCGGTTGAGGGCCATGATGTAGCTCAGGGCCATCTGCAGCGTTTCATATTTGGAGAGTTTCTTGTCCTGACCCCACTGAGGAACCACTTTGCGGAGGCGGTCGAATGCGGTGTTCAGGCCCTGCATCCTCTTTCTCTCTCGAGCGTTGGCAGCCATCCTTCGCCGCATGGCACTCTCAAACTTTTCTGGGTCTCGGGAGTCAGACTCCGACCCGGAATCTGCACAGCTCGGTCTGCGGGGCTTCATGATTTCTGGGCTGAAGGTCCTCAAAGGCCAACGTTGGTCTTGAAAACAGATCCTCTGAGGTGGAAAATTTCCTCAGACACAATGTTTTGTTCTTGTCCCCGTTGTGAAGTAAATCCAGATAGTGGTGCTGTCCTTGAGGCTTCTGGTCTGCCATGAGGATGACTGATGCTTATATAGAGCTCTGGTATTAACAGGTGGCAGCAGGTGGAGCCCCACCCTTATTGCTCCATCCAAACATCCATTATTATTAATGAAACACACATATCCAACAGCAGGACTAGTGGACTCAAAACTCAAACTAGCTCCCCACCCCAACCCCCATTAACTCAAACTTTAATGACATTCCAATTAACTTTGGCTGGTCTATCACTGAAACCATGCGTTACAAACATAGATAACTTACCATCTGGCTAGGGCCACTGCAACAACCAGGGGTGGATGACAAGGACCATTACCTAATTAAAAGTGCATGCATCTTTAAACAACCGTGACATGTTTGCATCTCTTAGGGAAGAACATTGTTTACAAGTCATTGCCTATATGGAATCAATTTGAGTTTGCCAATTTATTATACAAGCTCTCAAAATGTAAATGATATGAAAACATTAACCTTGGAATATAATCTTCAATATAAATTAATAATGTAAATGTTTTTGTTATAAATGTATAATGAACTGTATATTAATTGTTTTATATATATATATATATATATATATATATATATATATATATATATATATATATATATATACTCTTCATCATATTATTATTAAATTACTATATGGTAAGTATATTTAAACTATAAATTAAAAATGTATGTTAGATATATTTAAGGTAGTACCTTTAATATTTATTTTTGATATAATATATAAAACAAATATATAATATTATACTATAAATGTTTAACATACAGTAATATTGTATGTTAATTGTGTTAAATATATTTAAATATCATATATATATATATATATATATATATATACACACACACACATCATTAAATTAAATATGATCTAATAATGAACTATTAATGAATATATATATATATATATCAATCACAATCTTAAACTATATTACATATTAGTATCAATGTTCATACCTTAACGAAATTACATTTAGATTAAATTAAGTTTCTGTTTAGTAGACCGGATTATAAACTACATAAGTAAATTGATGACAACAGCCTATGAAAAACATTTCTGGGACAATAAATAATTGATTTGAGTGTCTCAATGGAACTGAGACAGACAGAAGTCTTCGACAAGCTGTCTATCTCAATCTGTTCAACGTGAATCAAATAAAGCAGAAATAGATTCAGATGGTCATAGACAGTCACAGTTTCACCCAAAAGGCCTGTTGAAGAATAAATATGAATCATCATTGCCACCTTTTATGGTTTAGTGGTAAGATTTTCTTTGATATGTTAATGTATCAAAAAAGCAGCTTTAAGTATATAAGTAAATAAAATGCACAATGTAATAATAATTATAACACATAATACTAATAATATTACATTAATTTAATAAGAAAAAACAGTATTTATTTTTTTTCCATATTTTCTTGCAGGTAGAAACAATCATATACATCAGTAAGTTTTGTGACAAGCTTTTGCACAAATAACAAATCTCTGGATCTTTTACATAATTCATGCCCCAGCTGAATGTGATTCAAGCCTTATACAAACTCATGCTGTCAGGTCATTTTGCGTTGGACAAGCAATTCTGCTGTTCAATTGGGCATATAAGCCCAATCCACTGGTTTGATTTCATTGATTGCAGATTGGCATGGCTGGCCAGCTGCTGCTTGTCTTGTTTAAAGGGCTTGGTCCAGACATGTAGAACAGCCTTGTTTTTCACTCATTCACATGATCGGCTTGTCTGGAGTCCGAGGCTGTCCTATGCAAAAAGGCCATATGTTACAAGCTAGTCCTGTAACTCTGAGTCAGTGTTGAGCAGATTAAAGATTTACTCCATCTTGAAGAGGGGAAAGTGAGAAGGTCTATTATCAGTTTAACAGCTTAATCCAGGATTTAGTAAATCTGATTTTCATTTAAAGCTTGAAGAAGTTACCATTGATTCTTAGAGGAGAAAATGCTCTTAAAAATTGAATGTGTAATCATCCGAGCACAAGGAAAAGTGACAATCTATTTCACTGATTAATCTCCTACCAAACATGTCACCCTGACAGCCAAACCACAGGCCTGTGAGAACGAGTCTGCATCAGTACTGTTATATATAAGCACTGATGCAGTAAGTTTATCAGTAAGTTCATTCAAAGTTCATCTATATGGCATCATGATCTTTGAGCTAAGAGTATAAACTGATGTGGTTGTTTAAATACATGTAATCTATTCAACAAATAACCACCGAGAAGAAGACGATGGCTGATGTTCGTTTCCATTTGGAGAACAGTTTTAAGTTTGCTGACTTCAAACACAAACGTTTAAAGATGCTTTTGATCAAATTTATAGAAAAGGCATATTGACCAATGAGGTCATTCAGAAAACTGAGGCATATTGCGTAAACATTGACCCATAGATGACGAGAATTTAACCCCCCACCCCACCAACACCATCAAAATGGGGCATCTGGTGAGATGAGGCTAGTCACTGTAATTAGGTCAAGCAAGGTGCTTGTAATTTCATGCCTATTTGAACCCTTTTTTCCCTTCTGGTTGTTATGTTTAATCTTAACTGGTCAAGTCTTATTCTAGCCAGTCAATCAGACAAAAGAATCCATATATATTAAATTATCATTATTATTATTTATGGAAACATATCTTCTTTAAGTTCTGTATTTATTTAGAAATCTCAGAGAATTTAATTTGATGCCGCAAAACGTATCAATAATAATTTTTAATAATTTTAAATCAAATTACAACATGCTTGGTAAATCAGTATTACCAAAATGCTGTCGGCGCTTGAGATGTGAAATTTTAAAAGGTGATATGAGTTATTGTTAAAATGTTCCCAGATTTCATAAAATGACAATAAGTAAATAAAATGTTGCTTTGGCAGGATTGTTTAATCATAACAGTTTTACGGACTTAGTTGTTGCTTTTGTATTTTATTTTTGCTTTCTTTGTTTTTTTGTTTTGTTTTTTGTGTTTTTACAGTGGAACAATGAAAGGAGATGCTCTGTAATAACAGCTTGGAGAGAAACAAATAATAGACAGCAGTTGACTTCTTTTTCTTCAGTTTTAGTTTAAAGTTCAGAAAAATGGCAGCATAAGAGGCCAGAACGCACTGGAACCAAAATATATTTCAGTATGCTAGGAGTGATATGAAAAAAACTTTCAAATCACTAAAACATAGCTAGTTACAGCTATGATCTTTTAATACGTCATACATTAAAGGACTAAACTTGCTGGATTAAAAAGAAAGCAGCATTTCTTGATAAATGCTATACTATATGGGGGATAATGTTCTAGAACATATAGCTGTAATAAACTGCAATGAAAGGAGAGTATTAATAAATACTCACATTCCTTCTTCCTGTTATGGTGTCCTGTTGTCAGATAAAACATTCATTTTCTGACATAATCAGTTCCTTATTTTTTTATTTAACTTGATTTAATACTTCTCACTATTTAATACAAAAGTTGGGATGCAACAGTCTAGCTGAGAGAATTGCTGTATCTCAAATGGCTCAAGGTGAATTGACATCTTGTCATCTTAATTCAACCCATGTGAAAATACACTTCATGAAAACTAACGACATATACTCTATTAGAGATTAGATTTTACCTAAAATATGGGTACGCGATTGTTTATTATTCGTGTTGTGCTGCAGTCTTTTTACTTTGTGATAAATATCGCCATCTACCGTCCATTAAAAACACTGCAAACTACCAAGGTTACCACACGTACTCTTGCTACATCAAAATCATAATACATTAATAAAGGTTTTGTGATAGAATTTTTTTTAGAAATTTTTTTTGAAAATATTTTTAGATTTATTTTTTCAAAGAAAGAAACATACAAATAGATCTGGAGTATATTCTGTTTTTTCATTGTTTTCATTCATCTCATCAATTATTTTTTTGTCGATTTTAAATGCAAAATTTAGGAACTTAATGAAGTTTGACTGAATATTGTCAGACGTGATTCTGAACACCAGGTGGCGCTCGGTTTACTCTTTTCAGCATTTGTAAAAGCATTTCAATGCTTTTCGTTGTAAAAACACTATCAGTAAATTAAAAACTGTGCACAACCAAGAAGATGAAGCTGTTGCTTAAGGTAATTTGCAGTCATTTGATATTGAGTTCATTAACTTTGCTACACAAACAAGATCTAATTGAATCATTTAGTAAGCAACACATTTCTTCATTTCCTCCTTGATGAGATAAAACTTCCCTTCTAAGTATTTATGCAAGGATGAGAAGTTTCTATTTAGAATATCCATGGGCAATCAGAGAGTTCAGTTTTAGCACCAGAAAGCTGTGAGTCACAGCACAACATGTGGTTAGCTAGTGTTAATCATGGCATTGTAAGTACATACTAATTTGTGGTGACAGTTCATGAAGTAAAGCCAATGATTATGCATATAAATGCTAATATATTGACATAACTGTGAAGCTAGTCTTGTTTATATTATCACTTTATTGCCCTCTTTCTGAGGCAATATATTAGCCTTGCAGTGTCAGACATCCTCAAGTAGGCTAACAAACTGCAGCAGATCACCATATGTCAGCCACGCTGTACAACAAATTTCATTCACCTCTTTTAAAAAGAAGAATCGCATGCTTGTCCAACCCTCAGAGAACATGTCCCTGTGTTCCTCAGCTGCTTCTAGCAAGTTCATAATTGGCCATGAAGATTATAAGAGCTCGCCAGCCTAGCTTTGAATATAATGCCACTTTTATATGTCACTTTGCATTGAATCATGGAGAATGTTCTGGCAAAAATATGATTTAAAGTAAATGTAGCCAGTAAACCTTTTTTATTTTTTAATATTACAACTAAATCAACCTGTCTATACAAGAACGCAGTGCATTTCAAAGGGTTATGATGGTAGCTTCAGTCTAGCACGTTTCCCTCTGGATATTTAAATGTTCAAAAAGTTTTTTTGTAATGGTTTAAAAATGAGTCTTATACTCACCAAGGCTGTTTTTATGTGATCAGAATAATAATTTGATCACAATACTGTGAAATATTATTAAAATGTATAAATATATAATATTATTAAAAACTGTTTTCTGTTTTTAATATATTTTAAAATGTGATTTATTCCTGTGACGGCAAAGCAGACTTTCAGACATTGCTCCAGTCTTCAGTGTCATGTGAGCCTTCAGAAATCATTCTAATATGCTGATTTGCTGCTCACAAAATACATTTTTATTATTTAATAAGAAGGTATGCAGAATATTTTTGTGGAAACAGCATAAATTGAAACAGAAATCTTTTGTATCCATCCTTTTATGTATCCGTATTCAGCAAGGATGCATAAAAGGATGGATACAAACAAAAGATTTTGTCATTTGCAGATTGTGGGTAACAACAACATTAATCCTTGGTTTCCAAAATAAGGCATTAATTTATATTTATGGACATTTCACATTTAAATGAATAAACACAAAATTTGTTTCATCACAGAAACTTTACATTTTATTGAGAGCCATATATAGTACAAAACATCCACCTTAAATAACTTAAATTAGGCCAAATTCCATCTAAATCTGAGAGTTCTGGATTACAGCATGGGTTCTCATCGAGACTATGAGCTCCCTTTAGCACTCAGAACACTCTAAAGAAACGCATTTATGAGTGTCAAATGTCAAAATATTGGCAAGAGTAAAAAACGATGAGCTCACAGATCCTTAAGGTCAGGACTCAGGCTCCTAACTTTGGATTCTGTAACTAGGCATTCCTAAACTTTACTTTTATGGTATTAATAGTGACCACAGTCTCCCTTAGACGGGGACTAATGTATGTTTGCACATATTGCACAGTGTCAACTCAGACCTCATGTTTTGTGCATATCCACAAGGCATTTTATCTTGATGCAAGCTACATTATGACCAAGAACACGGCACATCAGTTCAGTTCCACTTCCCTTCCCTCCCCCCATCTGTGCAGGAGAAATCTGGTGATTGGTGGACAGGGGCGGTGGATGTGTATTTGGGACTAGCCCGCCCGCTCCAGAAGTGTGGTGATTTTTAACGCTGTTCTTAGGCGTGTGAGAGCCTGCCTATCTCTGAGCAGCGACGTCCCTCTTCTGTCACACCTCCAGAGGGTTCTGGGGCCCCTCAGCCCCCTGCAGAGACTCTGGCTGGAGCCTGCAGATGGGCTTGTTGCACATGGGGCAGACGCTGCGAATTTCCAGCCACTTCACCAGACACCTGAGCAGGAGACAAGGTGAAAAGAGGAGAGACGGGTCTGTTATGCATCAGCTATCTATAGACTTAAGCGCTGTTCTGCATCCACGTCACAAGATGACAGGCTGAAACTGCTGAATGTTTTTGAGTCTGACAGGTGTTCCTCCAGGCAATGCCTTGACAGCTTAATTTGTGGTTCCTCCATATTTTCATTCTTGTATTAGTGGCAGTGTATTGTGTGTCAGGAATCTATGACATGCTTTTTGAATGTGTTGTTTTAAATGTTCACATTGCAATGCATCAATTAGTACTTTAAAATATACCATCCTACTTCATTATTTACAGAAACATAATATGAAAGGCTGGAAAGTGTGACAACATGGTGAAAGGTCTTACTTCTTGTGAAACGCATGAGAACAAGGGCAAACCCCTAGTTCATCCCGGCTCCGAAACTCTTCCAAGCAAACCGCACAGGTCTGCTGCAAAGTGAAAGAGGACGAATGAAGAAAAAAAAAACAGCCAGAGGTTTTCTAATTTCTATTTACATTAAACAATTGTAATGGTTCAAGGCATTGTTAAATACAGTTACAGGGATAGTTCACTGTCATTTAAAACCTTGTTGGAAAAAAACAAAAACAAAAAAAGGAAACAGAAATGTAGATGTATAGTATCTCTATAAACTTGTATTACATTGGGGGAAAAAATAAGCTTGGACGTTCTGCCTAAAATCTCCTTTAGTGTTCCACCGAAGAAAGGTAATAAAACATACAGGTTTGGAATGACATGAAGGTGAATAAATGAATTTTTTATGTTTAGGTGAAGTAAAGGTATTTGTTTTGACAGTTACTTACTCCAAGAAGACTCAATTTTTTTCCTGGACCTTTTAGAACGACCTGTAAAAATTATAATAATGATAATAATATTAGACATTATATATATATATATATATATATATAAAAGGTCTATCATAAACTTATATTATATATTATTTTATAACATTCAAAACCCACTGCATATTAAGAAACAAATTACCTCATTATATCCATATTGTTCTTGCGTGCCCTGTCGCCTCAGTCTGTGAAACATAAAAATGTTTACTGTTACCTGCATTTGGCTGAACTGTATTTTACCTTACTGTCTGCACTGTATTACTGCATTATTATTGTAACATTGACTTGTATTATATTTTTTCTTTCTTTATTATATCTACAGAAAGGCCTATAAGTTACCATTTTCTACACTTGCCTTGCTATGCTTAATACAGCTACATGGCCCAATTCTCTTATATTTTTATGTAATTGTATGGCAGTTTCAATGTAGCAACTACTAACCCCTAACAATTAAAACTATTTATTTATAAAGTATACCTGAACAGGTAGCAACAGAAGATCATGCTCAACATGAAGATGAAGAGGCCTATCCCAAGAATGATGACATAGACATTGAGTGGAAGACGACCGGTTATGTCTGTGGTCATTTTGCACAGCTTGTCTGTAATCTGTTAGTCTGCGTCACATAGGCATGCTGCAAAAGAAAAAAAACAAAATCGTGGTTTGGTCAAAAATATTTGTTAGAGTTTATGGCTAGAGTCATAGGAGCTTAGCATTCATTTTTGCTTTTTTGTCAGTAAAATGAATACACAATTCAAATGTGATAAAAGCATAGACATTGTTTTGATCACTCATATGTCATGAATCTGTTATGTGAGTGGGTCGCATATTTCTTTCTGTCAGACCCTTGAGAGGCGACACACATCACTGTGATTCTCATGTGTACTCTTCTCAGTGGCCCCTGCATGCATATTGCATACTGTGAGCCTGCGGACTGTCCTCGTGTTTCTAAACTCCATGTAACACTGCTCTCATTGTTGGACCTCGCTGAGCAGCATGAACTTTTCACTGTAATACATCTTTTAAAACTGAAAAACAAGAGATGTCACAGTGGTGTCAGATGATGTGTTCAACAGCTTAGCGCAGTCGTTTTTGTTTTAAAGTTCTTTATTAATAGTTAGACTGTACCTGGGCTTTGTCCCTCATAAAACATATGAGGGTAAAATCCAACTTAAAGCATGTCTAAAAACAGTATCATGTCAAAAAAAAATTTTTTTTTTCAAATGACACCAAAATACTACGTTCATTTTAATGCACGCTCTGTTAATACAACAAAATATTATTAATTTTACAGATCAATGTGCACATTCAAACTTTTAGACTTTTCAGGCAGTGTGATGCAGCCAGATTGATGCAATCATACGGTATCTTTGTCTTTGTTGTAATGGAAAACACTCAAAATGCTCATCTTATTTTAGCCGTTTATTTACTTAAGTCTTGTAGAAGTCCTCCAAAAGTCCTTGTATCATGAACCATGTTGACTTTCAGGGTTCAAGCTATTTCATCGCACACTGGAGAATTTCCAGCGCAGTGAACATTGTTCAGACAACAATGGTTTAACCTATATCCTGAGGCAACACATGTAAATAGCAACACAAACACATTCAGCTGATGTTACAAGGCTTGTATTTGGGAGTAAAATGGTCATCTCTTAATCAAAAATGATTCCGTTGCCTATATAATTTGACAAAATTAATATTGCCCTGGGCTTTCTGACAAAGTATTAATGTTTTCTGTAGCATGATGGTTAATATTTTTAGACTTCCATAGACCAAAATTCTGTTAACATAAGTAAAGAACAGACAAGCACACTTCATTGTGCTGTGCTCGTGGATGAAACAAAAGCAGACAAGAAATACTCCATTGTGCTGAAGCGCAGAGACAGTAAATGAAAATGCTGTAGTTGAGCTTGGCTACAAATATTATATATACTGTATATGCTCTTTACTATGAAAGTTTTACTTGTGCACTTTTCATAAAAAAGATGCCAGTGTTCCTTTTTGTAAAAAAGGGGAAAAGGGTTGAAAGACACTAAAATTTAACTTTATGAGTCGACTACAACTTCCAAACGCTGCAGAAAGAAAAGGAGGAAAAAAAGAAATGCTGCTCGAGGACCAGTAGTTCCTAATGGGGAAACAATAAGCAGGTTAACAGTGATTGAAACAGTATTTAGAATTATAAATAGTATTTTCAGCATTTCAATCCAATTTAATGCAAGTATTGGATTTCATTTCCTATTATTTAACCATTACGGTATTATTTTTCTTACTTTATACAGATTTTCATTTTAAAAGGAGAGAGTGAGGGAACATTTGGCAACGAGAGTGAAGTCTGGCCAATTGTCTGTGCACAAAGACAAACACTAGTGGCGCATCCTTTCTGCCATAAAGCCACCATCTGGTCTATCTATGAGAGGTTGAGGGGGAGGCAAGAGATGTGAAGGCCTCACCAATCCAGGCAGGAAGCACCATTTGGGTTGAAAACAATAATAACTGACCTCAGGGGTTGAAAGCTACCAAACAACCACACAATGTTGTGTCTCACAACAGACACAAAGTGTGTCTCTCTAGGTTGCACACAAGTTCAGGTCATTGAAGAGAGTGCGCCTAACAGGAGAAAGGTAAAAAGGCTTGGGTTTTCAGGTGAAGGAGGGGGTGGTAGTAATTTAAGGAGCATTTTAGTTAAACATTGATAGAAAGCCAGTGGGAGGGTCAGTGGCTCTGTGCATAACACATGGTTAGCTGTCCAGACTATGTAGCCACAAGAAATGAAGGGAAAAGAAGGAGGAGGGGGTTGTGATTCATACTCACCGTTACACCACTGGATAGGTGCTAGATCTCTCCACAATACCAAACGATCCAGCAACTTGTGTCCAAGGAGACAGCGTTGAAATCGGGCCAAAGGAGTGGGCCGATCCCCTCACTCAAAACCAGATGAATAATACAAGTTTTACACTTCCAAAACTCCTACCACAAAAACACGGCTTTGAATCTTCAGTGCCTCTGGTTAACACATTATGATCACCCAGCAGCTCTTCACTGGCATATGGAGGGAGGCAGAGCGATTCTGTTTTCTTTGTGTTGAAACATTTACAAAGACAAGTCAGTCATTGTTGAGACCTGTGTCAACACAGGCACAGATATCAACACCTACTCCTCGGTTTCTAAAATGTTTTGTGCAACCACGGGCAAGTTAAAAGAAAACCAAGCACTCTTTTTTCGATCATCGTGATCCCAAACAAAGTGGCGGTACAGAATATGTCAAATTTGCAACAATGGATCACCATCTACCTCCGCTTGACGTGAAGTTGTTGTCACTGGCTTGTTTCATTTTTTACCTCTCTGTAGAGTCACGATAACAAAGCAGTGAGAGAGAAAACGTACATTACAGAGAGTCACAGATTTCTTTGTCTACCTTCAAAACACTGTCACAAAGCTCACCCCTTCCTCTGCAGCCGTCAGCCACTCTCCTTTAGTCTTCTCGCTCAAGATTATCGCCCTCTCGTTACAATCAACCGTTTTCCCCGTAACAAAGAAAGAGGAAGAGCAGTGGCATACAGCCGTCAGAGCGAGAGCTTGTGAGTGCAGCCCATTCAAAGCTGTGTCTTCCTCACACCATCTGGTCTGGCTTCCTCGCTGCAAATACACAAAGGATAAAATGCATTTTCCTGACAAAGTGATGAGATTCCTGCGTGTTTCCTGTCGCCTTTTTCAGCAGCCCTGCCTCCACGTAATGGTGCCGATGACTTCTCTCCTGCTCAGTTTGTAAACAGATCTCTGCTCATGTGATTCGCTGTCTGGATCACAGCTCTCCTTTCACCCGCCCCCTCCTCGCGCTCCCCCTCTCTATTTTTCTATCCTGTGCTCACTCTCTCTCTTCCTCCTACTTCTCTCCAGCTGAAGGCTATTAGGAGGTGACAGTGGCCAGGCGAGCAGACAGCCAGGCCGAGTCAGATTCTCTCTGATGGGTCTGTGTAAGACAGGGCTGGGAGGGGAATGAGGGTTGATTCACTTTGCTTGACTGGCAGGCACAAAAACAGCAAGAGACAATAGAGTAAAAACAGTGAGAGAGTGACGTAAAAGGGAGAATAGAATAAAATAGAATAGAATCTGAG
The DNA here is from genome assembly GCA_038088235.1 of Zacco platypus. Lineage (NCBI taxonomy): Eukaryota > Metazoa > Chordata > Actinopteri > Cypriniformes > Xenocyprididae > Zacco > Zacco platypus. The sequence goes on along the minus strand of CM076078.1, from coordinate 13,199,438 downwards.
GATATTCTGAGAGCAACCCTACCATAAAGCAAAAAAAAGACAAAAATGAGCATGTGACAGAAGCAGTGACGCCAGTGATTTTGTCACAGCAAAATAAATAAATAAACAAACAAAAATAAAGCTTATTACATCATGTAGTGAAAGGAAATATGCAACTAGTGATTTCTGTTGCACAATATCAGTGTGAATTGATAAAAGGTGTTACATTTCTCTTACGCTAAATCTCCCTGCAGAAAGATTTCAAGCAATCTTTGAGACTGTGACCTAATGTTGATCAGCAACAACAAAAAACAACCTTGTTGTCTATTAAAAAATATACTTTTAAGATTAAATACATGTTTGGATGATTTTTAAAAATGTAAAGCTTATAATTTTATAAAACCTGCTTAAATTCATTTTTAATTTAAATAACTCATTTGTAATTTTTTTTTTTAATTCTTAAATTTGAGTATTATTTGTGCTTTAAGGTGTGTAAATGACTTGTTCCAGTTCGTTGTGGTCCAGGGCAAGTAAAAGTAAACATGCTAATATTGTTTACATCTTTTGGCTTTCGGCTATACTATTGAAACAGTGAGTATTTTAATGTTTATAAATGGGCTCTTCCATTGTAAATACCTCACTGTATCCTACATTTTGTGAAATTTAATTAAACATTACGCCACAAAAGCTGTTGATTGAGCTTGACTAAACATACCCATGAATATTCCTTTAATACAAGAATATAAAATATTTTATTTTCTTGTGTTCTCTGAACAAATGATGCTGTCACATGACCTTTTTGATGCCCATTTTATGAATTTAATTGGTCAATTTGCTTCCAGTGGATATAAACCCTGATGAATGTGAGCCACCATATCTTTCTCTCAGCCCTCAGTATAAGCATATGATCAGATATCATGAAAAGATCCACCTCATTTCATCAACAACCCCATGATATTCCACAGGGATCAGTACTCTGACCACTTCTATTCTTCCTGCGCACCAAATCACTTACCATGTCATTGCCTCTCATGACTTCTATTATCAAATTTATTCAAATGATACTCAATTAATCCTGTCTTTTTCCACCCTCTGACAACCCTCACAAATCGCAGCATGCTTGGCAGTCATCTCTGCCTGGATGAACACCCATCACCTGAAGCTGAAATGATCAAAAACCAAGCTGTTTTTCCTCCAAGCCAAGAAGCACCCTTGCCAAGACCTTATCATTTCAACAGACAACTCAACTATCTCACCCACACAGAAAGCAAAAAATCTTTGCCACACTGGACAATGACTTGTCAATTGCAACCCACCTACTAACCACAGATGCAACATGCAAATTTCTCCTGCAGAACATTTGCCAGAATGTAGTACTAGAACTAGTCTGCTCTTGTCTCAACTACTGCAACTCCTGGTCAACCTCCCAGCATGTGCAATCAAACCTCTGCAGCTCATGCAGAATGCTGCACTCAACCTCCCAAGTACTCCCATGTCACATCACTACTCCACCCCCTCAATGGCTTCTTTTATTAATCAAGTTCAAAGTACTGTCCTAGCATGCAAGGCAGATAGTTTTTATGTAAGAACCCTCTTCCACTACAAAGAACCTTTTGTGCAATGGTTCTATGGATGTAAAAAGTACTCCATGGAACCAAAAAATGCCAATTAATACTTTTTAAGAGTATAGGCAGTATAGTATCTGCATTAGATTTAGTAGATTTATGTGCACAACGTTTTTGTATTTGTACAAGAAGCTCTTCATTAGCTTTAAAAATTGCACACTCGCCATCTGTTGATCACAGTGGTCTCATATGTGATGCTAACCAATTTTTTAGGTCATTCTGCATAAAAGCATCTGCTAAAAGTCTTTATGTCAGTGTTAGTTAAAATGCTAAGGTGTTTCGTTGTACTGAAGATGTTTATTATTCATTCATTAGACACTAATTTGTCAGATGCACTTTATTGTTTAGCAAAGGATAACAAGAGGTCATCTCAACCTGAGGGTACATCATGTATCTTAAAACATACGCTAAAGTCTGTTGTGCGTTATGAAAATATAACTATTTGAGCTGCCAATCGCATCTCTACAAAGCTAAAACATATCAAAATATGTATTAAAAACAAATAAAAAAACAGCCTTCATTGACAAATACCAAACTAATACCCAAGCATGTTAACCATGCAAAAAAGAAAAGAATTCAGAATGTATAAAATGGCCAATGAAGAGAGAATTGAACGTCCAATTCATAACCCCCAAAATCTCTTTTAATCGGTGTTCTCCTTTGTATACATGTCCCATTTGTTCAAGCGGCTGTAAAGGGGAGTGTCATCGATCTCTCTGTACATGTAAACTCCAGTGACGCGGTTCCACTCCAGTCTGGGAATGACATTCTTGATTCCCTGACAGCGTGCAAGAAGTTCCTTCTCCTCATTTTCCAAGGCTGCAAAGCCAAAGAAACTCTTGACACATTCAGCTGCATGGTATTTAGCGTGTACTTCAGCCGTACGCTGGAAAAGAGCTTGTTCGTTGGAACGATACTGGGTCCAGTACGCCTCCTGCTGGTAGCCAAGGGTAGAGCAGCAGTGTTTTAGACAGAGAAGCAGAAAGGCAGTGAGGGAGATTATTCCCACCATCAACCAGCCCAACAGCTAGAAAAATAAACAAGAAAAAAAAGTGGTTATACATATCATACAAAGGACATTTGTTATAAAATCAGAAGTATTTATTCAATTAAGGACTATAATAAGATTATATTAAAGTGGCAAGTACCTGGGATTCATACTGCAGCTGGCGTTCAATCACTCTTGAGTAGTTCATAAATTGAGCTGGTAAATCCTTACATGGAAACCGGGACATTATTTCTGGAATATTTTTAGTAGGAGGGAAATTATCCAAAGAAGAGGGGTCCACAAACTCGCTCAGAGCACAGACATACGCCTCCCCTCTCAGGAGAGAAATAACTGACCAAGTGATGGGGGCAACAACTGCTCTGCCCACGATGGAGCCCAACAGAGCAAAAGCGGCACTCAGTGATAGTTTCCGGCATTTTCTGGTGCGACACTCTGACACAACGTCCCACGTGTTTCGATTGAGCATCAAACCAATGACAAAGAAAGCCAGGGCTGGTACACCAATGGCAGCCAGACCGTACAGGTAATTTTTCTTTGGTGAACATGGACAGTTAAATGCAAAAATATTGTATGCTGTCTGACTGGCCACTGTTCCTAAACCTATCAGACCATTGAAGATCATGACATCTTTGCTCTTGAAGAAGAGTGCAATAAATCTGAAGTTTTCTGAGATGAGAGAAGCCATCTCGTCCTGATTTTCTCAATGTGAATTAACAGAAAACAATTAAACGACAATTAAACAAAATTTTTCAGAGAGTCTCTGCAAACTAAACCTAAATCACAGACAAAGTCTGATGAGTGAATGAGTTCTTTTTTTTTGCCTGATACCATCCTACAGCACCATAAACAGACTAAAAAACCCTCAAAATAAACAGAGAAGCATAGACACAAAGAAATATGCATGTGTACACTTCAGAATATTATGAGATACATATTCAATTCTAAGACTGATTTCATGCCGAAAAGCTCTTCGAACAAATTCCCTTTGGGCAAGTCTCAGCGTGACATTATGAGCCTGAAGTAGTAACTGAAAACCATACAGAAATAGAAAGACTTACATTCCATTGCAATGAATTACAAATGGTCTTGCTGAATATCCATAAAGTTTTATATGTACAACCAAATGCAGACAGCAAAAGAAGTCTTTAAAACAAAAGAGATTTCTGTATGTAGCTCATGTTGTGTGGAAGTAGTGAAATCCCTCCTTCGCTCTGTCTGTTGTGTGCAGCTCTGAATCATCAGCAGGAAATACATGTGGCTCCAGCCCCAGTGGAAAGTATGAGCATTTAACTAAAACCGGCTGTTCAACATAAGTCAAATTACCTCCTCACATCCAGCAAACCAAGTCATCAAAGCTGAAATATGTACATTTTTTGCAGTTAAATATCTAAAATCCACTAGGCCAGTGTTATATATTTTGTTTAATTGAGTACTTACAATATCCTAAATGTTTCCAACTATTTGTAAATAATGAGAAAATCACAGTTTTAACCAAGGATCCGGGACATGTGAGGGAGTCGCCTGTAAATGGCGTCATATCCGTGTTACCCTCGGTTTCTGGTTTTATTTTGTAGAAACCATGGAAACACAAAAGATGCTTTAATTTATATTACATGTGGGACCACAGACAAGGGAACGTCTGTTTTGATACATTATAGACAGAAAACTAATTATTGTAATATAGGTCAACATGATAAGTCTTATTGTTTAAATCTAATTTTTTAGATTTTTTTGCAGGTACCATGCTTTACCATGCCTCAGAGAAAAACACTATGTTGTGTTTGTATCTAACATAGCATGATCAGATGCAGCTTTATTTTTAGTAACAGTAATACAGAATATTCTCCACCATGCAATACATTTTAAAATTAATTGCATGCCATTTATCAACACAAGCCATCCAGCATTTAATATGATATTATAATATTGATCTAGTTCTAACTTAAACAGAGCTGCATTACGTCATACTCATGACCGGAAAAGTGACTGTGGTATAATAAAAGTTTCGCTGCTCGTGAGGCGTGTGTTGCATTCGACTCTCATTAACAATCGCTCAAGCGGCCTCATTCAGCTCCACAACACTCAGTCCTGCTCTGCTTCATACTACAGCAACATTAATAATCACATCCATGAACATGATTTCTGCCTGAGTCCCATCCCGATTCTTTTCCACCGGCTGTGAGGTGAAGACCACATGTCCCAAGATTCCACACTCAAACTTGGCGTCATCAAGCTACACCTTTGTTTTGAATAGGCGACCTCTAGCGGCTGAAAAACTACATAGTGCACCTTAAAGTCAGCTAGAGAGATTTTCCCCCTTTATTTTCCCCCTTCCTTTTTCTGCTGAGACTGTGTTGATAGTTTTTGGAAAATATCCAAGACAGGATTTCACAATAAAAAACGTACAAACCATAAACTAAAAAAAAAGGACGACGCACATTCACTCTCTTCCATTGTATAAAAGTAAAGTTGTCAATGTCCCAATATGGCGCTGACATCTTGTGCTGATTTGGGATCTGAGTCTGCGCAGTAGTGAACTCAAGACCGATTCTGTGCATGCAGTGCAGTCGTGCGCTATCAAGGCCCCACAGAATCCTTCAGTAGAGTTTACTGCAGAACAACTCATTATGTCGGTGCAAATTAAACCGTTATGGAAATGTCATGTATTAAATTTAAAGCTCCAATCTCCTCTGAAAATCTCAAATAATTTCTGTTGGTGCCACAGTGACGACTTCGCTCAAAGAAGCTGTCAATTACAGCTATAAATCATGACGTCGTGCCCCGTTTTTATGGCATAAACTAAATAACAGCTAGTTAGTTGATGCTATAAAAACAGGGGTGACACCAAACTTGTTTAAAAAAACTTGGACTTACATCAGCATGATAAAAATAATACATGAAATGACAGAAACTATCTTTGGAAAAAACATATTTTATTTTTTAGTTTGTCTCACATCCCATTAAATTACATGGAGAGGGTGGGGTTTATGACCTATACTGGGACCAACCACCTGGGGACGATCGAGACCCTTTGACTTTACTTCTCAGGACTTGTGGAGCACGCGTTACATACCATAACATTACGATTATAAATGACCAAAAATCATTTAAACTACAATTTCAATAGCACATTGAGTGTCTTTTTTGACATGAGTCATCAACTCATTAAACAGTGATTTGAATCAGCAATAATTCTTGACCTATTCAAGCTCATGAACTTAAGTATTTAAACGTTTTAAGAGATGTTTATTTTTGAATATGCACATAGAAACAGAATTAACAACCCAAAGGTAACAACATATGCTTACCTGTCAGTGGAAAAGCAGATCAGCATCAATCATTTGAAGCTCTAAGGTCCCTCCCAGGCGATTCTCACCGCTGTTCAGTAGGCTAATGTTTTGCTTCTTTCGTAATGACACCTTTTGATCTTTTTAATTTTTTCTTTAAATTTCTTCCTGTCCCTTTTAGTACGTTTGACTGTGTAAAGCCTGATTTGTACTTTCGCCTGGCTCTGCACCGCGAGCCTCCTCTGACTGCGCGCGCACCTTTCCAAACGGCCCAGACGTTTATACTTGATGCGCTTGCCGTTCTTCTATTCTTTGAAACGATAGGAGGCGACTCAGAGAAATTGTTCTCTCAATCAGCAGGAAGCAAACTGCTTGTCACAAACGACTGTCGCAAAAAATCTTCTGTTCAGTGTCATTATGATTATTTAACTGCACTGTAAAAACAATTCCATATTCATGTGAAGTTTGAACACAGCGCCACCTAGTGTTCCAGAAATATTACGATTTTCGCCAATATGCAAAAATTTAAAACATTGTCCAAAATTTTAATTCTTTATGTCGTTTTGTTCCCTGGCTAATGCCGATTTCATCGATGTATCATGTGCCATTTTCCTTAAATGTACCTGTCCGCTATATTGAAGTAAATGAAAAACAAACCGTTCCTCAGTTCGCTACATTTTCCAAATGTGACCTAGCTTGCGTTTGTTGTCTCTTTCCAGATATCTTTGCTCAGGGGTCTTCAACGTTTTTCAGGGCAAAGACCCCTTAAATGAGAGAGACATGGAGCAGGGACCCCTGACACAAAATGTGTCAAACAGAGCATCTGATATTAGATAGAAATCAATCATATTACAATAGTAATATTATGTTGAGACAATATAGATTAGAACTATGTTGTTGTACATTGTCTGTAGGCTATATTTTCATTGTTAAAAAGATTTATTAAGTTCACAGTTGTCTTAATCACAATTATTTTAATAGATTTGCAGTTTTAAACATTTAAATTTTATTGTCAGATGGACAATTACACATTTCTCTGAACTTCAAATTAAAGCAGGGAAAACACCAAACGCGACGGTCGGCCGTCGGCAGTTTTTGTTCCCCGAAGCACCGTCGGCTTTTTTTTGGCCGATTCGACATGTTGAATCGGCATTGGGCCGTCGGTGAGAGAGAGAGAACTCTGGCTGTTCAGTATAGCAAACGAGTCAGTTCAATGTAAACCAAAAGTTTTGAAAGCAAGCAAATAAGTCATGACGGCACAGACAAAAGGTTGTTCTAATTTTACGACTTGAACTCATGTTTCCTGGTGCGCAACAGCACCAAATGTCAGCAGACTGTCCACTAGGCCATCAGACAGTGGAAAACTCAGCTAGTTTGACAAATATTAGAACCTCATTCTGAACAAAACATTGGGGGGGAACGGAATCCGACGGCAAAAATACAGCTGTAGAAATCCGTTCCCCCACAAACTGTATTACCAACTTCACTTTTGACATACAGATTGACTTCATTTCAGTCATCGTTTTGGTCGTCAAATTTGCTTTAATTGTGTAGTTTGACTCTTGACTTTTGAACATTAGTTTTATTTTTCCTAGATGACAACTTTGTGTCATCCCAGATCCGACCTACATCTGGTATTTGTTTTGTGGAATGATGGCACTTGGGCACAATAGTCCTGTTTGCTAGATCTGGGCCACAAGCAGACCATAGCAGTGCCACATGTCAGCCAAGAGCAAAGAAATAAACCATAACTGGATGTTATCACGTGAACCTAATAATTGTGACATGCAATTAATATGTTTAGATTACTTTTAGATATTAAGATCCATTATTATTACAGAACTCAATCAAATATCTTGTTATAAAAATCTACACACAAAAAGACATCAAGACTCAGCACATGAATCTCAACAATGGTGATAATCAAAAATGTCATGTCACAATGCATGCTGGGTACCATAGTACAAAATAGCATCACAGCATGAATAAATTATGCAGCTGAATTCCGTATTATTTTCTTTAAATCTAACTATTTGCTGTTATAACTATTCTATTTTTGCTGTGATTTCTGTTGTCTTTTATTTGCTATTTGTACTATCTACACTGCACAGCTGATTGGTTGCTGTAGCATCAGCGGCCAATGAGCTTTCTCCTCAAACATTTGTCTGTTTGCTGTTAGTGGTCTGCAGCGCTTTCAGATGGTGCCTGAATCAATATCTAAGATAAGTAAAAATGATCTTTTTTCCACATATGCGCTTTTTTGTGGCTCGGTTAATTCCTAAATGGAGCTATCTTTATAAACTAGCGTCATATCAACAGATGGATGAGTGTATCATTGAAGCATATAAGTGTCACGAGGAGCGAGTCAGCGGGTAGAAATTCAAATGCTGCTTTATTCATAAAACGTGGTCAGACAGGCAATGGTCAACTCAACAGCAAAACAGAAGTAGCAGGGGAAAGACAGTCTCGTAGTAATATTCCAGGCAAAGGTCAACAAGGCAGGCAGATAATCATCAAAAGACAAAAAACAGGAACCGAAAACAGGCAAACAAGATAATGGTAATGCTCAGAATGTTACAGGGAAAACAATACTTCGCAAAGTGGTGTGTGTGAGTGGTGCTTTTATAGGGGAGAGATGTGAATCAGATGTGATGGTAATGCGGAACAGCTGGTAGGGTGATCCGTGACTGGGTGAGGGGCTTATGAGAAATGTAGTCAGTGAATAAAGTCTATGATATGGAAGGGCGACCTCTGGTGGCAAGTGGGTGGAGGACAATGGGACGGATTCATAACAATAAGCAACAGTTTTACTGCATGGTTTGTGCAGGAGTGGTCTATTGTTGTTACCGCTATTTTTACACCGTTAAGCATGGATATGAAAACAGTTAAAGCCCAGGTAGCAACTTTGTTCGGCCCAGATCCGGCCCACATCTGGCACATGCGGAATGATGAGCTGGGCATGGAATGATGGCACTTGGGCGGACCGCTCCTGTTTGCCAGATCTGGGCCACAATCAGGCAATAACAATGCCACATGTCAGCCAAGAGCAAAGAATAAACCAGAACTGGACCTTATCTGAGCCACAAAATCTTTATATATTGTTTATAGAGTCATCTCGGCATTAACAAGCAGAATCACTGAAGGAACTGACTTCAGCCACAGCCTTTGATTAAATCAATTAAAAATAATAGACATTAAATCTCTGAAGATCTGATTAAACAACTCCACAAACTGCATTACCAGCTTCACTTACTACCAACTTCACTTCCTACCAACCAGACTGACTCAGAGGTGGAAAGTAAAAGTCCTACCATATGTTTATTCCACCCACTGAAACAGTGTTGAAGTTAATGACACAATTGAGAGATGATTGACCATTACTGAAGACATATGCCAATAACAAGCAGATTCTCAAGCAGAGTTGGTCTGATCAATAAATAAAAGTATCTTTTATCTAGGCACACATAGACAACAAGAATCCGCATGTAAATATCAACAACGGTGACAAGCAACATATTCTGATAAACAGATCAACTCTGAACATTAGAAAACAAGCTACCTTCTTTCTGATCAGAACAACTTTTTAGTAATCTTTCAGGTTTAATTGAAAAACTGATATGACTGTGAAGACACATACAACACCTGACCTGCTATCTTTTCTTGTTAGACTTGTCAAGCAGCCCATAGAAAATTTATTATTTAAAAGTCAAGGGTCAAGAGCCCAACTAAAGCAAACCCTGATCTCCATGATGGTGCCTTAAAAATTTTCTCCTTTGGTGATTCTGCTTGTTAACATCAGACGTCTTCAATAATGGTCAATCATCGCTCAATTAATCACTTAATTATCTCATTAACTTCAACACCGCTTCAGTGGGTGGAATAAACATATGGCAGGACTTTTACTTTCTGACCCCTGGACTTTCCACCTCTGGACTGACTTTATTTCTGTCATACATCTACAGCAGTTCTTATTGAGAATTAATCCTTTTGCTAATCTTTACCCAAACTAAGATTATGCCTGACAAAATATCCATTTGACAATTTAAAACGGCTTTCCTTCAACAGGTAGGTCATCTCAGCAGTAGATTTTGTTTTGACATTCAACACAGTGTCTCTTTTAGGGAAAAGTTGTAGTAAAAAGCTGATTACTGAATCTTGATCCAACTTCCATCACCATTGCAGTTTCTAACAAGGGACACAGTACCTATAACATTGTCCAACAATATATATTATTTCTTTCCTTGTTTGTAATGATTTTTACATTGCTATTATAATCATTTAGCTTTCTGCTTCCAACAATCAACAAAATAATAACACAATAGCACACTAGCATTTAGTCTACGAATATTAAACATTTGTTTATTTTTTTATCAGAAATATATTTTCCATTAGAAATATATTTTTTATAACTTTTGTTTTATAAGTATTTTTAATAACTACTTTATAAAAATGTTCTATATGGCACACGTATTTCTTGGGCGTTTCTTAATAGCAAAGACGTTACTTTGTAGGTGTGTAGTATTATTCATTCATTAGACACTAATTTGTCAAAGGATAAAATGTCAATTTCTTTGACAAGTAGTTAACAGTCATGCTCATTTGTGTACGTGACCCATTTGTTCAAGCGGCTGTAAAGGGGAGTGTCATCGATCTCTCTGTACATGTAAACTCCAGTGACGCGGTTCCACTCCAGTCTGGGAATGACATTCTTGATTCCCTTGCAGTTTGCTAGAAGCTTCTTCTCCTGATTTTCCAAGGCCACAAAGCCAAAAAAACTCTTGACATTTTCAGCAGCACAGTATTTAGCGTGTACTTCAGCCGTACGCTGGAAAAGAGCTTGTTCGCTGGAACAGTACTGGGACCAGTACGCCTCCTGGTGATAGCCAAGTGGAGAGAAGCAATTTTTCAGACAGAGAAGGAGAAAGACGGAGAGCGAAATGATTCCTACAAGAAACCAGCCCAACAGCTAGATGAAGAAGAGAAAAAAAATGGATGAACAACATATAAGAAGTGTTCATGCAATTAAGGACTATAACAACACTATAAAAAGTGATAAGCACCTGGGATTCATACTTTAACTGACGTTCAACTTCTCCTGAGTAGTTCTTAAATGGAGCAGGTACATCTTTACATGGAAACCGGGCCATGATTTCTGGACCAGCTGTAGCTGAGGAGAAATTGCCCAAAGACGATGGCTCCATGAACTCACTGAAAGCACAGACATACGCCACCCCTCGCAGAAGGGAGATTACAGTCCAAGTGATGGGGGCAACAACTGCTCTGCCCACAATGGAGCCCAACAGAGCAAAAGCAGCAGTCACTGATAGTTTCCGGCATTTTCTGGTGCGACACTCTGACACAACGTCCCAGGTATTTTGATTCAGCATGACTCCAATGACAAAGAAAGCCAGGGCTGGTACACCAATGGCAGCCAGACCGTACAGGTAATTTTTCTTTGGTAAACATGGACAGTCAAAAGCTAAGATGTTGTATGCTGTCTGACCGACCACTGTTCCTAAACCTATCAGACCATTGAAGACCATAGCATCTTTACTCTTGAAGTAAATTGCAAAAAATTTGATGTATTCCGAGATAAGCGTAGACATCTTATCCTGATATAAGAGAGTTTCTCTTTCTCAGTTTCTTTCCGATGATGGTGATTGTTGTGTCTGTAAATTAAACCTAAAACCCTGACAAAGACAGATGAAGAAGACAAACAGCTTTATTATTCAGATTCTATACCAAGAGAAATGTTGTCATATTAGATATACATTAAATTCATATAAAAGCAATTAATTGGGCAGAGTTTGCCCAAGCTTTTATGTGCCACTTAAACTGGTTATTAAAAACCAAAAATCAACTCAAAAAATCAAATTATTTCTGATATGAAGACTTACTTTCCATTGCCAGGAGGTACAAATGGTCTTGCTGAACATCCACAAAGTTTTAAAATCATGTACAGAAGCAAAAGATACTTTTAAAATGACAACAACAACTAAAATCTCTATACGTAGCTCTTTTTGTTGTGGTGAGATCCTTCTCTCACTCCGTCTGTTGTGTGTTTATATAGCAGTGAATCACCAAGAGCAATTACAATTACTGGTTTCAGCCTTAATGTAACTAATGAGCATTTACTAAAATAGGATGGGCTAAAGTAATTGAGAAAGACATGTGCAAAAAACAAAAACGAAAAAAACAAAAACAAACGAAAAAAAAAAAAAAAAAAAACAACCAGAAAATGTATTGTTCAAAATTACTTCTGAGACCCAGTAAAAAAGGTCATGGCAGTGGTTACCTATAGTTCCAGTATTTTGCATTGACTTCATTATCTCTTACTCCCTTTGCAGGTCTTGGAGTTGAACTAGGTGTGTTTAATTAAAGAGACAAAATGGGAGCATCAAAGTGCACAGAACTAAACTACTAAAATAATTACCTTTTAGAATTCCAGAAGTTTAGGGATGAATTAAAAAGAGCTATTTGGATTTTTACTTGTTTTACCTTATTTTGTATTTATTTTAAATCATTTTAATTCATCTTGAAAGGCAAGAAAGGTCTGGGGAGGCACCAGACCTCTGAATGAGAACCACTCCTTTAAAATCCTCTTTAATGAGTCATTTTGACCGTAGAAAAAATGTATGTATAACTGAGTTAGTAATAAAAACTGTAGAACATAACTAAATAAATATTTTTTAAAGAGAGAATTGTGAGCTCAAGACCACCAGGGCCCTAGTGGCTAGCCAGTATTTTTCAGTTTAGTTTGTGCCAGCCCTGTGTTTTAGGCACCATGAAAGTGGCTTGTCTTTTAGCTGTATTCATTGCCATAATAATATTAATTTAAATCAGTAATAAGTTACAATTATAAACCATCTTTTCACTGATATAGCAAGATGTTTTGTAACACTTTATTTGTTAACATTATGTATTAACTACCATGAACTAACCATGCGCGATACATTTGTTACTGTATCTGTTCATCTTTGTTAATGTTAATGTTTAATAAAAAGTACAGCATTTCATGAACATTTGCATGTTCATGTTACTTCACATTGCATTAACTTATGTTAACGAATACAACTCTTGATTTTAATAATGTATCAGTAAATGTTGAAATTAACATTAACAAAGATGAATAAATGCTGTAAAAGTGCAGTTCATTATTAGTTCATGTTAACTAATGAACCTTATTGTAAAGTGTTACTGATGTTTACCGATATTTTTCAAAGAGAAGCGAATTGCGCTGCTTTTCTCGTGAGAAGTGAATCAGTTTCAATGTTTCACAGCATGTGATTGGCTGATGTCACACCTAAATCCAGGATCAAAGCCTGCGTTGACAGAGAAAGCTGATGATCAGCGTCATGGTACCAGCAAAGTTTTGTCAACTCCTGTAACCCTGAGTTTGTTCAACTACCATCATGGTACGGGCCCCAGGTGGTGTAAACTCAAGAAACTTACAACGCCATTTAGACAATTGCAACCAAACAGCAATGATTTTCTATAATGAAGCCTCCAAAGATGCAATCTCTGACAGGATTTTATATTTAATATGTAGATATCATGATGTACATATGATATCTGATAACATTTCCTGTGAGGAACATAATTTAGGACGTAATTTGATCACTTAGAAGCCATAGAAATTTGCCATTAGGCGAGGCTAAATGCCAAAAAAAAGTAACCAGCTGCTGATTAGTCCTTGAGATATAACTGACGGATTGTATAGACAAACTCCTTATAACTTAAATTTAATAAGAGATAATTTGTTATTTAGGAAAATAAAAGGAGATGAAAAGCTGCCATACTTATCATTAACATTGTCATCATCATTCTATTATTATTATCATATTGCAACCATGGTCACACCTTTATCATTTTACTTTACATAATCACAGAAAAGCCCATCATATCCTATTATTTATGTTCTCATTTATTTACGGTAACAAAACAACATGTTTACAATAGTAGATTGACTTAATGAGTCTCAGGAGAATATAAATTAGGAAGTTACATGCCATGAGATGGCAAAACAGGACTATCTTGACAGTGACTGCTAAAGCACTTCATTCAGTTCTTCATAAATAAGATTCAAACATTAAGTCAGACTTTGGAGTAGTATGCCACAGCTGTGTTTTTCGTCGGTGTCCGAGTGTTGCGCTCATCAGAGAAATTGTGAGTATCCAAGTGAGCATGTCCATTCATATCTTCAGCACGTTTATTCACCATTAGTGCGGGTTTACATGTATGCCAGTTCCACAGGACTTTGTTCATGTCTTCTTCTTTACGGATCCCAAGAAGCTTCTCCTCGTCACTCTTCTGTTTTTCTCCATCTTCATCTTTTTTACCTTTCCCTTTCTTTATGGGTAGCTGGAGCTGTGGAACAATTTCGCCACTGATGCTCTCGAAGTATTGCTGTATGCAGACCTTAGCGAAGCTCTTGGCGTGCTCTTTGCACGTTTCGTCAAATAGTTTGCGCTCTGTATCAATGTAGTGTGACCAATATTTGGTTTTAAGAAAAGCAGCTTGAGTAAAACAAGGTCTTATCGCCCTTATCAAGAAGGCCATTATAGTTATTATCATTAAAAAGGTCCATCCACAGGCCTAAAAAAAACAAAAAACAAACATTAATGCATTATATAGCGTCAATATAAACATTTCATACGTCATTTCTCTTATATCACATTTGTGCCTTTCAAATTCCTGAGTAATTTACCATGGTCATAATTATTCCTATTTTAATAACCTATTGTGTATCTGTAAAAATGTCTGATTTAAGTCATAAAAATAAATTCTAGAAATAATCTCTACTCAAATACTTTTCTCTACGTTTGACATTAAAACATACCTAAACATTAAAACATATCCTACGAGGTGGCAACTTCATTTGAATTTGTACAATGTGATTAATGCATGAATAATTTTTAGAAAAAAGCATAAGGCTCCACCCCTAAATGTAACCGTTACTGTACGTAATCAGATTGTACGAAAATATGAGGCAGTTTATGATTGGTTGTCTGTTGCTAAGTCACTCTACAGCCAGCCAAAAATATTGGCAGTGACATAAATTTAGTGTTTTGCAAAGTTTGCTGCTTCAGTTGTTGTGGTGTTGATTCACATTGTTTCTAGATTATTGTGCAGTGATCAGATGCATTTTAAATAATTGCAAAAAAATTCATTGGCCAAAAAAGAACTTTATTACAAAAACCCATATTTCACAGTTTTTTGGCCTTGACACAAAATGACCAGCTAACATCATTTCACTTATCATATCATCAACACATGGAAAAGTGTGAACGAGTACTAGTCAGAAGAAATCACTCTATCATTCTTTTTGCCAATACAGCCTTTATAACTGATGAAATGCTTACATGTGAAAAAAATAATCTACAAACACTGAAGCAGCAAACTGTGCGAAAGACAAAATGTCACTGCCATTACAAAAGTAATACAGGCAATGGCAATAAAGTACACCAGTCCATTTGCCACTTTTTTAGGTACACCTGCTCATTAACACTTGATAGCAACTTGGTAGACATGGTCAAGACGATCTTATGAAGTACAAACTAGCATCAGAATGGGGAAGAAAAGTGATTTAAGTGACTGAACATCCATGGCTGTTGTGATGGGCTGGTCTGAGGGTTTCAGAAACTGCTGATCTACAGGGAATTTCATGTACAACAATCTCTAGGGTTTTAGAGAATAGTCTGAAAAAGAAAAAAAATATCCAGAGAGCGGCAGTTGTGTCAGAAAATGCCTTATCGACACCAGAGGTCAGTCTGGTTCGAGCTCAGGAGATTAGAGATTTTTTTTAAAGACCTATTGGAAATGGGCCTCTACATACTAATAATAAAACTTCCGGAACCAACACTGCTGAAAAAGTGGGCGGGCACTAATGTACTCTCTAGCGCTGCATATAATTAACATAATTAATTTATAAACCATCTGCTACGTCTTTCAAAAGTACAAGTGTGAAACAAGGCTTTACCAAGCGTTAATTGTGGCTATTAGGTAAGAGGAGGTCTACTTTGAAAACCCCATTTAGACATTAAGTTGAGAAATGAGAATTACCTGTGACAAACAGCGAATATACCTAGTGGCCGCTTCTCTGGAGATAATCTCTTGCCCATCAAAAACGTCTTTGCATGGAATTCTTGCTTGTAATTTCATAAGCTCATTTTTGGGTAAGCTTTGATAGCTCTCGTTGACGAAGTCCGATAAATCCGCTGTGGGACTGAAAGCGCACAGAAAGCTCTTGCCATCCATTAAAGTTACGGCTATCCATACAGCTGGAGCGATGAGAGCGCGCTGCGTCATGGAGCTGAACATGTAGCGCAAAACCGCTGGATCTTTTCCGCGTTGGCCAATCGGTCTCTTCCATTCTTCAGTTAACACTGATATGTTGTTGTTAAGTACATATCCAAGTAAAAAGAACCATATTGGTGGCACTATTAGAATGCCGATTCCATACGCGTAATTGTAGTCTGGAAGGCAAGGACAGGTAAACTCAAAGGAGGAATACATTTGAGCGCTTGCCAGAGCCATGATCCCACAGATGCCATTCATGAAGGACTCTTGGTTGGCTTGCAAAAACTGGACCATAATCCGAAACTTATCCATTTTTAGAAAGGGAGTTCACCTTAAAGAGGAAAATATTAGATCAATGTTTATAGTAGAGCTAAGTAATAATAAATAATACCTTTTGTTAATAATCATATACTTACTCTGTCTTGTCAGAGAGAAAAGAAAGCAAGACTGCTTGAACAGAGATTAGTCCAATGTGATGAAAAGTTCACCTGGTGGCCTTAATGCATCGATGAGTGACAGGCCCCTCCTTACAGGCTCTATAGATGGGTGTGATTTTCGTTCTCACATTATTCAGTCAATGCTTAAATTGTTTCCTGTCTGTCAACTATAATACATAACCAAAGGACAAAATATATCTTACTGAAAACACATGTAGGCTACTGTACAATTTAGCCTACAAATACAAAATTTGATGAGAGTGCATGGTCTGTCACGCAGCTGATAAACATTTTTATTAATTTATATTAAAATTACACATATACAATACATACAGAAAAATACATAAACAATATACATTTTTTTCAGGTGTTGCCAGGGTTCTGCAGTCATTTGCATCCAAGCCATATCCATGAGGTTGTTGAGTAATGTGTGTGGAAAGAGACATGCAAAATTACACAAACTAAATCCCAGCACATTCAAATGCACCAGAATGCGAGCTCTTGAAGAAGGTTAAAACAAAGCTTTCTGAATCGACAATAATCTGACAGTAACATTACGGTAAAAAATGTTTGCGCTCTACATTCATATGCAGATGAAACATTCTCCATCCAGCATTAACATCAGAAACCACACTATGGGGGCCTGAAGGGCCCTTTGCAACATTGATGTAGACATAACATTAACATTTTTATCATTATCTAATACCTTTATTTACATGTCACTAAGAGGCTAGATCTGTTTTTCTCAATTTTACACATCAGAGAACAATGACTTTCCATTGTGATCTTCCCAAGTGATGCATACTTTGGGCTTATAGGCCATCTTGGTCACATCCAGTTCTGGTTTGCACTCATACCAGGTTTGCAGCAAATGATCCACCTGATCTTGTCTGGTTATACCATGCAGACGCTCCTCTTCTTCCTCTTCATATTCATTACGGATTGTGCTGGGTCTGAGTGCACTTGAGAGGGGCATTCTCACAGTCACATCTTCTCGCATGTTCTCAAAGAACTGCACCACACATTTCCTGGCAAAATCTCTGGCATGAAGGACACAAGTCTCATCGAAGAGCTTCTGCTCAATGTCCAGATAATTGCTCCAGTAACGAGTCTGTAGAAAAGTGGCGTGATTGAAGCAAGGCTTGATGACGCGACCCACGGCACCCAATAAAATGAAGAAGAGGAGGATTGACCAGCCTATTGCCTTAGAATAGAAGATAAATTGTGTAAGATGAATAGATGAATCATGCAAAGTATGCAAAGGATTTTAACCACCTACAGATTTGCTAAAGGTCTGTTTCAGTCAACTTTGTACAGCTCAATCTTACTTAGCAGCTATCAAGTCAAAAATGACTTTGACATCATGGTTCATTGACTAAAGTCTATACATGCAAGCATTGAAAAAATGTGAGAAAACACACATACCTGAGAGTAACAACGCACATAGCGTGAAACAGCTTTCCGAAAACTGCTGTTTCTAAAGATGACATCTTCTTTGCAGGGAACCTTAGCCATGATCTTGATCAGTTCTAGGCCGGTGCTGTTAGGTATTCCTGTAAAATATTTAGGGTCTACATTCATACTAAAAGCACAGATGAAACATTTTCCATCCAAGAGTGTCATCAGAATCCAGACCATGGGGGCCAGAAGGGCCCGTTGGATCATGGATGACAGCAGAAATCTGCGAGAAGGATAATATAAATATATTTTAATGTATTATCAATATTAATATCATATTGTCAAATAATGTTAACATTGTTTAGCTTCAAACTTACTTGACCACTGCCGGATTTTTTTGCCTCTTGCCCAGGGGTCTGACCCACTCTTCCATCAGCACCCCTGTATGACGATTAACTAACACTCCCAAAAGGAACAGTATAATTGGAGGGACGAACATGACCCCCATTGCGTACATCTTATTGTATTGAGGTAAACAGGGGCAGTTGAAATCAAAACTTGTATATAACTTGACGCTTATCAGTGACAGTATTATACAGATACCATTGGAGATGGACTCGGAATTTGACTGGAAATATTGTAAAACCAACTTTAAACGATCCATTATTTACAGTTTTTGTTATAGCTATTAGAGGATGTCAAAGGTACTTATCTGACAATGACGTCAAATGCGCTGTTGCTATCTGCGCTGCGCAAAAAAAAAACGAAAAAGACCACGAAAAATAAGATTTGAAAATTAATTAAAATTAAATATAACTATCTGAGTCACATGGAAACGAATGTTTCACAATTATTAGCACATCTCGCGAACTCTGCTTGCTGAAGTGCGATGGGTTGACAAGTAGAGCGCGCGCACCTGTGAGCTCCCTTTGGTCACACCCAAACGCGCGCACGCCACAAATTCCTGACATTATTAAAAACTGCTTAAAAACAGGTTTGCTTTTCTTCGTTGTTTAATTGAACGCGCTTTCAATGTTCGTATGAGGAAAAAATTTGATTTTATATATGTTTATATATTTCGTATTTTTATATAAGAAGACTCCAGTCCTTCCGCGACCCTACAGAGGATAAACAAGCGGTTTGGACTGAACAATGGATGGATATTTTTCTCATAGCATCAACCTCAGGAAAATAAAATTCCTAATCTTCTTACCAACTCACCATGCAATGGTGGTTATTTGACAGAAACTCTCATATCTAAACGTTATAATATACGTACTGTATATTATCTGAACTTTGGTGAGGTAGCGACCTCGTGTGGGTACATTTGTGCTCCGTCTTCAGTAGTTACTGCGCAGCCGCACATCGAGCTGAACATTTTTCTTGAACAACGTAAATGCCTTGTCGAACAAAAACCAATAATCGACTCGCCATATCATGGTTTTGATTCTTAAATGTAGGCCTATAATTGAAGCCTTTTTATTTTTTATAATTGCATGTACATCCTCAATGAACAATACACAACATTATTTCAGAATTACTTGTGAAAAGTAAGTTTAACTTATGAAAACTCACGTTGTCATGTTGAAAATGTTTCACCACCCCAGAATGGTGTGTGAGCATGTAGTACATGTGTGACTCACGAACAGGGCTGACCCACGTGCTTTTTATAGAGGAGCGAAAACGGCCACTTTGGTCACTTCCTGGATGTGAGAGTCTCGAGCAGATGAGGAAACAGAAGAATAACGGTCCTGCAGCGCTTTCTCTTCTGTCGGTTCAGGATTATTCTGAGACAATGGACAACGCTGGACTTTAACTCTTGGATTAGGGTGTAAGTTATTTTTCTGTTCTTGGTGTACAATAAAGTGGTGTTTTCGCGAGTTCTGACCGTCTGTTGTTTTATAGATTATTAAAGGCAAACGTAACACACCACAATAGCCTCTTAAAACAACTTAAGACGTCAAAATAAAAATACGCAATTGTGTCGCTTAAAAGGAGACGTAAAATGCTCCGCTTTTAAGTAGTCACCGTCCTCTACACTACAATTTTCTGTCGTTTACTCACTGACAGACTCACCACTGACTTTAATCAGTCATGTGTTAACAACTCTTCCTTCCGTTATTTTAATGTTTTATTTCAGTTATCTGTGATCACAAATGTAGTTGTTGTCTAGACTCCGCCTTTTAGTGAGTGTGGGAATCTTTGCAGCGCCACACCAATTTTCCCAATTATCGTCTTTACTGGAGCTTTAGACTCTACTATGAGTCAACGACCAATGTTGTCATGATGTAAACTATTCAATTACCTTTTTTGTTGTTGTTATTATTTGCTGTTTAACTTGGGATATGATGCAGTTCCACATGGGACACATTGTAACAAAAATCACCAAGTTGAATACACTAATAAGGGAACCAATAGAGCCTAAATAGAAAACAAGAAGTAGTAGCCTTGGTGCTTAACCTTCAGAAAACCTTGTGAGGTCAAAGTAAATGTTGTGATAGTTGATTTGTCTTCTATTTATTCTCTGTGGTTTGCATTTTTGCAACCTGCTATCAATAATGCGGGAACACTGATTAAAACACTTAAATTGGTGAGTTTTGTGTTTTTGATAAACATATACTTACAATCACTACAGTTTATTAAATATAAATGTTTGTTTGAACATTTTTTCTTATAATAACCTGAGTAATATGAAGCTTTATGAATGCTGTAAACAGTAAATGAAATTGAATGAGAATATTTTCTTGCCTTCTCACCATCCTGTTGGACGGGGTCTAAATAAAATGCCACAGTTGTTACATAAAATTATTCACGTAAAAGTAGCTTTTTATTTCTATGAATTGAATATCAGTTCAATAGATTGACAAAATTTGTATCTCTAATGCTTTTAAATAGAACTGTGGAATGTGCCAGTAGCTCGCAGTTTGTATAAATATGGAATTTTATCTGCCTCATTCCACGAATCACTCAGACTCCAAGTGCCACACCATAAATAAACCAATTACATAACTTCCTCAGTGTATATGAGCTCCCTTCCTTTAAAATCTCAGTTATTTGTATAGATGAGCTGTTACAACAGTTCTTGTTACCCAAACATCAAGCTAAACAGAATCTCCCCCCTGATATCAATAATTTGTTTCGTTAAAAATAAAATAAAATCATAACACAGTTGTTTCCAGCGGATACTTTTATCTGGATACAGTTATGTTGCTGGTTTAATTTATGTTGTTTGACAAGGGCTATCTGACTTCCTTCCCCAGTGCAGGACAGTCCTTTATATTACAGTTCACAAATAGCGCACTGATGACATGTTTTTGCAAAAGATAGAAGATAGTGTTTTCTTTCAAGAAGTTGACAGTAATCCAGAAATGTGTTTTCCCAGATGTACAATACAGGATGCAAGGTGCTATTACACGGGTTTGCATGGTGGTAGTAGCTGCTATCCTCAACCACCCTCTGCTCTTCCCTAATGAGAACACCACCATCCCTGAGCAAGATGATGATCTTCTGCCCCGGATGAAAGAGCACCAGGAGAAGCTGGAATCCGAACAGAAACGCCTGGAGCAGGAGATCTCACAAATAGAAACGGCTCCGAATGGTGATCGTGACAGTTACGGATGGTACTTTTGGAGCGCCCTCTGCCTTGTCATTTTCTTCACAATTGAGGTTTGCAGACAGGATATGATCCCTGATGAAATTTCAGACCCCGTGGAAGATGAAGATTCCAGTGCCGGATATCTCAGCACTAAGACTGTAGACATAGATAAAGGCGTCCTGAATAACTTCTGCAAGACCCACTTCAATCCTTTTATCCACGAGAGCGCGAGAGTGCGGGAGTTTATTGAAGGCTTTGCAGATGATTTGCTCGAGGCTTTGAGAAGTGTTTGCAATCGAGAATCTGATCTGGAAGTCGAGGACTTTGTCGGCATAGGCAGTATGTTTGAGTCCTGGAGGGTGTCTAAACCTCCTACGTGTGACCTTATTGTGCCTTTTTCTCCACCTCAGCCATTGATGTTCCAGTTTCAGCTCTGGTGTGACCCCGCCACTGAAATCCCACTGGATCTGCAAGGATGTGGAAGGATTAAACTCATAAAACCAGGTGGGAATGGAACGGATTGTCTCTGTGGCTCGACCAATCTTGGTGATGATATGCTGTGTCTGCTTCACAATAGAAATGAGTGTGAAAAGCTTGACGAAAACACTTTGGTGGAGCTCCTTTGTGCAAAGAACACCATGTATTTGTCGAAAGATCAGATCATGAGATGGTTTCAGATCTCAGTGAGCAAAGCATGGGGCCAGATCTCTCATAAGTACGATTTTGAGTTGGCATTTTGGAACCTGGACCTCCCCGGAGCGCTTAAAATCAAATTTAGGTCTGGAAAGACTGTGGTTTTTAACATTACCCCTGCCGTTCAGTTCGAGGACACGGATGCTTACCTCATCTCTCATTTCCCATCTGACTCTAGTAACTCCTCAGACATTCACTGGCAACTCTCACTAACTGTTTATGAAAGAAATCTCCTTAAATACCTAGCGAAAATACTTCCTACCAATTCGTGTCACATTCATTGCCTTCAGATAGTTTCTTTCTTGCACAAAAAGCAGACGTCTTTGACTGGGAGAAGCGCCTTTTCTAATTACCATATAAAGACGGCGCTATTGCATCTGCTGTTGAGTAAACGTCTTGAGATGTGGCAGCGGCAGTATCTCGATCACAGATTACGAGATCTGTTCAGCTTCCTTCAACAAAGCTTGGAGGAAAAGAGACTCTATCACGCCATTGTTGGGAATCCGCGGATCCCAAATGAAATTCTGGTTCCCAAAATAATCTGTTCTGCAGAGCCGATAAACCTGTTTAGGCCTCTTGTGTTGCAGAGGCACGTATATACCAAAATGGAGCAGCATTTTCACGAGATGGTCAGAAATACATCAGTGCTTCTTCAGGAATATACCCCTCACTTTTCTAACGGTCATGTGAGACATGAATTCAGCTCAACGGACCAGATGTAGACTTACTCACTGCTCTGGCTTTGAGTGCAGGGGATTTCTACAGCCTAATTACATGATGATGTTATGCACTTGAATGTAAACGATATGTTACGCACTGACTGTTACTAATGCTATTATGATATTTAGGTGTTTCTTCAACTATATGGGCTTTTTATGTCCCAGACGACCAAATTTCTTCATTTAAACTTATGATGGCTTTCTTTTAGCATTTATTTTTGCTACTTTTTAAATGCCAAGGAATAAAAAAATACACAAGGTAATTATGACTTTTTTTTTCCTCTCAGAATTGCAAGATATAAATGTTGCGAGTTATAAAGTCAGGATTGTGATATATGTACTCGAAATTCTTAGAAATAAAGTCACAATTGCGAGAAAAAAAGTCATAATTTCGAGTTTATATCTCTGACATTTTCTCACAATTACAAGTTTATAGTTTATAATTCTGACATTATAACTTCTGAGAAATTGCTTAATAAATGCGCCAAAATTTAAATTGCTAAATAAATGTGAGGGGGAAAAAAGCCATGATTGTGAAGTCAACAAGCTTCTATAAAAATGCTTGTTATGAATTATGAATTTAATCTTCACCACAGAATATCAAACACAATGCATTATTTGAGATGTGACAGAAACATAAGATAGTTTATTTTCCTAAAGTACACAGGGAACATAGTTGAAGAAACATTTTCTTGTTATTCATCATCAAACTGGCAGCTTATTCAGGATCTTTGAACCATGAGTGGTTACAAATGTTGGCATATCATGTTTAGCTTGTTAATTCTGTAACATTATCGTAGTACTTGGCCGTATTATCAGCTATGATCTTATGTGCCAACACTTAAAGAGATTGTTGAAATTCCTAATCAAAGTATGAGTAGCAAGCATCTCTATTATACAACTAAAAATGGTGCAGTGAGATGTACATGCCCAAGCAGAAGCTGTTACACAAGTTTTCCTGTACAATGGACTGCTTAGATTTTAAGATATAACTTTGTTTCTTTTTTATCAGTCAATACAGCAGAAGCAGTGCCAGTTTTACTTAACTCTTTGTAGGAGTATTTTGTTTCTCGCTAACACCATTTTAAAATCTCGTTAAAAAAAAAAAAATGGAAATGCACTGAACTAACTTATGTGGTTTCCCCTCCCAGGAAGCAATGTTTTGCTGTCTTACGACATGCACTGCATGCCTCAATGGCATTTCACTTTAGACCAAAGAGAAAAAAAAAACACAAGGATCGATGTTTTGCCCATGATTTTATGTTTTGTACATATGGTTTATTTATATTCATATATAAATGACAAACATGTTAATATTCCTGTTGTAAAAAAACATTATTTGCTGTAAATTCAGGATAAAAGTAGAGTAATGATAACAATTCCACACACGGATAGACATATATCATCCCATTTTACTCTATAAACCATGATCATAATTAGGGCTTCCATCCATGTAGCTGTCGAAGAACACCTTGTGATCCTTTGTGCTGAACATGGTGGCTTTCACGACAGGATCCTCGAGCATGCGTTCAGTCCACTTCCTCAACTCAGGAGTATTGGCCAAACAACTGAAACATACAGAACTCTTAGATTCACAAGAAGAAAGAAATATACAAGACACAATTACATTCATAAGAAATTTACTTGTGAAAACAGGTTTTTATATTGTGTGCACAAAGTTCACTGAAGCAAAGTACTTCTCAATTCAGTTGGAACTTGAAACCCTGCCTTTACTAATCTGAGTCATTCATCATTGTTTGTTTATCTGTTTGACTTAACCACCATGACTGGCTTTATTTTTTGTGTGCGTTTTTATTATCCATTATATATTTCATATATGCACTAATACAAAAACATACTGCTTCACGTTCATCATCTCGGCCCTCTCAAACCACGGCCAGATCATGTAGTCGATCATTGTGACTGAATCGCCCCCAAAATATTTGGTCTTCTTTTTTGCCAGACTCTGAAAAAAGATATCAAAAAAGAAAGGAGTTAGAAGTTAATAAATCATCACGGTAAACTGTAAGAAGGTGTAGGTATTTCAGCCCACCTCATTTAATTGGGAGAGTTTTTCTGTAAATTCAACTTCAGCTGCTGAGACGTCCTCTCCCCTTTTCTTGCCCATAGAGATCTTATAGAAGTATGGAATCACCTGAAATGAGTTTGAATTTCCATTAATGTATGCAAAAATGTACTTAAATAAAAAAATGAATATGATTATATACAAGTAATGCTTCTGAGCGGTTATGGTTTTACCTTCTTGTTTATTGGGGTTTCCTTGAAATTTACAAATTTACTTTCACATTAATTTTTAGGAGTACATTTTATGTCCAGATTTCGGATGGGGGACCATATTTAAATCAGCAGTTTCTACAAGCGGAAGCATAACAGTACATGTTTTAAATGGCAAAATGACCAACCTTTGAATAAAAGTCCAGCAGCATTTTCTGTTGGGCCCTCTCAAACGGGTCGGATGGGAACAGCTTCTTCTCAGGGTAGACCTCATCCAGGTACTCACAGGTGATTGGTGACTCGTATATCACCTGACCACTTGAGGTTTCCAATACTGGTACGGTCCCAAAAGGATTCTTCTCCAGGAACCAATCTGGCTTATCCTTCAAATTGATGTTGACAATCTCATGCCTTTGTAAAAGGAATATAAAATCAATTTTGGATAGTGGCTACATAGTTATTACAGTGATCTTCCTTACAACCAATACAGAAAGAGTTTAATAAAGTAAGAAACTAACTCTAATTTATGCTCCATTTAAAATATCACACACATTAGGCACACCAGAACACTTAAAGGTGCAGTAAGCAATTTTTGAAAAAAGCTGTTGAAAATGGACCAGACAGAATAGCCAATCAGCAGTAGGGGGCGTACACACTCATGATCGGGGAGGAGAGACACTGAGCAAGTGGGAGATTTGAAGAAGGATTGTTGAAAGAAAGGACCCATGTTAACATTAGAAATGCTTTCCAGCGCTGGAGAGACCTAAGGCCTGAGAACAGACACCTAGGTTGCATTCTTTCTGCTCCATGCGTGACTAACAACGAATTCTTGCTTGTATATACTCGTGTACTGCCTGTTCATTTTATGTTCTTCCTTGTCGTTCTTCGTTCTATTTTTCGTGCATCTGCTATGATAAAGAGACATCCACTCTTGAATCGTGTGTTAGTGCATTTTGGGGGCGGAGTAATGAAGCAAGGGGTGTGTTCAACAACGATTCTCAGAAATCACTTACTATACCTTTAAGCCCTCACTCTAACCCAACATTGCACAGTAGGTCAACATTAGTACTCACTTAACTCCCTTAGCAGTGAGCACCAGTCTTGATCTCTGAGCAAAAGGGCAGAATCTCATGCTGTAGAGCCGAATAACACCCTTCGGCACCGGTCCAGGAGCGGCACATTCTGTTACACCAATGAAACACAAAAATCTAAACATTTACACAAGCATGGCTTTTCATCAGTGCAATAATGTGGAACGTGTGGAGGCCAGGTTTTTATTTTTTTATACGGAAAATTATATTTTAATTGCTTATTTATCACTTTTAAGAGAAAGAGATTCTTAATGGTTAAACAACATCATGGTCTGATAGCATCTGAGACGACTTTTCTGCAACCGAGCTGATAATGGAACTCTTATGGATAATGAAATTAGCTGAACATCTATGCAGGACGTGAATTCACATCTAGACATTTTTATGAATGCTTTTCCAATTATAATTTACAAATCAGACAATTTGTGAGTATAATTCTTTGCTTTCTCTTACCTTTTCCATGGCATTTTGGAGTTGGAGCCATTATGGTGATCAGAGTGTTCACTTAAAGAAGGTCTTACAGGTGGTGACTACACAAATAACACAAAACATATGAGCGTTTAGTAGATAAGAATCAAAAGCTGTGTGTTTCATAACGCGCTAGAGCACGGAAATGGAAAAAAGGGAAAATACTTTCGAAGCTACCATGGATACTTAACATGTTTTACTAAGATCAAGCAAATATTATTTCAAGATTTGCTTACCTGTCGATCCGTACTACCTGTCAGTAACTGAAGTACGCATGAGTTCGTCGTGAAAGTTGATTTTATATGGAAGAAATAGGTGTGGCTGAAGACTAACCACGACTCCTCTTACACACTACACCCATTTAACTTTCAAAATAAAGCTCTTCTGCAAAACGAGTTCACAGATAGACTCCATATTAATTTTACAGCTATAAAACGGCTATAAAATTATAAACTACTCAGAAGTCTGCTCTTATTTTCAGATGTGCTCAATTACTGTATAGTTCCCTTATTTTACTATGCCATATTTTCAAAGTTACAGAATTCAAAAGGTAAAGCATAAAAGGAATACATAAAGAAGCAATGCAGTCCGTGACGGAGCTGATTACTCGAGCGCGTGACGTAACAATTGTATGGAATCCACACAGTAATAAATATCATTGCTAAGATGTAGTGGTGAATTCAGAAAGTGCAAAGTCATGCTGAGGTCAGCACTTAAACTCCTGAAGCCAGTCCAGTAATTTACAGATTAAAATTTTATTTTACTACACTATTGATAGAGTGTGTATATAAGATAAAATAAAAATAAATAATAAAAAAACAATTCCAAATTAAAGGGTGATTTGGGGCCCATGCCTGGAATACTGCACTCCCATAACTGCACCTTTGCATTAAAAAAATGTATTGTTTCGTTTTTTTAAAACATAGAGTGAGAATTCAATATTTAGACCACTGAACTAAGAAATGACCCTGCTTTCAGAAATCAGGTCACCTTCATTTATTAACCTATTTTTAAACAGGGCCTATATACCTTATTTCTGACATAACAGTTGAGATGACACCTGATTTCTGAATCGTGTATTTTTTTTTAAATCTTTATATCCATATCACAAGTCAAGACACCTTATTATATAAAAAGAATATATTCTGATCAGATCATGTCACATTCCTTTCTTGCCTCTTAATGCTCACTGTTTATGTTTTTGTCAGTGTGGGCGTCTTGCAAAGTCATGCAAAGATTTCTTTTGCAGTACAGCTGCAGAATGAGTCACCTTGTCAAACTGTCAGCATATAGACCTTTCTGAAACAAAACTTTATTTTTGTAAATCTGCCCTAACGCAAGGATCACTTTAGGTTATGACATTGATATCTTGAAGCTTCTGTTGTGTACAGTCATGCTTATCAATGCAACAAATAGCTAAAAGGCAACTGGCAGACGTCCACCATTATTTTTTCAGTTTTATTGTTCTGATCTGGGTGAGGCACTTGAGCAAACAAGATTCAAAAGCTCACCTAACCCTATTTTAGTGCAAGACTTCACATTGACTATTGCAGAAAAAAACCTTCGGCAGTTAGCTTTACACTTTTAGTATGTATTGAATCAATGAATGGTGTTAGGAGGATGTTAACAAAGCACTAAAAGTACTATGGTATTACTATTATACCCTCTTTTTTGTACATGTGCCATTGCAGTATCACTGTTTTGTCCTTTTGTCAATGTAAAGTAACTTAAAGCTCTATGTACATATGTACATGGTAAATGCTTTTTGCTCTGGTATGATGAGAAAGACAATTTAAGTGGATATCTATCAAGCATGTCTGTTAAACATCAGTGGCACTCTTCCTGCTTCTGATAAGATTATGGATCCCATGAGTACTTGGTGTGTAATGTGACTCATTAGAGTTAGTGGACACCTAATGATTAAGGCTATTAAGATAAACACTGCAGGTTAAATTCCAGAAAGGGTGCCCTGTTACCATTTTAACCCTTGGGAAGGGGACAGCACCTTCTGCTAACATGCTGTCAGTCATTGTGGATGATTATGCTCAGTAATTACACTAGAAAATCTCATTATAGGCCATCAAAGAATGAACATGGGATCACAAAAATTAGATAATGTTTACAGTGTAGAGAATATTTCATCTATTGAATGAACTCCAATAACTTGTATTTTTTTATCATTTCTTTTATTTCATTGCACCGGAAACAGATTTATACTGAGGCATGTAATTCATTCACAGTAACGTAATTTTTTATGATTTATTCCAAATCTGATTTTAAGATCATCAAAGTTTTAGATGCATGTTTTTGACATTCACACCACAAATCAAAAGGACATAAAGAATGATAGTAACACTTTACAATAAGGTTCATAAGTTAATGTATTAACTAACATGAACTAACCATGAGCAACACATTTGTTACTGTATTTATTAATCTTCATTAATGTTAGTTAATGAAAATACAGTTGCTCATTGTTTGTTCATGTTAGTTCACAGTGCATTAATGTTAGCAAGATTTTAATAATGTATTAGTAAATGTTGAAATTAACATTAACAAAGATGAATAAATGCTGTATAAGTGCAGTTCATTATTAGTTCATGTTAACTAATGAACCTTATTGTAAAGTGTTACTGATGTTTACCCATTATTTTTAAATCTTGTAATATTCAGCAGAAAAGAGAAGCAAATTGCGCTGCTTTTCTCGTGAGAAGTGAATCAGTTACAATGTTTCATAGCATGTGATTGGCTGATGTCACCTAAAATCTTTTCAGATTAATCAGGATCATAGTATAAAAGATATTAACTGACTTATGTACCCAATATCGGTTAGGCAATCAAGATGTGTTTTTACCAGAGAACAATTATTTATTCTATAAACCATAATCATAATTGGGGGTTCCCTCCATGTAGGACTTGTAGAACACCTTGTAGATTTCTGTGCTGAACATTGTGGCTTTTACAGTGGGATCCTCAAACATATGTTCAGTCCACTTCTTCAGCTGAGGAGTGCCGTCCAAACAGCTGTAAATTATGAAAATAGGGTGTTAATGTGCAAAGCAATCATTCAGATAAGTCTAATTTAATGATTTTCCTAATCCGCTAACATGACTTTGAGTTTCTAATCATCATACAGTATGTCAAAATGAAATATTAATTTCTTTGTGTGATAAAATGATCGTTTTTTTATTGAGGAAATCATCTTTAAAATAAATGGTAAGTATAATATCCGAATTTGTTTATGTCATAACCATAACATATCTCTCTTTCTCTATTGCTTGTGCACTTAATAAATGTAATAAAAAAGATAAAAGCATACTGCTTCAGATCCATCATCTCCATCCTCTCAAACCATGGCCACATCATGTAGTCAATCATTGTAATTGAATCTCCTCCAAAAAACTTGGTCTTCTTGTTGACAAGGATCTGACAAAAGCCACACACAGTGAAAGCACAAGCTTATACAGTGAGTGATAACTGAACTCAACTGAAAGGTATCCCATGATATCTGCTTAACATCAGAAATATTTATTCTACTCAGTTATAATATTACTGGCATTCCAACTAACCTCATTTAATTGAGAAAGTTTCTCTTTAAGTTCTGATTCAAGTGCAGACACATCTTCTCCTTTTGCCCTGCTCACAGGGATCTTATAGAAGTAGGGAGTCACCTAAAAAAGAATGTCCATTCATATTGATGAAGACATTTAATTAATTAAATCTAGCAATATGTAATCTCCCCGTGGAAGTGCATTACCTTTGAGAAATGCTCCAGCAGCATTTTCTGTTGGGCCCTCTCAAACGGGTTGGATGGAAGCAGCTTCTTCTCAGGGTAGACCTCATCCAGGTAATCACAAGTGATTGGTGACTCGTATATCACCTGACCACTCTGGGTCTCCAGCGTTGGCACTAAACCAAGAGGATTCTTCTCCAGAAACCAATCAGGCTTATTTTTCAAATTGATGTTGATGATGTCGTGTCTATGGCGAAATACAATTATTCATAGGGGCCTTTCTTTTCACTCAGAGCGAAATAATGTTTATGTATTAGTTAAACATTAATGCCAGTTTGTGTTTGTACTCACTTAATTCCCTTGGCATTGAGCACCAATCTTGTCCGTTGGGCAAAAGGGCAGAATCTCATGCTATAGAGCCGAATATGGTCCTTTGGCACAGGGCCAGGAGCAGGACTTCCTGTGGCACAAATTAAACAAAAAACTTGTTAGACTTGATCTATCTATTGTTGCGATGACATTGATGTATAGTATTGTGAGTCACTTGTAGGCCTACATGTTTCTAGTGACCCAAAATGTCTTTTCAAAAACGTTGTCATTATGTAATGCATTTTTATGCCCCTAGCATGTCTTACTGGATATACTATATACTGGATGAAACACACACACTCAGATAATATATATATATATATATATATATATATATATATATATATATATATATATATATATATATATATATGTGTGTGTGTGTGTGTGTGTTTTCCTTTACCAGTATTAATTACTGATTTCATATAAACATGTCCTTATATGACAACACAAAAATATTTTTAAAAGTTACAGAGTTCAAAAGGAAAAGCATAAAAGGAATAAATAGGTAATGCAATCTGTGACAGAGCTGATTACTTATGGGGTTGGATTCCTGCCAATATTTTGCACGTGCAAGATCATATTTTGAGCGTGCAAAAGGGCATTTCTTGCGCATTTCACAGTTTTGAGGAGAAATCTTCTATACTTAAAGATTTTAGTAATAATAATAATAAATTAATTGTCATTATCGTTGTATTACAATTAAATCATTTATTACTATTATTATTGGTATTAATATTAGAATCTGTCCATCTTCATATCTGAAAACATGTAACAGAGACCCCAGCTCAGTCACTTTTAATTTCCACTAATTTCATAACTTGCAGTTTAGTAAGAAGTTAGAAGTAATTTAGCAGTTCATTGAGGTGTAGAAACACTGGGACACGCCATTATGTAATAATACGATTTGATGTTGATTAAAAATAAGCCACTTATGTGTGGTTGTCGAGTGGTAGACATTTGAACTTTAAAATGAACAGTGTCAAAGACTTTCTATTCAGTCTTAAAAGGAACTTTGAAAGTGTTCAAGCCATTGAACAAACGTTTCTTGAACCATGTATTTTTACTCTTGAGCTGTCTGTAATGCAGGGACTCTTGTGATTGGTTGTCAAGCCAGCCAATCAGAATTTAGCAGCTTCATCTCGGATAGGCTGGAATTTCGGAATATTGTAACGCCGGTTTGTTTGAGCAGGCGAGCCGTCGTGGGTTATGGAGGACCAGGAGTGACACATAAAAATAAAATGAAGAATCAATTAATTCATTTAATAATTCACACATAAAAATGTATATAAATAAATCACTTTTATATAGGCAAATAAATAGACATATTTAAAGTTGTTTATTTAATTCCTGTTTTTAAACGTAGATTAATAGAACAATAAAAAAATACATTTGTAAATCATTTTAAATGGCTTTTTAAATCGCTTTTTAAATGGCTTTTTAAATCGCTTTTTATATCGCTTTTTTCATTTTGCGTGATCGCGTTGCTCGAACTGTCTTTAGAGCGTCGGCTCTTCAAATTGAGGCGAAAGCTGATTGGTTGCTCCCACGTGTGTACTGTCCAATAGCATTTTAGCACTCGATTGACAAATGGATAAAGAAAAGCGTTTGGCAAATCCTTTATTTAAAAAGCGATTTAAAAAGCCATCTAATACGCGATTTAAAAAGCCATTTAAAAAGCGATTTAAAATGATTTACAAATGTATTTTTTTATGGTTCTATTATTCTACGTTTAAAAACAGGAATTAAATAAACAACTTTACATATGTCTATTTATTTGCCTATATAAAAGTGATTTATTTATATACATTTTTATGTGTGAATTATTAAATGAATTAATTGATTCTTCGTTTTATTTTTATGTGGCACTCCTGGTCCTCCATAGCGGGTATCCTGCGAAAGAGAATGTCCACGCACATCCAAATAAACTTCTTTTAAATGCTAAACTAGTTTTCGTTTGCTCGAAAATACTTTCTTATTTGCGAGATGAAGATTTCTCCTCAAAACTCGCAAAATATTGGCAGGAATCTAACCCCATAATTACTCATGACACTTGTATGGAATCCACACAGTAATAAATATCATTGCTAAGATGTGGTGTGATTTCAAGAAAGTGCAGAGTCATGCTGTCGACAGCACTTAATGTTATTTCAAGCAAATTCTTGTGTACAATGACTGAAACTCCCCGTTCCCTAACATAACAAAGACACATCTGGACATGTTACATAGATTTTATATCAATGGTTGATTGTAATCACAACTGTACTCAGTCACGGAATCCACAGTAGTATGAGAGAGAGAGAGAGAGAGAGAAAGTCTTCAGATTGCATTCAGGTCTCTCGTGATTATTGTCTTACCTTTACCAAGACATTTCTGAGATGCTGCCATTATTTTATTCAGCGTTACCAGGGAAGAATAGACCTGCAAAGGTTAAAATAAACTGAGAACCATGACTGAATTTTGGTGTATTTGATTAAGACGTCACAGCAATTATTTTAGAAGGAAGTTAGATAACCCACTGTCTTGCACTGCTCAATTTTATAATTAAATTATGCATCACTACAACCTACCTAAAGGATGGAGAAACAAATAAATACTGCAAGGAGCAGTTATTATGATACGTACCTGTCAAATTGTATGGCTTTTCACAATGTCGGAGATAAATGGGAAGTTGATAGATTTATTGAAGGGTGAGCATGTCTCCAGGATCAAATGACTAAACCGCGAACGCTTCTTTGTTTCAAAATAAAAGTCCTAATATAATACAGCCAAAATACACTCAGCTTATTTGATGTAGAGCACAGTAATGAAATCCCTTCATCTTTCACTTTCGAATAAAGATCATACAGGTGTGCAAAGTATTTAAGGTTTTCTATTGTAACATTTTCCTCCTGAAATTTTACATTTAAATGTGGGAATCTCTCTTTTATAAAAGGTACTAAAAGCATTCAAATTCCTAAAATTTAATATCATATAATTATATTAACCCTTGTGCATCAAAAAAAAAAAAAAAAAAGTTACACATAGATGCAAAATGGACAAAAATGCCCATGCCAAAAACCATGTCATAGAAATATGATTTATTAATATTTTTTTCCACTTTCACTCACTCTTTTTTATCATCTCCTCTTCTATTCATAATTACCAAACATTCATTCATTCATTCTCAGAATTTTAACGCTTTACAAATCGGTTTCTTTACATAACGCCACTGTTGTTTTCTATACAAATAATAATCATGAGTAACTGCTGAGTTATCTTGCAATCCTCTCTTCATCTTGCGGACAATGAAATGATCAACCCCTCAAGCACCACATATTTATAGGTTTGGCTGTGAGAACACCTGTGTGAACTCAAACTTTGAATAAAATCTACCAGACTAAACACAATCAGCATTTTCTTGTGGTGAAAACTAAAACAATGTGTTTAGGGGCTTCTGAACGTCTGCTTCAAATTCCAGCGCACCTTTTATCTCTGTACAAAAACAATAACAAGTGAAAAAGTGCAATCAAGGGTTAAGATGCGTGTTTGGGTGAAAAAGAAAAACCTCAAAGCTAACCTTTAACCTTCTTTGACCTTTTTCATAGTTTTCACATGGCCCTATGACCCTGCCAATGGTGTGACTCATACATGGAGTGGGATTTTTGATTGCCAGTACAATATAATTTCTTTCAAAATAATTACACACATTCAATTTTCTGTAAACACATGCAAACTACACTCTGACATCCTTACCAACATACCCACACAATTATAGCTGCATTATTTTTCCAATTGACTCTATAATATGCATAAGTAGAAAACACAAATAAAGCGAGTATTTCTTTTATATGCCAAATTTGAAAATATGGCACAATCTAGTAAAAAATGGTAAAAATGTAAAATTTGATAGCCTTGCCGATAGAATGAATGCCTATTTGCAAATATTGTATCATTTTATAGTCAAATGGCACTGGGTTAAAAAAAATTGCAGTTTTAATGGGTTTCAATGTGGACATTTTTGTCCTTAAGGTCCAGAGTGTGAGTATTTTTTGTATGGAGGGTAAAATTGATTTTTTTGAAGGAAATGAGGGTAAAATATTAAAATTCCAATAAAAATAAACACCTGAGCCAAAATTCATGTAGTTGGCATTAACAAAGTCACACTTATAACAAAAAACAAAACTGAAATGGACAAAAATGTCCATAAGGATGCACAAGTGTTAATAATTATAATTTTTTAAAATACTGTCTTGTGGTTGGTTTTATTCATTACACTGTTGTCAACTTGACACTCTTCTATCGTCACCATGCAAACAATGACACTTGCTCGAGAAAATGAAAATGATTGTTATCCATTTTGTATTGTGTGAGATGGGCCTCTAAAGTATTCACAGTTTTTAAAATGCCTTTAGGAAAAATGTAGATCTTGATAGAGACAAATTGCAACATTTTCCATTTCGTTTTCAAAAGTCTTTTTTATAGTTACAATGAATTACCGGTAGAGAGCTCCATCTGATTTCTGTGGTTAGAAGAAAGTCTTTTTACAACACAGATAACATAATGGATATCACTTTAATTACTTTGTCATGTATACAGTAAACACGTTAAAACCTAAGTGTTCTTTCATAAGATGCTTTTAACCCATATCTGAAATATCCTCATAATAATCCAACAAAACAAAAATAATACGCAAAATCTTATACAATAGTTTGTGATGAACCGTCTTATGGGACACTGATCATCTTTGAACAAAAACATGGCTGAAAATGTGACTTACAAGAGGAATAACATGCCTGAATTGATAAAACTCATTGATCATAATTTGCCCACTGATGAATGATCACATTCATTCTTAGCCACCAATACCTGTTACAAAGATGTCTGTTGCCATCATCACTGCTAAATCAAAAATATAAAAAAAGGATTGTGCTGGTTGGTACATGACTGACCAAACATTTTTTTTGACTAAAAATCAGGAGGGTTTTCTTGTGTTCCATGACTAAAGAATTAAATCTTTACCATCCTAATAATTGCTCTGCCTTTAATTTTGTCTAATTTAAATCTTTACTTAGGGGCTTCAGGCAAGTCATAGTATTTCAAAAAGTTACTAAACAGAACATGACCAATTTCACTGCCGGACATTACACCTTTCCAAACATTCACAGTGAGGCTTTAAAGTGCAGATGCTGAACTACTAATATTATTTAAAGAAAAAAAAAGCCCTCAACTACCTATAATGATAGTACAATCAGCCCATTTAGAGAACTACGGATTATGTAAATAAATTAATTTCTGGAGATAGACCGCCTGAATTTTGTTGGCATGTTGTTGGTTCTGTGTCAATAAAAATGCATCCTCAAAATATATAGAGTTGCTATAGGACTGGAAAATGTGATTTTAACTGAATGCAGATACTGACAAAGAACAAAGTTTTATGTTGAACAAATAATACAAGTCAACACAACCCCAATCCAGTGATGATGAGTAAATGTTTTTTAAAAGAATGACTGTTATAATTACTTCCCGTCACAGAGTAAACCATGACTCTACAAACGCTGTGATTTAGTAACCAGGGATTCATATTTCGTCCAGCTCCAGTCTTGAGCCTGTGAGGAAGAGAGGGAGAAATGTTGAGTGAATTTACCATGAGTGTATTCCTGCAGCATAAACGAGGGGTCATGATCGATACAGAATTTCTATGAATTTCATAATGAACTTGTAAGTAGTACATAAAAGCACTTACCATTATGCTCTCGGATTTCTCTTCAGTGGTTTCTTGCAGTAAACTGGTCAACTGACTTAAATAGCGCTGGTTCTCTTCGAGTAAATGATTGACTGAATCACTGAAAACAAACAGCAGCATGTAAAACAAATGCTCGTCATCACAAACTTATCCATCTCAGCCACAGTGGTTTGAATCCTAGGAGGTTGTGTCACTACAGTATCACTACTAGTAGGCAGTTCACTAAGGTTTGGAAGAGAAATTTACCCCTCATGTGGCACTTGCAGGGACATGGGCAGGCGAGAGGAGCACTGAGCTTGAGTCTGGTTCCATGTCGACAGTGAGGAGGGCATCTCTCCACTCTGACTCACTGAGCTTCGTGTGGTGTTTTGTGCCTGCAGACAAACACATGCAACTACAATTGGTCATCATTTGAAAAAACAACAACTGCATATTGCAGCTATTGTACAAGTCCTTTGACTGTGTCTCATCTAATCAGAAGTTTTTAACTTGTGTTACTGAATATGAAACTATTCTGCTATAATGACAAGCAGTATCATTTATTTGAATGAAGAATCTTACACTACTGTTCAAAACTTTGGGGTCAGTAAAACGTTTAAATAATTTTGAAAGTAGTCTCTTGCACTTACCTAGGCTGCATTTATTTTTTCAAAAATACAGGAATATTACAGGAACAGTAATATTGTGAAATATTATAAAAACATTTAAAATAACAGTTTCCCGTTTTATTATATTTTAATTCATAATTTATTCCTGTGATGGCAAAGCTGAATTTTCATTATCATCACTAAAGTCTTCAGCGTCACATGATCCTTCAGAAATCATTATAATAAGCTAATTTGGAGCTCAATAATAACTTCTTATTATCAATTACCAAACCGTAAAGCCATGTTGGCCAATCAGAAGCCTGGAAAAAAGGTTATTACCAGATTCGGTTCCGACGTCACAAGCTAAAATCTCCAGGTTCACCGTCTACACGACAACACTGTTCTGTTTTTCTAAAAATATTCACCCTGGCAGGAGTTTTCAAAAATGTTTCGTTTCAGTGACAGGATACTGCGTTTGCCTGTGGACGAACGGCCAGACCACATAGAAAAAGCTGTCGTTTTGAAAATACCCATGTGGACAAGGCCTCAAACTACACATACAAAAACAAAAACAAATTGTACTGACCCCAAACTTTTGAATGGTAGTGTATCTTTGGTTTATGTCTATCAAGTTCCACTTAAGACTGAATGATCAGATGAAGTACCATTTGTTAAAAAGTTTGTTCACCCAAAAAATAAAAATTCTGTCATCATTTAGTCACCTTCATGTCGTTCCAAACCCGTAAGACTTTTGTTTATCTTCTAAACACAAAAAAAGATCTTTTTAATGAAATCTGAGAGATTTCTGTTCCTCCATAAACATTGATCACTGAACAAACAAAAGCTCAACTGAACCTGTTTGATGTGTGAGAACAAACCTCATTGGCTCTTTTGGAAGCTCAAACATGCTGCGTAACACTAGAGAATGAACTTCATTGGTCCTCGTACGTCAAGTAACCATGCTTGAGCTTACGTTTCCCATAACTGATGTGTAAGTTCATAAATGTTTACATTTACATAAAACCTTAAGTTCAATTTGTTCATCATATAAAGCAATCGGACCTCTTCAGAAAACTTGTACTAAGCTACTCAATTTGTATGGATTAGTTTTAGAAAAAGTCTTTATGAACTTTTTGAAGCATCAAAGTGGTAGTTGCATAGCTGTCAATGGAGGGACATAAATCTTAGACTTCATTAAAAATATCTCCATTTTGTGTTTTGAAGTTGAACTAATGCTTTGCAGGACTGAAACAACATACACCAATACACACTAAAAACACAATGGAAATTCCATGATCATGTGGGTCATGTGCAATTTTATGAGCATATCTTGCCCTAAGACATTAGAAGCATGTGACTTACACAGGCAATCTTCAGTAAGTGCCAGAACTCTCTCTGTCTCTTGATCTGCATCTGCATGACAGTGCTATCTGCCTCCTTAATGCTTTCCAGCTTCCTCTCGATTTTAGGGAAGAGGTCGATGATCTTCTGTTTACTCAGAAGAATTTTACTACAAATAAAAGACATAAGGACAATGTAATATTTCATTACAAAAACTGCTTGCATTTGTTCACAAACTAGTCGCATGTAGAACAGTAAATATACGTTCACAATCCTGTTTAATTGTGAACTGGATGATATTAAATGCTTTTTACCTCAGATGTGCATATAGATCCCTTAGTACCCGGTCCTGATTCTGGACAGTCTGCACAATGACCTTCACCATCTCAGAGCTGTCACTGTAACCATGCTGTGGGTCTGGCACTAGGAGAAATAGAGTACCTCGCTTTTAATTCAAAAGCGAAAGTAAAACGCGCACTGCTGCATAACGGTGCGGTGCAGAGAGAGCGTTTTCAATTCATTCTTATGGAAGTTGTGCTTCTTATGGAAGTTGTGAATGGCATTTGTGCTCATTTTTCAAAATAAAAGTAAGTAAATTTTATTGTTGTTTCTTTGAATACACACTTCGCAACCCACCCAGAACGGTATTGCGATCCACTTTTGAGTTGCAACCCACATGTTGAGAAACACTGATCTCAAGGAATGAACTGAAAACGCTTGCTCTGCTTGCTTCACGCCAGTAGACACGCACCGTTATCAATGCCCGTGCAGCTGTGCACATTTTCGAATTATCGCCAATTCGGGGGCACAGTTGCTTAAATGATGAGTTTATTATTATTCTTAATGAAAAACAACTAGATCGTTTTTACATTTCGCTACATTTCCAAATCTTCTGTCATCATCTTGTCAGTCAGCTCCTCACTCATGATAAATGAGAGGACTCCTACTGCTGGTCTGTGCTGCGACTCTTGTTTGAATCACTCTGCATTGAGCAGACACGTTCAGTTTTTAATTGTAGTAGCTCTTCTCTAAAAGAACTAAATGATTTTGATTACTGTATATAAAATTTTTTTTTTAAATGCGGTGAGCAAGTGATGTGGTAACACCGACTATTGCAGCAAGCCTACTTGGCAACTTGGAATTGGACATGGGGTGAATTTCATGCACATATGAGTATGCAAGCCAGGATTGTACTTACTTTTACATTTTGCCTTCAATTGTCTGTAGAGTTCAATTGCTCTCTCTTGCCTGTAATTGACAAGATTTCATCTCAATAGTTTTAAAATCAAAGCATTTGTGCTGAATGAATATGCATAGTTGAAAGAATATGCTTACAGTTGCTCCATGACATCCCCTTGACGACGAGCATAAGGACTTCTCTGAAGCTCAACAATTTCTGAGTGCAGAGCCATTATTTCCTCATCTAGATGTCCAATCTCTGCCACCTTCAAATATAAACAAAACGTGTAAGTTGTTGCTAAAACAATGTCATCACACATACCAATAAATTTATATAAGATAATTAACACATACGCTACAGTTCAAAAGTTTGGAGTCAGTAAGTTTTTTTTTTTTTTAAAGAAATTAATACTGGTATTTTCTTTTAATCAGCAAGGATTTGGTACTGTACTACTGCTGCCTTCACGCGCTATCAGAAATTTCCTACTTCCCATTTCTGAAGTAGTGATTATGAATTAGTTGCGTTCAAGTGCTTTGTTGTCGGAAAGAATAAGAATCAGAGACACCAGGTTTATTCTTGCCTATTTCTTGGGGAAATCATTTTAAAGACTAAATGTATTGAAGATATTTAATTTGAAATAAAATGTAGCATCTCATTCTCGTCTGCTTGCTGATGATTCTAAAATTTCGGTCAAATACATGCAACTTCATGCAATTTCATCATGGCCATGGCATCTCCATTTCGTCAACTCGGAAACTCCGTTATCAAAAGTATCTCTGAGTTTTACAGCAGTAAATACGACTTGAAAGGGCGTCCATGCACAATTTCTGACAAGGAAACTTTGCGATAATTCTGACGCATGTGAAGGCATAAAGACAACTTAACTGATTGCTTCTTAAATGTTTCAAAACTAATGCGTATCATTCATCCATAGCCAGGGCTTGACAATAAGGACCAGGGCCAGAGTGGATGATGCTCAAGCCAGTTGATGGAACTTGCCTGATCAGGCAAGTGCTGCATCAGTGTCATTTTACATTTGATTGCTTTATTCAATTTCTGTACCTGAAAATCCTGCACAGCACTGTTTACTTCAACTATGTTTGCTCTACTGATGATATTGTTATTATTTGTTATTTTACTACAGTTCACTTGTCTGTAGTAATATTTTAGATTTCTGTGAATTAGAGTAGTTTTCATCGGTATCTTTATGCATTAAGGTTTCATGGGCTAAACAACGAACAAAATAACTACTTTAAATTTATTCATTTATTAAGTTTTTTGTGGTGGGGCCAGTGAAAATTTTGGTTGAGCAAGTATAAATTTTAACAACTGGCTCAACTGGGCCAGAAAAAGCATTGAGCCCAGCAAAGCACCTGTACAAACGCAGCAGCCTTCTCTTCATTGTCCTGCCAAGCCTTCAACATCTTTTCGGAAGCTTCAGAAAGAGAAATTGATTTGGTTATTATAATTAACGATAATTCATTTTTTTGACAATTCAAAAACATTGAGCACATAAAAACATACATATGCCATACTGCATCTGGTCACTATACTTCTCCAAGTCATACTGTATGCTGCTTTTAAAGAAGTCAAGCTTAGCCTTCAGCTGCTGGGAAAATGAAAACATCATGTTTTTGAATTTTGTAAGGTTGGTGTTGTAGCGAAGAAGGCTCAACCTACAAACACAAACACACAAAAATAACAATAAATTATGAGTAGAAAAAGTCCCAAAACACCAACTATATACAGTAACGGACATGGGCAATGCACATACATGGCTGCACGTTGGCCCTGGAATAGGCGGCTGTAGTCCTCTCGGAGGCCACAAATGTAACTAACTGCCTCTCCCCAAACCTTCTTGAGGGCACTCAGAGGGAGCTGAGTTCTGGTTTCCCGCACTGAAAAAGAAAAATGAGTGGAGACTCTTTTTTTTTTTTTAAGTCCTACTAAAAGTTTGCAAAGTACAAAAAAAAGCAACGTAAAAAAAAAAAAATAAATAAAAAAAAATTAAACAGCCTCCGCAAGCATATTTAAATGAACAAAACTATCCATAAAAGAGGCAAATAAATAAATCAATTCTTACCAATAAAGTTCACACTTTCAGGGAGTGTTCTAGCCGTTAGAGGTCCCGAGTACTTGGTTAGGCTCTTGTCAAACAGATATACAATGTAGCTGTCCCACCCTCTCTAATGATGTAAAAACAAGAAGCAATAAATTGTTGCAGATTTAGCAAAATGTTCTTCTGGACAATGAGAACACATTCAAGTGGCCAAAAATACTTACTACTCCATCTAACACACACTGCGCAGCCGGTTTCCTGGGATCTAATGTGACTCCTGTTTCCTGCAAAAGCTCTTGATTCAAAAGTTCGATTTTGGTCTCGGTTTCAATCCTCTGTTGCAGAGGGTGGAGCCCTTCATCCGGGCCAAGCAGAAAGGAGTGAACCTGGGTTGTAGTCATGTTTAAGATGTGCACAACCTACAAAACAAATCATGTGTCAACTCCGTTTAGCT
Organism: Zacco platypus; assembly: GCA_038088235.1. Taxonomy (NCBI): domain Eukaryota; kingdom Metazoa; phylum Chordata; class Actinopteri; order Cypriniformes; family Xenocyprididae; genus Zacco; species Zacco platypus. The sequence goes on along the minus strand of CM076078.1, from coordinate 13,157,155 downwards.
ACTTATCTGGCCTAAGACCTCTAATGAGTTTCTATCCATGACAAAACAGGAGGACATCACTGATCCAAACTAAGCAGATTTACTTTCTTCAGCATTTTGTAATATTACAGAAGAAAACTGTTAACGGAGTAAAGATGTAACATTTTAATGTAATAATGCAGTAATGCCAATGTCAAACCTTCATGTTCAGTATTTGATCTAGAATAGCAAAACACTGGGGCTGTTTTGTGTCTGGATTTAATCCTCCTCCCCTCTGTACTGGGTCCCACTTCAGCATCAGCTGTAGCAGCCCCTCCAAGGGCTCCAGTAGTGTCCTGCAGGACCCAAAACAATTGGTCAACCCAGAGACACAGACAAAAAAGGGTAACAGAAATTAAAAAGCAAGGACTTCTTGTCTGTATAAAGGATACCTGCTCAGATTGTTGGGGTACGGAAGGTGGGTGGAAAAACGGACTTCGCCATTCATATCTTCCACGGCCATTATATCCTTAGGACCTTTGTTTCGAACTTTGCTTGTCCTAGACAAAAGCAAATATGATTTTTTGAATATATGAATGGATTCCATGTGAAGATAAGATTAAGAAGGTAAGAATTGTGACATGATCTATAAGCAGATTTTCAGGACATATACCATTGCACAGGCTGGAGATTGTGAAGAAATGGACGAAATCCACAGCAGCACTCAAAGATCATGGTGCCAAAGCTCCAATAGTCCACAGTGACTGTGTATGACTTGCCTTCAAACAGCTCTGGAGCCTGAAACAAATGACAAGACCAAATCCGGTGGTTTTCAACTGGTTTGCCCACGGGACCCACATTTTCCGATGGACAGTACACCACTACCCACATTTTTAGGAATCTGAACCAAGAATATTCATTTCTCAAAAAATGGCATACAGACAAGTACTGTCCCACTTTTTCACCTAGTAAGCAGGTACGAGCCACCACATGCATCAAAAATATAGAATTGTTGGTAGTTTCCATGGTAAATACAAAATAAAAATATAAACTGTTAATAAAACATGGACACTGATCCTGATGAACAGAATGAACATCATTTCTGCATGCAAATCCTTCCCAGCGAACACACAACGTACCACTTACATAATCGTGTAATTACGATGCTCTATGCTCTTAATTTTGACTGCAAAAACGCATTCAATGTGACCCTAACAAGTTACGAAAATAACGTTAGAATAATGGCACTGGCATGTAGCCTGACATCTCATCTGACATCAGATACTAAAACAGGACAACGTAAGATGCAGGTCAGTGGAATGGAAAAAATACCCTGCCAAATCTAGAGACGACGTTTCTAAGACTAAGTTCTAACTTCAGCGCCACTTTTTAGAATGCCATATCATGCACGAGACACTGCAAAAGACATGAGCACAACGGTCAAACACGCCTGTCTAGAGCATTTACATAGAAAAACTATGGAATAGTAGTACAGTGGAATCGAAAAGCGTGTTGTGTCTGACAGAAGAGCAAAGCCTGTACAGAAGAGTGAATGACATTCATGCTCATTTTTCAAAATAAAAGCAAGTAAGTTTTATTGTTGTTTCTTTGAATACACACTTCGCAACCCACCCAGAACGGTCTTGTGATCCACTTTTGAGTTGCAACCCACATGTTGAGAAACACTGATCTCAAGGTATATAAATATAATATAATATAAAATAATATTATATTTGATATAAAAGCAAGATACATGAAAATATATAAACGTATTACAAAGACAATCTATTTGTTGTCTTTAAAGATTTTATCTATTATACAGTCATTAAATATGTAGAGATTCACTACTGTTCACCATATGGGGTTGGTAGGATGTTTTATTGTTATTGAAAGATATCATATAATAATAATAATAATAATATTTGATCAAAAATACTGTGAAAACAACAATATTATGAAACATTAAACTTAAAATGGATGTTTTCCATTTTAATATATTCATACCTGCAAATTCAGGTGAAAAAGGTAACAAGTTTACAAACTAAATTGTTGTCAGGGGGTGAGGGCTTTTCCTCCCACAATAGAAATGTTTGGAGTTTAACATGTAAACGAAGCATTCTGGTGCACTCTGACAAGAAAATAAATGGGAAGAAAATGTGCATTGACACAAATTTGTAATATAATATTAAAGGTTAAAATTAATTGGTTTGTAATCTACTTGCTTACAACACACACATATTATAATGTTACAATACAGTATTAAAGCACATGTTTAATGTTAAGTACAAATACAATGAATATGCAATAGCCTATAGGGCATATTTGGCAAAATGATCCTCTCCAAGTTAATTTTTGTAGCGGACTAATGAGTTTTTGGACATTGAATGGCTTTTCTGAGTTAGATGTGACAGTAAATGTGTCATTTTTCAAGCTGTTGTATTGACACCTTTCCGGAGTTGAAACACTGATTGATTACATGTGAAATGATACAGATTTCGGTTTGTTATACTGTATCTTTTAACATACCTGAGGATGTTCATTGATGTTTATTTCGTGTTGTAACTAGTAAAGCGGAAGATATGGTTGGTGCACCAAGAAAGATTGTGACACCTGGAGAGACGCCTATGGTCTCACGCCAGTCAATGGGGTACGCTGAACCTTTCATTACCAATGATTAATGCACAGACATACCAGATATTGTAAAGTCCCCACAAATGAAGTGCATAGGCTCCCCTGGTCCAGGTCTTTGGCGTAGCCAAGGTCGATTATCTTGTGGACGAGCTGCACAGACATCAAAACGAGTTCTGGTTAAAAAAGGTATCTCTATTAGAAGAATCAAACAACTAAAAAGCAAATACCTTTCCATTGATATCTTGTAGCACAATATTCTCTGGCTTGAGATCTCTGTGAATGATCTTATTCTCATGGAGGTACTGGATTCCAGAACCTGTTGAAAATAAAATTTACTGTTTTACTTACCACCCTTAATGAGCAATGATAAAAACACTAAAAATACAAATAACAGTTTTGAAATGACACATTACCAACATCATTGAGTAGTGCTAACACTTCACTCTCTTTTAACCCACAGCAATTTTCTGGTTTGCTCAATAACTACAAGAAGGAATACAAAGAACAGAAATGGGTTAGTATAAATGTCAACTGAGGGCACATGAGACATTATGCAAGGAAAAGGCCCCTTGTCTCACACACACACACACCTTTCGAAGGTCTCCCTTGGAACAGTATTCCATGGCTAAAAGGGGTAAATCATTCAAGGCAATGTGCATCATCTCCTCAGGCACATCCTTTGCTGTCACCACATTAAGGTGCTTCAGCCTGAAAAGTGGGATGAAAAGATGACAAATTAAATAAGGTATATACACACGAACAAATATAACATATATACATTATATATAATCAAGGACTGTAAACAATTGATAATATAAAAACAATTAATCGCCACAGATGTACACACTTTTTCATAATCTGGATCTCCCGACTCCATCTGTCTTTGTTTTTTGCATTAAGTTCAAGGCGACAGAGCTTCACAGCAATTTTTTCAGAAGATTCCTGCAAAAAATAACAGTATTGAGAGTGAACAATGGAAAGCTTTAACATTCAACATCATCTTTAAAAGGTAAGATAACTAAGCAACAATAGGAAAAAGCAAAGAAAACAACACACAGGCCTATTAGTAATAGTAATAGTAATAGGCAAAGCAATACCTGATTCTGATACAGATAGACATGGCCAAATCCTCCTGTCCCCAGCCTTTCCTTCATAAGCCATGACCCACAGACCTGATTCTGTCTGAATGGGGGTTTCTCCATCTGTACACATCAGTAATACACCTCATCAGACATTTATCATGCAAAACCACTGCCATTCAACACTATGACTGCTGCTCGTGTTTGATCAGGGTGTAGGCCTTATAGAGAGGCTATTCTGATGTTCTTTACTGTGGACAGCGTGGATGATGATTCGTAGGTGAGATATTTTTATTCATGACATATTTACCTTGATATCGGGACACAGCTAGCAGGCGAGCTAATACAAACTGTCAGCCGGTAAAGACTTACCTTGCGTCAGCTTGTGTTTCTAACTTGCTTGAAACGACCACATCTGATATGGAGAATTGTAGAACTTGTCAAACGAACGTATTAATCCATAGTAAACGACAAAACTGTCCATGTCATCCTTACACGAGCTATCAGGTCGGATGTTAGATTTGCTAACTGGCTAACTAGCTACACGTAAACAACTCGATGTGAGATATTAGCCTGCAGTCTTACACGCCCCCAAATGTCAGCTTTCCATTACACCAAGGACGAAAAAAACGAGAAACAGACCGCACCCGAAAACCAAAACAACTAAATCTTGCTGTACTACAAGAATGATTGAGTACAACAGTAGCGCTGACTTGCGCACTTGTGTGCAAACTGTTGTTGACGGCGGCCACGCCAGTCAGCTGCTACTCCAGTCAAAATCGAAACAATGTCCGCGCATGCGCGGTGCGTTTGGAGGCGCCTGGCTTTCATTAGCTGGTCATAAGCTTGTTGGTCATAACAGAAAGACAAAATAAAGTTCGTGGAGCTGAGTTTAAGTCAGCGTGTCATCGAAGACCTTCAGAAAATGGCACTCGTTTGTTGTGAAAGTAACTCCAGTGACGCTCTTCAAATCATAATTTCTTGTAAACTCTCTGTACGTGATCTACATAAATCATTGGATAAATGACTCATAAATCAATGATTAATTGGACAAATGATTAATAAAAATAATAAAGAGATATACTCATAATCAGACTACAGTTCATTTTTATTGATTACATGATTAGTTAATTGGCTATTCACAAAATGGAAGTGCATTATTTATGATTTATTGATTCTCATTACTTCTTTTAAATGATTCTTTCTGAATAATCTGACCATAGAAGCCGGTCCCGTTTGAAGTGTCTTGTCTGACAACTGAATATGCTGGAGATTGTTTCTGGATGAGAGCAGAGAATTTTTCTTGAAACCCTCCCGAACAATTTGTGGGGATGTAAGTGCTGTTTATAATTTTTTTTGGCTGTCTGACACTCAAGACAAAACTATCTTTGCAATTCTCCAGCTGTGATACTTGGTGGAGATATTTTCTTTGGTTGAACCCTTTTACTTTCCATTACCCATGGTAATTGACTCCAAGTATAAGTTACCTCCCTTTCAGAAACAGTCTTGACGATCTGAAATGGAAAACCCGGAGTTGCCCTCATTTCAGTGTTAACATACTCAGAGTTTTCACTTAACCTCCTTTCTGAAACAGGCCCCTGGACAGAAACTCAGGCAAACGGGATAAACCAAGACACAGGGCACAACCATATGATTGATTGATTGATTGATTGATAGATAGATAGATAGATAGATAGATAGATAGATAGATAGAAAGAAAGAAAGAAAGAAAGAAAGAAAGAAAGAAAGAAAGAAAGAAAGAAATGCAGTGTGACAACATGCAAGACTTCACAAAGAATGACTGTGAAAACCAGGCATTTATTGGAGGTAATAAGCTAATGAGCAACAGCTGAATGTAATCAGGCATGATGAGTCCGGACAAAGGATTATGGGAAATGTAGTCCTTGATTGAGTGGAGATAGTCTGGGGTAGAGTGCCCTCTCGTGGCTGTCGAGGGAACTCCATCTGATGATCGTGACCATAGTACAAAATTATCCTATTCCAGGGGAAGGCAAATTCAGGCCTAGAGAGCCACTGTCAAATCTGTGATAAACAAGTTAAGGCTAAAAGTAAGGTCAAATCCAAAAGAAACCAAAATTACCTAAAATTACATTACAAACTACAGTTTTCATAATGTAATTTGTATTCAGCAATGGACTGCAATTTGTAAGTAATCTACCCAGCACTGCAGACAGACAGATAAAAAGATAGATTGATGTTTTTTCTGTCTTCATTTTTTTTTAAAGACTGTGATTGCTGTCTCTACTTTGACAGTGAAGAGATATTGTTATACTGTGGGTCATGCTTTCTTTTTAGGCCCTGATAACATTCCAGTTTACATCAACCTTTATCCAACTGTCAAAATGTGCATTTTAGTAGCTTTTATGATTTAATTTATTCCAATTTGGATTTGTTCAGCAGTACTTCCTACTAAATTCATATATTTATTGTGTTGAATATTTTACACCCAGGCTGCTTTATTAAGATTACCTTTAAAAAATCTGCGAAACTGCTTGTGTTTTTGGTAAATCATATTAAAGATATATATGCAGATTTTGTTTTGTATTTATAGCAGATAGTTGTGGAAGTAACTAAATAGCTCTAAATCTAATAATCTGTAAAGTCAACATGTAGTTGTACCACCCAAAACGTGCAAGGCAAGCATGAGTGAATTTTAACATCAGTGTCCAGGAGATGGTGCTCAAGGCTATTAAAAGCAAGCACAAATCCTCCTCATCAGTATCATCAGAATCATCTGACAGTTGATCCATCTAAAGAACATCATTTAAAAAAAAGTCTAAATTCGCTCAATTAAAAACCTAAATTCTTTTTATAATTTTAAGTTAACTAGATTCTGACTGAATTTCATAGTCTTTGTAAAAGAAGTTGAGCAATAAAGACTGCATCAGCAGGTTTGTGAATGGGCTGCGGACAGTGATAACCTCTGGAAGTGATTTCTTGATGTCACAATAGCATATTTTATTAATGGATCATCTTTCCAGAAAAAACCCCACTTAGTCGTAATATTTAAATAATGTTTTGTTGGCAAAGGCTATTTACACTAACTCCACCCACCAATGTCTGGCTGGGCCACACAAGATTAAAAAAGATGAGAACCACTCAATGTCTACAATGTAGGCCGTAGGGAGCATGGCGCATTAAAGTAGCTTTTTACGCTGTCGACCAGAGTCCGAATCCACATTTTGCCTTTTCGCTCTTCTCCCTTTTCCCTTTTCCCTTTTCCCATCAAAAAATCAAATTGGAAAGGCAGTTATTTTCAATAAAAATTGAGAAAATATTTAAAAAAAGTGGAAATAATGATTGTTTAATAATAAAGTATTATTGGGTAGGGTTAGTTGTAGGGAGCACTTTATTGCCCCAATAAGGTGGCATCCATTTAATAATTTGAATAAATATGATCCTTTACAATCTATGTAATTATTGCATACTGTTAATGTATAACAATACTGAAGGGCAAATATTATCTACAACTATTTATAATAAGTATAAATGGCATCTAACAACTTTTTGATCTAATTGCAAAGAACTGCCACTTTTGTATAGTGTAAATAATATATCGTTAAGAAAATACTGCTATTGTAACTTAACAGAATATAAATGTAAATGTAGAATGTAAATAGAACAATCTCTACTTTCACTTAGTGTAAATAATATATCGCTAGCAAAATACTGCTATTGTCACTTAGTGAAAGTAGAATTTATCACTATTTTCACTTGCACTTTGTGTAAATGGCATCTATTGCAAAGAATGCTATTTTCACTAGTGTAAATAGCATCTACCGCTATTTGCACTTAGCCGCTGCCTAAAATAAAACGTGATGCAAATATTAAGCTTACACATCAGATCTTATCACAGAAGCAAAAAAAAAACAAAAAAAAAAACAACAGCAACACTGGAAGTTCAGTAGTGTGTTGAACAGGAAACGCACGTCTGAACATTTCTTAAACATCTGCACATTTCTTAAAGAGATAGAAAGGTGACATCATCTCCTCTGGTTCTCTCATTCATGAAACCCCCCTCACTTATCACATATAGATCTCACAGGATGAAATCCAGCCAGAACAGACTGGCATAATCCTATGATTAATCGTCTGAGACTGAGAATTTTTTTTTAAAATGATTTAAAAAAAAAATCCTTAACATGTTTGGTACCTAAGAAATTACAAAAATTTAAAATCCCAGGATTTCAACTTTATGATACACCAGGCATGCAAACTGTGGCATGCATGGAGTCAGAGAGTAAAACATATGTGAATGGCTGCGGATGTTAGGAAACAATGAAGAAATGCAAGAAGACAGCAATTTTAAAAATAGTTTTATGCTGAGTTAAAATTGACTGACAATGGGAAACAGATGACAATGAATCACCCAGATGAATGTGACATAAGCAACATACAACATCTGTTTTGATCTCTAATTAATCTGCAGTTATTTTTTATTATTATTGACCTCGACAGCTTAGAAGTAATATTAACCCTTGCAGGTACTACCTTTCACTGAAAGCATTAATTTATGACATATTGTGAAATGGCCAGTGCAATATAAAAACCACAATGATTGTCATTGCATCAGGGGCAAGTCCCTATTAGGAATATTTCCACCCATTCTGCTCTTTCCTTGCGTGTTTTATAAGTTAAAAAAATGAAAGAGGTGTTGAGTAATTTATTATGAGTCACATATGAGCTTCCGCAAAAAGCAGTCTACAATCTTATTGTTTACCGCATAGCACATGCCAGTGTGCCTGAGGCCAGGCCCCCCTCAGCAAATCATGGACTCGTATAAATTGAGGAACAGGGCTCAGTAAGCCCGGTACAGCTCCACACAGCAACATCTGCAAGCAAACTGTTTTTACTATCAAAAAGGTAAGTACCAAAACACTTTTCTGGTTCTGTTTTGCTTTCATTCTTTGCATATTTTTCATGTAAAAGACTTGATTTATGCATATACACTTTGAACTCCAGTTATCTTGACTCTATGTTAAAGAACCATTATCGCAGAAACGTTCTATATAACATTTTCATGTTTAACACATTATTTATTTATTGTTTATTTCATCAATTTTAATCAAACTAAAAATTTAATTAAAACAAAATTAACTAATAAATTTAAAACTAAGTCTGTAAAATTAACCTATAGAAACCCCCAAAAGGTATGAATGAAGCACCTGACAGAACCCTTTCTTCTAAAAGTGTAGTATGTGAGAATATGAATGAATTAAAATCACATTTAAATATGTTTTAACTTACAGTCTTAACAATAAGGTTTCAAAATTTCACCATTTTAGGTTCACTAAAGAACCTTCAAGTGAATGGTTCTCAAATGAACCCTTTTTTCTCCTGTAGTGTGCAGAGAAATTTAATGATTTGAAGAAACTTTTTTCCAAATGACCTTAAGCATAATGGAAAGCTTCCATGGATGTTAGAGTTTCTTCATGGAACCATAGAAGAAAAAAACTTTTATTTTTAGTAATGTAAAACATTTTTATCCACACTTGAACTCATTTCATTAAGGATATAGTGAACAATGAATAACTGAATTTACTGTATGAAAAAAACAGGTCAATAGTGGGTTTATAGTAACATTTCATATATGTTTGCTTGCAGAGTCAGAGCTGCAAAGTCATATGATTTCAATAGTTTCTTGCCAATACTTGTTTGTTTATTTATTTGTCAACTTTTTTTCTTGGAAACACATTACAAATGTATTTGTATTTATTATGAATATATAACTCACTTCTACGAAATGTTTTTAGGATCTCAAAAAAAGGAAAACGCGGTCTGCGGTTTGCGGTCAAGATGAAGTGTATTCTCAGAATATTACTGATCACATGCGCCCTGTGCTTGGCTGAAGCAGTAAGTGGAAAAAGAGAAATGAAATTTCACACGTCCTACAAAGGGTCTTTAAATAGAATTAACGTTTTTTCCCACACAGCTAATATTTATATTTCTGTTTTTAGATTAAAAAAAGAAACTCTCGAAGGAAAGTCCCATCTATTCCAGGAGAGGGTAAATCTTTTTAGATTTTGTCACATTAGATTAAAGTTTTCCATACAACATAAAGTTGTATATAATGTATGTTGGTTTATTCATAAATTTTCTATTTTCAGATGAGTGCAAACTTGATAGAAGTGATAAGAGTACATACAGAGGCAACGTGTCAGTGACAGTCAATGGAAGGATATGTGCATCGTGGAATTCCATCCAAAGCCAAAGATGCACCTCCTACAAGAACTGCTATCATAACTACTGCAGGTATTCTATATTTACATTTATATTTTTGTTCTCTGTTTATAGTATGTAAAAACAGAGATTATTTTGCTGACAATAACATATTGTATGATTATTAAAAAAGACCTCTGACCTCTGAATGTTTTGCTTTTTCAGAAATCCAGATAACAAGATTCAGCCATGGTGCTTTGTAAGGAAAAGACACCGTTATGTAAAGGAATATTGTGACATTTCGAGTAAGTAGAAGTACATCTCTTGCTCATTTAAGTCATGGATAATATTGACAACAGATTCACTAATATGACCTATTATTGCTCCTGCAGCCAAGAGTCCACCAACACTTGACCCATCAAAGCAAGACACAGGTAACAATTTCAGTTTTTTAAAGTCATCCTAAGCAAAAATCCTCAATAATTCAATGGCAATGTTTGGAAAATCTTTACATGCTGTTTCTTTCCTTGTTCACTGCCTAGAAAATAATCTCTCCTCACAGATTTCATATTTCTGATGTTTCTCATGTTTCTCATGTATTAATCAGAATCAACGTGTGGGGAGCGACGCCTAAACCGCATTACAAAGATAATAGGAGGATCAAGGTCGACTGTTGAGTCACAGCCTTGGATTGCAGCTATCTTCAAAGGAAATGGGTTCATTTGTGGAGGAACCCTCATTGCTCCATGCTGGGTCCTCACTGCTGCCCACTGCTTCCCTTCCGGGTATGTCAACCTGTTGTTAACTGAAAAGTATGATTTTATTCAAGCATTATGTAAGCTAATGTACAGTCCGCTCCAGAGTCAGGGATTTGTATCACCCTATCTGATTTATTTTAGCAATAACGACCGGCTGATAGATGATTACTCAAATATTAAAATATTATCTTAAAGCTTCTGCTAAGAATAGTCCTCTACAACGTACAAAACTATTGGCTTATCAATAAGATGAACATTGCAACAGTATTACAGTAATATTAATAATAAAATTCTCTGAGCTCAATTTCACAAGTAAGATGGCGCCAGTCGGCAAATACCATTGACATCAAATTACTGCCGGTTCAGGAAAAATCAGTAGGACAGAAAAGGAAAACTAGATAATAAGCAACTGTTGATCTTTCCAGCAGTTGGAGACAAAAAAAGTTTTGGTAAGTGGCAACAATGCTCCAATTTGTGGGTAGTCAATTGCAAACCAAGAATTTGGGTGACAACGAATATTAGGAAATATCAGACCACTGAATGCCGTGATCAGAATCAACTATTCCAGAGTGCTGTGGAATAAAATGGCTTAATGCATAATGTAGTGTCATTGCATTGCTGTATAAAATTAAATTTAACATATAATTTATATTATATAATATATTATTATATTATTTAATTTATAATGTAATATATATAATATATAATTGTATTGTTTCTTTGTTTTGAATAGTAAGAACACTCAAAAAAAGAGATACTCTGTCGTTCTGGGAAAGAATAGCATCAATGAAACCAACCTTGTCAAAGAGCAGCAGTTCAATGTGAGCGAACTTGTGATCCATGAGCACTTTGACTACACAACTCAAAACTTTACTCATGACATTGGTAAGTTTTCCTTATATTTTATTATTTGCCTTATATTTTATTATTCGCATTATATTCTATTATTCCAGCATTTAAAACTGCAAATCTCTTCCTTTAGCCCTGTTGAAGATAGTGGGCAGCAATGGACAATGCGCAGAAAGGACAGAATCTGTGAGAACTGCATGCCTTCCACCTTTCCAGCAGATGCTTCCCACAGGATTCCCCTGTGACATTGTCGGCTATGGAAGGCATCAAAAGGGTAAGTTGTTAGAGGCTTAATGCTGATATTATATCCTAGAACAATAACAATGATCACTTTCCTGCAACAATAAGATATGAGGGCAGCATGGTGTGTCCATAAAGTTGATCTATGATACAAACGGGAACATCCTATAATTATGACATGGCATACTGTACTGGATCTCTAAAAACAGCCAGACATTTTAGCAATGTCATTTTGTCACTCTGGACGTCAATGTAGAATGCCAGGACCAGAACTACGTAAATATGTGAGATAAAATGTAACATGTCATCATTACTTTTTTATCTGTTTTTTAAGGGGGCTTTGAGTACTCTCGACATCTGAAACAGGCTCAGGTGAAGCTTATTTCCCGGGATGCTTGTCAGAAGACGTATTATAGTAAGGACGAAGTCAATGAGTACATGTTGTGTGCAGCTGGTAGAGACTGGGAGGAAGATGCTTGCCAGGTAAACAAGAAAATATTTTACTTTCTTGAAAGTACACTAGACAATTGCAAAGTGTCTTCACAAAACTGTAAGAAATATACATATGAATGTGTTTAATTGTCTGCTTTCAGGGTGACTCAGGAGGGCCTCTGGTGTGTGAAATAAATAACACCATGTTCCTATTCGGTATTATTAGCTGGGGAAAAGAGTGTGCAGAAAAGTTGAACCCTGGTGTTTATACAAAAGTCACCAAGTACAACGACTGGATCTCAAAGCATACTGATTTACCCACATATACAGCAGGCTCCAAGTATCCACAGAAGGATTAACTATGACAGGTTTTATTTTACAGCAGAAATGTAAATGCTTAGCCACTCAGGGTAATGTTTCGGTCTGCACAAGTCAATTATTTATGCAATTCAGATGACATACGGCAGCTATTTGTTGTGATCAATAGGAATCATCTTTGACAGTGTTATAATTACACGTTCCTGATTTTATTGGACAGTGATACCAGTTTTTAGGTGTATGAAGGATATATAGAATTAGGATTTTTTTTAATGCTCAGTTTGTGAGATAACTGCAAATGGTGTAGTTTTTTGCTTTTGTGCCTTTCTAAAATTGTTTGCGGCAATAAAATACATTAGAAACAAATCTTTAAATGGAGCAGTACACCATAAAGTTAGATTATTATGTTTTGTTTTTTGACTGGGCATTAATTGTTTGATTCATTATGTTGTATTGTTGCTTTTTTATACAATATTTAATATTTTATTTATTGCGTATTACATAAATGTATTTATTTGTTTTACTTATATACTTCTTATTGTAAAACAGCCTGTAATTTATTTAATGCAAAATTCTCCTTAATTCCATTTGATATTCCATTGTATCTTATGTTTGACATTAAAATTGCTTTGAATCTTTACACATGTTTTTGTTTCATTCATTCATTTGTGCATCATGATAAATATTTTCTAAATCACAACTGGTGCATTCTCACTCATATCCATTTTCATTATTTTAAGCATTTATTAACCAATTCTTTCATCTATTGATCTCAGTTCATTTTTAAATGAATATAGCCATGACAAGTAATGCACACCTGCCCCTTTAAAAGGATAATTCAATTTTAATCTAATGTGACAAAATCAAAAAAAAGATTTACCCTCTCCTGGAATAGATGGGATTTTCCTCCAAGGGTGTTTAATCTAAAAACAGAAAGAAAAATATTAGCTGTGTGGGAAAAAAGGTCAATTCCATTTAAAGACCCTTTGTAGGAAGTGTGAAATTTCATTTCTGTTTTGTTTTTCCACTTACTGCTTCAGTTAAGCACATGGTGCACTTCAACAGTAATATTCTGAAAATACACTTCATCTTGACTGCAAACCGATGTTTTCACATAATTTACTCATACTTTTATTGTTCCAAACAAGTGGAATGCTAAAGAAGATATTCTGAGAAATGTCAATGGGCGCCAATACTTTTTAAACCGTACTATTAAGCTTAATTGTGGTAAAATTGGGGCATGTCACAAAAATGGTGAGATGCATTTCAACAGGGATATTATCGTTGACTAAAACTAAAATTATTAAAAATATTTATGCTAACAGAAATAAGTAGAAATGAATTCAAATATAAATATTGGCTCAAAAACTTTAAGATAATTAGAAATATTGCCTTGGCAATAAACTGAAATAAGTTTACGCTATATCACTAAAGTTATTGACAGGAAATAACTAAAATAATACTGCTGAGAATGATGAGAACAACCACATGTTGTTGTGCGGAAGATGATATCAGGGTTTTGGAGAAGAGTCCATGAGAAACTAAACAGCAAAAGTTTCCTAGTTGCAAGAGTTGGCGTAAAATTCAAAATAAAACATGAGCGTGTGACACAAAATGTGGAAGTGGTGAATCACCAAAGACTATACTCAGACTTAAAACAATATCCTTCCCCTTCCCCAGAATACCAGATTCTTATGAAAGAAAAAGATCTTGACCTAAAAAGGAAAGAATTTGGCTTACAGACAAATGACAAGCAAAGACATATATGCAACGTAACACTCTTTCCTGTAACCTATAGCAATGACACCTCCTCCATATCCTCCTCCAAGGTTAGCTAAGTCTAAACATAAACTATACACACAGTACTACATTATATATTAAACAAAATTACATTTTTGTGTATGTTCACACCCCTGTTTTAACTGTAGGCTATGTATACTGCAGTATAGCTGTGCTATATACTTGCCAATATAAAAGATCGTTTCATCAGAAGGCATGTGTTATATGCAGAGGTGTAATGTAACGAAGTAATAATATTTCGTTACAGTAGGCTACTTGAGTATTTTTGGGGAGAATCTGTACTTGCTTTTTATATTTCTGTCAACTTTTACTTTTACTCCACTACATTTCCTAAATAAAATGTATACTTTTACTCCGATACATTTCCCCACAGCATTTTCGTTACTTACTACAAAATAAAGTCGGAAGAACACAGATTTCAAGCAAGCATGTGCAAACAAGAGCTCGCACATTTGATTTAATTTTCTGAGTTGCGTTCATTGCTGGAGCAGCTGAGAAGAGTGCGGCACGAGAGCGACCTCTAGAGGCCAAATAAAAACTATCACTGATGCCTTGTAGAGTTTGTTTTGACACGTGACGTGAGGCTACGCGCTGCACAGAACTGGACACTTCAAAAAAGGATTTAAAACATAGACAACAAAGCGGTATGCTATACAGTAGTACACTACAGTATATGTTTTCATTTCACTGAAGTAATTAGTTTGTTGACTAGATGCTGCATTAGTGGAGAACAGCAGTATGTTTGCTGTCGAGGCTGAGAGGATGCTAACATTAGTAGTAACGTTACCTCAAGTGGTTAAAACAATGTGACAAAAGTGACAAAAACACCAACTGTTTAATGTCACGATTGTTACTCTCTATTTGCATTAGTTTATATCCATTTGTTCGATTTTATCCATTCATTATCCAGCGAAGTTGCATATTTAAATTGTATCCTAATCATGTATAAGCAACAGAAACATAACAAATCGGAAATGTATTCGATTAGTTCTTTTTTTATCAAAGTGTTCTAAAATAGAAGCAAATAACGAGTGAAAGTATACATATAATTGCGTAATGCCTTTGTGCGTAACGATGGCTGTAGGGGTTCGATCTTCAACTGGCTGGCAGGAGCCGCCACTGACAGGTCATGCAATTTAGCGTCAGTAAGCTTCCAGTCGTGATCACGGTCATTTGACTGCTTTAATTGGGATAAACAAACCTAAAACGTCAATCACATAAAAAAAATAGAGTAATACGAATATATTTATAATAATAAAATAATGTACTTCCATCCAGCAAGAGTGACAGGGAACACGTTATACTAGGGAACACGATATATCACGCGACCTGTCAGTCGCTGGTGGCAGCTGCCAGTTTGATTCTGGCAGGTCACGTGACCTTCCAGTGGCGGCTCCTGCCAGCAAGTCCATTTTTAAGCATGATTGTTTGGATTTCTATGACATGGGAACACTTTACAATAAGAATCCATTTGTAACATTAAAGGTTAATAAAAGTGTTGTTCATTGTTATTTTCAACATTTACATTGTAACATTTGCCTATTACATTAATTAAAAATGCACTATGAATTAACATGATTGATCAAGGTATAATTAATATATTAGTATTTTTTTATATTTAAAACTTACAATAAACATTTTACCATTTTTTTAATTCAAAGCAAACAAAATATAAGAAATAGAGTTAAAACAATCTTGCTGCCCAAACTGTGTATATAATATTTTTTAATAATACACTCTGCTCCTTTTGTATTTTTCATTTACTTGTACCTTTACTTTCAATACTTAAGTATAAACATTATACTTAATGTTTAATATATATATATATATATATATATATATATATATATATATATATATATATATATATATATAAAAAAAAATACTTTTCATACTTAAGTACAAAAAATATCACATACTTTAAAACTTTTACACAAGTAATAAAAAGAAAATTTTGGTGCTTTTACTTCCACCAAAGCCATTTTCTAGAAAGATATCTATACTTTTACCCAAGTATGGCTTTCAAGTACTTTATACACCACTGGTAATATGACAGGTGAATGTTTTTGAGGTCTGTAATGACTCTCATTTCACATTGGAGGGCGCTGCTACGTCACTAGAAAAAATTAATTGATTAAAGTGCGTCTCTGCAGTCTAACCTGTCTATATGGTATGTGTATATGTCCTATCTGGGTTGTTTTGATGTCAAAGACAGTACTTTTCCTTAGACACCCAGAAGTAATTTTTGCCTAAATAATTTGTGCTGCGGGGAATAGGGAATGGGAAATGGGCTTGAAATCTCTTCATGGAGATCATTGTAGCTATCTTGTTATCTCAGAAAGACATATCTTATGTCTCCATCATTGCATATTCCAGCCTCTCATTAAAAACAGGGCATCCACAGCCACAGTAAATGCAGCAAATATGGACTAGTCAGCAGTAGTGCTGGATGACATGAAATTGCTGAGCACAGCATGACTCACCTTGGCTGTAATGGGGCCAGATCTGCACCGTTCCATTTCTATACAAACAGTTTCAACACCAATAATAGTAGTACAAATTATAAGGACAATTTCTAATGATGCCCATTAATAATTCAAATAAATCATCAGTAAACATACTAATCAGTCAGTGGTTTCCATTTAGATTTTCCATACAGATAAAACTCGGTGGAGAGACAGACACTGAAAATATTGAAGGGAACAATAGTTCAATTTTTTATAAGGTTATTCGACGTGTGGACTGACTGACAACTTGATGATGTTTGTTGTCTAAACTCTAAGAGTTTAAAAAGCACAGTCAAAGCAGGAGATCTCCTGTCAAGTTTGAGAACATTGAGAGACTGCAGATAACGTCCCAGCAATGCAAGAAGCATCCCCGAGTGACTCTGCACTTACAAGGTTCAATGGCAGCTGCTACTTACATAATACACAATTTACCTTATTAGTGTTGCAAGGCACTTCTCTGTGCTCCTCTATCTGAAATCTCTCCTTATTTGGTAGCCTTACGGATGCCTTGTGTTTTCTTCCATATTAGCACCGCTAAATGGTGTCCGAAATAAAGTCACAATACTTGTCTAAAGAGCTTACTTGTGAATTATGTATACATGATAACTCTTAAACATTACTTTCCTGCAGATGTCCTAAACACATTATCAGATGTCTAAAGGAAGCCCTGTCTGTTTGCCTCCAAACAGAATGTCTCATTAAATGGGGAGTCAGTCTCTCTTTAACCAAATGTTTATTCGTGTCTCTAAACACATCATTTAAAGTATTAGGCTAAACCAAATGAGGGCAATATATTGAGTGGCCATGATTCACCTCAAATGAAGAATTTCTAGTGTCTTGACATAGCCAGTTTTTTTTTATAGGCTAACTGCATTTTAATTGCACCAAAATACAGCGCTATACACAGTATGTACATGATGGTCACATACAGAAGCTGAAGTGTGTTTTCTGCTGTGTGTAAGATTTTTTTTTTTACTTCTATTCAGCAAGGACACATTAAACTGATCAAAAAAATTGTCAGTAAAGACCAAGTACTCAGTGATATTAATTAACATAATACTATAAGGTTGCATGTAATTATGCATAGTTTACTGTAATTACTATGCCAAGTAGCTATATAACGTGAAACTAAAATTTTACTGTAATGTTTCTTGTGCATCAAATCCGAATATTAGTATGATTTCTGGAGGATGTGACACTGAAGATTTGCCATCAGATTCACCATTAGAGTAATAAATTACATTTTAAAATATATTTAAATAGAAAATTATTTTAAATTGTACAATTATTTCACAATGTTGCGTTTTTACTGTATTTTTGATCAAATAAATGCAGACCTACTGTAGTAACCCAAGGCTATTTAAAGCAGGCACGTGAACTTCTGAATCTTGTTTGTTGTTCAGACGCATTATCTTCTAAAACTAAGATTAATTGTCCACCAACATATTTCATTCTGTCACGCAGAAATGATCACATGAAGACACCAGCAGATGATCTGAATTAAAAGCTGCAGCCTAAGTATAGACATGCTTGGATGGTCTGTCATTGAGTATCAGTTACTTTGTTGCCGTTTCACTAACACCATTCCCTATCATTAAGTCAAATGTAATCCACGGAATCCTCACTTTGTCATTCCAGTCCGACGCATTCCCTTTTTGGCTACTGACTGCATGACGTAGTCAGGGAAGCTCTTAACACAGGTAGGGTGGGGCGGAGAAGAGTGGAAACAGCGTCAGCGCGGACCAATCCGATGCTCCGCTTGGCGTGAAACCTTTGCGCTGATTGGTTGACGAGCGCTGACTCTTTTAAGTCGTGCGTTCGTTCGCACTCACCGGGCGCCTTGCTTTGGTTATCCACAGAAGGCGTCGGTCGTTGAGGAGGCGTTTAGGGATTTCTCTGCATGAGTGGGATAGAATTGACGTTCGGTTCGTGGTGCCCTTGGAAGAAATAACGGGGGAAAGCACAGGACAGAGCGAACACGTGCCTTTTTCTCACTTGTGTTGAGGATATTTAGATTTCAGGATGCCAGTTTTTCATACCAAGACGATAGAGAGTATCCTGGAGCCGGTGGCTCAGCAGATATCCCATTTGGTTATCATGCACGAGGAGGGCGAAGTTGATGGGAAAGCGATCCCAGATCTCACCAGCCCAGTGGCGGCAGTGCAAGCGGCTGTCAGCAACCTCGTGCGGGTGAGAGTCCTGTCATCCAGACAGCATCTTCCTTTAGTTTATCTGCCGTTTTATTGTCTTCATTCCGTTAAACGTCTCCCCTTATATAAAAAATACCATGGTAACCACAGCTTCCTCCTGAATAGGTACCACAGTTCTTGCTACTGCTGTAAATCATAATAAATATGTCACTTAGTTTAAAACTTTGTCATTTTGTTTCTTTTTCATGACATTGGCTGGCTAGCACCAAGTTTACTGTGAAAATGTACTGCTTTGTTGTAGTTTGTGGTATTTTGGTGGAAATGAATGTTTACCTTGGTAATTTGATCTGATGAATGTGAATGTTGCATTGGGAATTGAAAATGCCTACTGACCATAGTGGGTTTGGTTTAAGAATCAAATCTGACTATTAGTTTGTGTCTGAGGGAGATAATAGTTGATGTAAACACATGGTCCTGATAGAGGGGACGGGATGAATCACAGCAGGTGTCAGGGAAGGGTTGGACAGTGTTAGTTTTTTTTGTTTTCCTCGTTTTTCTCCTAAATAGAGTTAACTGGCCACACACTGAAGTGCCTACATCTAAAAAAACCCTCTGAATGATAAGTTGACACCTTCAGCAAGCGCAGTGAGAAATGGTAGTTAAAGACAGGCTATAAACCTTCGTATGTTTACCAGTGTCAAATTTAAATGTTCCCTAAGTGCGTTATCCTGCAGGAGTAGTTGTAGTATTTTGAGCAAGCGAACAGACTGGAAGCAA
Organism: Zacco platypus; assembly: GCA_038088235.1. NCBI lineage: Eukaryota > Metazoa > Chordata > Actinopteri > Cypriniformes > Xenocyprididae > Zacco > Zacco platypus. The sequence continues at coordinate 13,137,476 of CM076078.1, read as the reverse complement.
GTATCAAAAACAGGAATTGAGTGTGAAACAGTGGAGTTTTTATAGGTGGGCTGTATTGTACAAGGAGTTCATCTGTTTAGAAAAGTACTTTAAGTTCGGGTGTTGTTTCCAGGAAACATCAAAAACAGAATCATCAATCCCAGAAACTTGTATCATTATTTTCCCAGTGTACCCACAGCAACCACACAGAATCTTGCTGGTATGTTCTTCCTCTTTGCTCTCAATAAGGCAGTCTCTGTTAGAAGCAAGTTCTCAATCTGTTATTGAAAAGCACTCTTACATAATATACCGAAAAGTTTTGAAATCATGTTGATAAATATATAGTTTGATGTCGTTTTTGATCTGAACAAGCTATTGTGTTTCATTGTACTCTTATCTACTCTGTAATGTGTTTTGACTGAAATATATTTGTTCTATGTTGCTGTGTTCTGTTCTGTTCTGTTCTCATTTGAAAAAGGCTTCTTGTAACGTTCTGTGAATTCTTTTATATGTATATTATTTTATGTATATATTATTTTTATCTGTAATATTATTTTCTATTCTATTCTGCTGTCTTCTATTTTGAAATGCTTTGTGTGTTTAAATAACATGCGTTTGAAAACATTGGTTTTAGTAAGTTTTTACTGTATGTGTAGTTATAAATTCGATTCTAAATCTATTCTATTCTATTCTATTTCAAGTATGTGAGTGGTTTAACTTAGAGTCGTTTGAGAGTGCAGAAGTGCATTCAGTATTACCCTGTTTTTTCTTGTTTATGTGTAACAAGGTAATTTACTCCCAGCTGTCATTAAGTAAAGTAATGCGAGAAGAATCCTCCTAATGTACGTGAGTAAGTCGCAAATAGGGAGAGAGCATTTCGTGCCGGGAATAAATAGGTCTTCTAGCCTGGGAAGTAACACGGTCTCACAGCGCATGGCCGGAGGGGGTGTTTCATACCCAGGGAAAGTGACTCCCTGCTGGCTTGAGGAAGTCTAAGGTGTCAGCGTCTTCACTGGAGACACAGAGCACCACCACCTCCCTCATACGTGGCACCTGTTACTGCTGAAGTGTCCAAAACATCAGCCAAGCCTCGAAATCAAGTCTGAGTAAAGAGGCTTTATATCTCTTCTCACTCTAAAGACTGGCTTGTATCTTGGAGACTGTTCTATGTTTAGATTGTCAGCATTCTCTTAGTCACTTTGGGATTGTGGTAAGAGATTAGTTTGTCAACTAATATGTGTAATGGACCTAAGTGTGACAAATAAAGAATTGAGCATGCAATTGTTTATTGTAAAGGTAACTCAGATAAATGACTCCCACTTATTCAAGCTACCGCAGAATATTAGACGTGTCCTAGATATAATAGACACAATCTAGAACCATATCTGGTCTTAGTCTATAACTTGGACTGATTAATAGTCGTTGCTGGGTGTGGAAGGACTGGAATGAAGCCATTGAGGAATATCCTACCTGGATTTATAAGAGCTTAATTTAAGTTAATTTAAGGTTTTTTTGATTTTATTCATCTCTCTTCTCTCTGAATGCTTTTTATGGCTCTTAACGGAAAAGCCAGCAGGGGTCTGGCCTGGAGGGGAGTCTCCATGTCTGTCTGTCTGTCTTTTCGGCCAAGTCTGTCACAGTGCATTGGAAGAGAGCCATTGGCATACAATCCGTATACAATTGTAAATATGTGCTGTTTAATGTCTTCCATGGCTAGATTCACTTAGGTGTTAGTAGTAGTGTTGAACTGTATATGAAATGATTCTGTTCCTATAACGTCACTTTCAATGGCAAAATGGAGCGAATAGAGACATAACCTACTGTAGTAACCCAAAGCATATTAAGTGGAATGTGTTCATTTGTGACCGCCACTTGCAGGGAAAACTCCCTTAGTAATAAAATTATTGTGTGAGAGGAGGTGATGCCCTTTGAAATGTGTTGAACTGAAGTTAATCCCAGTCATTCATACAGAATTATCACAATGTGATAGTAAGACCCACACTGATGACACAAGCATAAACTTGCTTGCAGTTTGCTTCCCTCAGCTCCCATAATCCCTCAAGTACTTTAAACAGACATATTCCTTTTAAAGCAAGTCTCCATTGTGACTTCTTCACAAAAATAAATCCAGCATTGACTAGAGAGAATATATTTTGAGTGGTTTGAATATTTGCAGTATAATGCTCCAGACTGATTCCTATGAGTTACTATGTAGATGGGACTCTTTTATGCAGGGTGGGATGATTCTACCTTAATTGTGTGACACGTAACATAAAATACATTAACAATCTTTTTCATTTTGGTTCTGATTGAAATTAATGTTATTTATTCTTTTCTTGTATTAAAAATGCACAAAACCTACAATGTAAGGGTATATTATACATATAAATATATACACAAAATATATTTAATGTTTAGGAAAAGTCATCAGAGATATATCATAAACTCACTAAAATCTGTTGTGGTTGACTGATCACATAAAACAGAAATATTATGAAATGTTATTACATTTTAAAATGTATTGTGATGGCAAAGCTGAATTTTCAGCAGCCATTACTTCAGTGTCACATGATCCTTCAGAAATCATTCTAATATGCTGATTTGGTGCTTAAGAAACATTTCTTATTATTATCAATGTTGAAAGTTGATGCTTAATATTTTTGTGGAAGTATATACTTTTTTTTTTTAGGATTGTTTGAAAAATAGAAATATTTAAAAAATTCAAAAGAACAGCATTTATTAGAAATAGAGACATTTATATCTATAAATATAATATTCTAGAAATAAATGCATTTATAATGTTACAAAAGATTTCTGTCATTGATTTCTGTTTTGTTTGATCAATTTAGTGCATTCTTGCTGAATAAAAGTAATAATTTCTTTCTGTGTAATCATACTGAAACTGACACAAAGGAGTTTTTTTTCTTCTTTTTTTTTACATTTGCTGATGGTTTGTGCATGGAAGTGGGAACTTGTGCAGTTGCACTTTTATGTATGTTTTGGTAAACTGGGCTTGTGATTGTCCACAATGCACACGTTTTCTAAGTCTGGCCTTTTTAGTCTTGTTTACTGAAATTGTCTGGATCGTGTTTAATGGTATCTGACAGTGGGCCGATAGACACGAGCCGGAGCAGCTGCTGACCTGGGCTGCTCTCTCAGAATCCATTATCACAGCACTAATGCACCTGAGATCAAACAGTCTTTTTAGTGAAGCTACAACTGCTATAAGCACTTTGCATTAATTATGCATCAAAAGTACACAATCGATGTATCTCTGCCTCTTGAGTCTGTTACCCATATGCTTTGTTTGACACCATGAAAACTGCCAAATGTGCAGTTGAGGGGCCTTTTATAAAGTCAAACCTTTTATGGATCCACCAGCGTGTGTGCAGAGTTTCCCTTTAAAGGAGTCGTGAGTCTTTGCGCAGGTTGTGGGAATCAATGAGAGATACTTCTGAGTTTGAGCGTAAACAGCCTGCAGATGACAGAATTCTGTGACAGAGCAGGAGCCTTGTTATATAAACAGTCATCATGGAGAGAGAATGCAGTCGCTCCCGCTTTGCTTTCGGCTGAGGGAAAGGCATCTTACTGTAGGTGCCATCACATTCTAGCACACACAAACACTGTTTGTGCTCAGTGCAACCCCTCACACACAAGTGACCATTAGAGGAATGAGAATCACGTCAGACATCAAATATCAGTTCAGTTTTTTATGAGCTGGTGCCATAAGGAAACATAGCATTGCTAAAATCCCATCATTGAACAGGTGGATGGTTTATTAACTGCCCTGTTACATGTCGCTACTCTGTAAAAGAAAACTACATTTCAATTGATGGTTAAAAAAAATGTATAGGTGATGAAATAGAATGGCTCTGCAAAATTTAATGATCCATTTCCATGAACGGCTAATAAAGTATAGACAGTTCTAATTTAGCGTCCACGCCACAGATGGGAATGTTATGTCTGTTGCTTCAGTTATGTTCTGTCAACATAACTGCACTTTATAATCAGGTGGATCGTTGTTTTGCTTCATCAGTTGGAAAAAAACTTCTCTGAATGTGATTCCTATATCATTTTAAAACGTGATAGTTATCGTTCTTGGTGTGAACAGACAGTAACCCTGGTCACTCAAAAATTCCATAAAGAATTACTCAATTTAAAATGGATTAATATTCATAAATAATAATAATAAAAAAACATTAAATTCCTCTGGAAATGTTGTTTTAATGTTTTTCTATGTAAATTATAATTATATTGTATAATTATATTCCATTATATTTATAATATACATTGTTCTTAGATTATATTTCAAATAAACTTTTTTTAGCAATATTTTTACACATTGTCGCATCAAATCTAATAGAATTTGTCACTGTAAACATAAGTTAGCTTCTAGTTTTTTTTTTAAATTGGACATTTTTGACAGTGTAGATATGTAAGTGCAAGAGATTTGAAATCATTATGATCACTTCTGCTTTATTGTCCTCATCTAAGTTTAGGTGCAGGTAGTAGTAGCAAGGATACTTAATTCAGCAGTGTTCTAAATACATATTTTGTGCACTTATAATCTTTGGTGCTTGTTTGTAAAGTCCAGACTAAGGTAGCAGTGGGCTCTTATTTACCACCATTGCTTCTTGCCCCTCAGATGGCCTTATAGACCAGGACCGAGCTAAGAATAACCATGCAGAATGTGGCTGCAGGTCCAGTATCTCGAAAAGAGAAGTGTGGTGGAGGCCCCACTGAGAAGAGCGTTTCAATATATCAGGTGCCAATAGAAGCTAATAAGCCTCAGATACACTGAAAATAATAGGTGCAAGAGGTAAATCCCCGGACTACACGACAATTTGACTGGTGGAAGGATACGTCATGTTTATGTTGAAAGACTTTTCATTCTGTTGAGTACATCTTCCTAACAGGCCAAGCACTAAACCAACTGGAAGCAGCTTGCTCAGGACTGATGTTTGTGACTGTTACTACTGTGTGCACATATGTGATCGCTGTTCCCACTTTAGCCGTTAACCCAGTTAGCCTTATTTATGGGCCCCCTTCACCCAATTAGTGGGCAGTAAAAGAGTGTGCTGTGCTGCACCACAAAAACACCATCCTACATACACAACTGCATGCTTTGCACATGCTAATGCGATCAATGGTCCTTAGCAGGTCATCGACTATGAATCAATATACTCTATTATTTACTACTTTACATCTGTTTGACCTGTTTCTCATCTCATTGTGGTTATTCCTTTCTATTTTCACCTGTCCAATCAAATGATATATTTCAACTCATGAAAGTCACGATTGGAGGTTGAAAGTTGACAGACAAATGAATGTGACTGCCTTGGTGTAATTACATCATTGGAAAAAAACGGGCAGGCAGGAAGTGGCCATGTGCTGTGTGGAGATAACAAACATCTCTCTGTTACACTGCTATCTCTGTATTAGTGGACTCTAAAGAAGGACACTGTAATGTCATTCCTTATGTCCAGTGAAATGCCAAATTAACAATGATGTGAGCATTTGTGTGGTCTGATATCTTGTCACCTCAGGATTATGATTAAAAAAAATCAAAAGAGTGGTTTTGCTGTGATGTGAGAGAGAATTAGAGGCATTATTTATTTATTTTTTTTTAAATATTGAGATTGATGGCTGATAGTGAAGACAATTAGCTAAAAATATCTAAGTATTTTTGTCTGATGCAAATAAATCAATGCCTTTTGAAACAATCTTTGAAACAGACAGACGGAACTGATTTGTGGTTGAGTTTAACAGGTTTTTCAAGGATTATTAACATTAGATCCTTCCCTGTTTTGTTTATGTTTTTTTGTTTCGTTTTTTGTTTTGCTTTGTTTTTTGTTTTGCATTTTGTGTTTTTTTTTATTTTTTATTATTTAGTTATTTTATTATTTCATTGTGCTTTTTGTAATTTAGTTTTTTATTTGTTGTGTATTTTTTTGTTGTTATTTTATATTACTTATTTTCAGTGTGTTAGTTCAGGAAATAATCAATGAATGGGTGTGGTAATGGCAGATGAGCAGCATGGGTTGTGGGTTGTTGTTTTAGATTGGACAGTTGGAAGTACTGGCAGCATCCCAGACAGCAAGCGGTAGATCAGCCTCAGGGCTCATTCAAAATACACAGGCTCTTATTGTATCCAGATACTCAGAGCAACCCCATTCACAAGCTGGGTCAATCTGGTGTGCCTGAGGGCTAAAGCCTTTCCTTGTGTGTATAACTTCTTTTGAGATAGAGCTGGTGTCAAAAAAATAAAAATGCATGTAAATTGTCTCATCATTATGCATCCTGTAAACAAGCTTGATTTGCATGTGTTCTCAGGTGGGGAAGGAGACAGTGCAGACCACAGAAGACAAGATTATGAAGAGAGACATGCCTCCGGCCTTCATTAAGTAAGACCTGCGCTTCCTGTCTCTGTCCAGGCCCTCATCATGTGAACATACATAAGCTCTAGTAACACTGAACACGCTCTTTGAACAGCATTAACCTTGTCAAGAGAAGTTTAAAGTGATGAAACATTATGATTGTCTAATCATCTGTTGCTTTTTGTTTATCTTACACAATATGAGATACCTTTTAAAGCCTAATGTCAGAGTGCATGAGGTGTTTGGATTTCCTGATACTGATGAAAGCTCCACAATGTGATGTGGAGGTTAAATAAGGTCCGTTTGCTTGCCGTCAGGGGCTGAGTCATACCCTCACTGCTAAAGCTTGGGGGCGTTTTCCTGCGAGCTTACAATGCATTATTGATAAGTCTACATAAAAACTATATGACTGCTCTCCCTAGTGTCTCTCTGGGTGTGTGAAGCGGTGTCTTGGCAGCTGATGTAGATGGAGCAGTTAGTGTTGACTCTATTTAATATTGATGCACTGTCTGTTTGTGTCTGTCTTTCACAGACTTTTTCCTCGCTCTCTCAGATGGTTAAGTCAGAAAGTCACAGAAAACACAGAGAGGTGTTTGTTCCTTTGTTTCTCTCACCTTAAGGGGGGTAAAACTGATTTTTTTTTATTTTTAAAATGACAAGGAAAGTGGAGAGAAGGCTAGAAATGAGAGAAGAGGATGTAACTGGATAAAGACATTATCTTACATATATACCAATTGTAATTACATATCATTAGTATGAAATAGGAAAATTATGATTGATATATATATATATATATATATATGCGCGTGTATGTATGTGTGTCTATACATAATATATATGACTTGCTACTGTCATTACATATATGACATGTGTATGCAAGTAAGACAGACTGCTACTGTACAATATAGTGTAAACGAATTACCCTTAGCAGATCTATACAGATGGAGCTGGGGAAGGTGGAGGGTTTCTAAAAGCGCTCTGCACTGCTAAGGTAAATGCAAATCAAGTTTTTGAAAGAATTATGTGATTGCAAGCAGGTTGAGTTAAGAACCTATTAGCCTGTGCCATCTAGAGTTTCATGACAGAACTTTGTATTTATACACATACACTCACCGGCCACTTTATTAAGTACACCTTCCTAACACTGGGTTGGACCCATGTTTTCCTTCAGAACTGTCTTAATTCTTCATGGCATAGATTCAATAAGGTGCTGGAAACATTCCTCAGAGATTTCGGTCCATGTTGACATGATAACATCACGCAGTTGCTGTAGATTTGTCGGCTGCATAATGTGCTAATCCATAATGTGCACCTCGTTCCACCACATCCCAAAGGTGCTCTATTGGATTGAGATCTGGTGACTGTGGAGGCCATTTGAGTATAGTGAACTCATCGTCATGTTCAAGAAACCAGTTTGAGATGATTTGAGCTGCGTGACGTTGTGCGTTATTCTGCTGGAAATAGCCATCAGAAGATGGGTCCATAAAGGAATGGACATGATCAGCAATACTCAGGTAGGCAGTGGCGTTTAAACGATGCTGGAATTAAGGGGCTCAAAGTGTGCCAAGAAAATATCACCACCACCAGCAGCCTGATCCACTTCTACAAAATGTGATGGATCTATACTTTCATGTTGTTTTGGCTAAATTCTGACCATACCATCTGAATGATACAGCAGAAATCGATTGTATAATTGATTTTCCAATTTTGGTGAGGCTGTTCACATTGTAGCCTCGGTTTCCCGATCTTAGCTAACAGGAGTGGCGCCCGTTGTGGTCTTCTGCTGCTCCACATCTGCGAGTGGAGTTGACAGGTCCATATGGATCCTGAATGACTTCTTCCTGCTCACCTCCAAAGCGTGATAATTTTTAAGAAGTTTGTCCAAATCGAAATAAATGACAGTCCGGAATGACTAACTGTGACATGGTCATTTATAGTAAGCAGGTCCAAATTTAGTTGGAGATTAAATTTAGAGGAAATACTTACAGTTATTAGTAGTGTTTGCTAAGACAAGAATCACTATTTTCATTGCTCATAGCTCTAGGCTTTAGCTTGTTCCTTCCGCACCATTTGTGCTACAGACATGAATGATAACTCCAACTGCGCTGCTTATCGAGGGGAGTTGTGCTTTTACCGTTCAAAGTGATCACACTTGATCAGGCCTTCAGATGATAAAGCGTGGTATTAGTATGAATCTGTATCTCTTTGAAATGGCTGGGCAGACGGGCAGAGTTAAAGACCGTAAAAGCCTTAGCTGACACATTTGGCACCATAAACACAAGCTGGCACAGAGCTCATCAATCAGCACACATGTGGCTGGTGACAGGAAATGTGAACCTCTCTATATATAGGCTCTGTTGTAAGCACTGACACTCGAGTGGTGCCTCATACAGGGAGGTGTCTACATACGTCTGGGTCTCCACCGCAGAATAATGATGAAGAGAGGCCTCCTCCAGAACGCGTCATCATCCTGCTCTCCCGTAACGTGGGCCATGGGGCGACTGGGATGTGCTTTAATTTCTATTAATACAGTGTTATGTCTGGGAGAAGATCTTACACTGCTCGCTGGGAAGCTTTGGAATTCTTTACTGCCCTCAGTTCTGGGAATTGGGTGTTTGAATAATCTTAATGTGTGATTTAGTGGGGCAGTAATTTAATCGCAGCTAAATCAATTAGTAATGCCACCTCTTATTTGATTCATAATATTGCATTTATTCAGCATTGAGCATTTCTAATAGTGCAAAGGCATTCGTGCAGTATGATTTATAAAAAAAATGTATTTGATTATTTTTGAAGCCAATATAATAGGCCAACTAGTACAAATGATTATACTCAGTTGTTATGTTTCTTGTTTCTCAGGGTAGAGAATGCTTGTGCGAAGCTGGTGGAAGCAGCTCAGATGCTGAGAACAGACCCGTACTCTGTCCCGGCCCGAGATTACCTCATCGATGGCTCACGGGGCATCCTCTCAGGCACTTCAGACCTGCTTCTGACCTTTGACGAAGCAGAGGTACGAATGGAAATGAGGGCTTAATGATGAAATTTCAGCTGACTATTCATTTTCATAAATGTGATTGAGATTGATTTAATTGTCTGTAAGTTTTGTTCATTTGTTCTAATACTCATACATAACCATTCAAAAGTGCAGGGTCAGTATTCAGCCTTAAATTATGATTTAAGGATCATAATAATTCAGCTTTGCCATCACAGGAATAAATTACATTTGTAATAACATTGTAATTGTAATAGCAATTTCTCAATATTAAAATTGTAATAACATTTCTCAATATTACTTTTTTTACTGTATTTTTGATCAAATATATGCAGCCTTGGTGAGCATAGAGACTTAGAAACAAATCTTACCAACCCCAAACTTGTGATTTTATACCTGAAGAAATCATTTACTGACATTTAAACTTGGAATCATACTGTAAAAGATATTATAGCCTTTATGGCTTTGTGAACAAATATTGCACAATGGTGGAATGACAGTATTTTTTTAAAAAAAATATTAAAAATGAAGTGTTTAAATAGAGCTGCATGATTCTGGTTAAATTGAGAATCAGGATTTTCTGTTTCATACAGAGATCACGATGTGTCCATGATTCTTAAAAGACAAATAAACAAAATAACATGTCATTTACTAGAGGTTCTGACAAAATGTTAATTGCTGCAGTCTATTTTAAATGTTTAATCTGAATGAATTATTTAAAAAAAAAAAAAAAACGGTTTGAATGAATGATTTAATGACTCACTCATGAATACTCAACTTGTTTCATTACTGGATAATCAAAGATTTTTTTTTTAAATTTCTTGAATGAATGATTCAATGACCAATACATTTTTTAATAGTCATTTGTTGACACCTCGTGGCGTAACAGTGTAATTGACATAATCATTATTTGAAGCGCCAATTTACTTTCAAAAGGTGATTTAGTCTATTTTCATCTCTACCGTAGACATCGGTGTTTATATCCAAGTTTTTATCCCAGTACTTACTGTGATATTATGAATATTTGTAACACAGAAATAATGAAACTGTGTGGTTGAAAAAACTGTTTTTGAAGCTGTATCAAGCTGTACTCTCTGGCTTTGGGACAGCTCGAACACAGATTTGAAGTTTCCGCTGTGAAATATATTAAATATATATTATATAGATATATTAAATATCTTTTGATTCATACATCCAAAGAGACATTAAAACCCAATTTCATGGCATTTTTAAAATTTAAACCTAAAATTGTGTTATTTTGATTGTAAAGTTCTCAATAATCTTGGCTATTTCAAAAGTGTGAAATTGGTAGTCAACGGTAATGCAATAGGTTCTCCAAGAAAGCCCTGCATTTTTTTTTCCTAGAATGCATTGATGAGAGATATTACACTTTTTTTCTGGAAAATATCATATTAATTTTCGAAAGATTTTTTTTTATCTTCAAGCAATTTGCTTGTCAAAAGTGATTCTTGGATTCATGTTCTGTTGACTTTTGGATGTGAATATTGCTTTCATGTGAAACCTCATTAGATCTGGGAAAAATGCTAGATCTGAGTCCTGTGTAAAATGCATTTTTTTTTTTATCTGACTGAAGATTGGATTTGTAAAATATTCTGTCTTTCTGCCGAATAATCAGTTCAGGGCACATCCTGAATTTGAATTCTTTGGATCATCTATACAAAAAAAATGCTTTTCTTCTGGCCTAACAACATTAAATACACAGTCCCTTGTCATGCGGAGTAACTTGGGGTCCTAATGTGCCGTGCTCCACATATCCAGCCTCCACTGTGCGCTGACGTGTGGGCACAGCATAATGGAGCTCACACGGAGCACATGATCTGAGTGAGCCGCCTTGCACAGTGTGTCTTCTATCAGCACGAGTTACTTTTGAAGTTTCTGCTTCTGCGTGTCACAAGATTTCTCATCACAAGACAAGATACAAAACCCAGCAGCAGAGTAAATAGACTCGTATAATGTATCCAAAACCAAAAATGCTCCCTAAAACCATATAGTGCCAGTAATTGCTGTACTATTCTAAAATGATCAGAAATACATTTGTAATGAAATGAAACATTTCCAAGAGAGCTCAGACTGTGTGGGGTGCATGTACCTCTACCGGCAAGATATTAGATCATCGGTTTGTGGTGAAAGTTAACTCTCTGAGCTCTATTAATAGTGCTGCTATCATCTTTCTCAAGGAGCTGTGTTGTTCACATGGCATTGAGTAAGCTTGATGTTATAGTACTATATTTTGTGGGTTTGCCTGTTTGCGGCAGAGATCTGCAAAAATTAGTCGTCAGGGATCTCTGTAGCTCAGATGGTAACATAGTAGTGGTAGCAAAGTAAAGGTCATGGGTTTGATTCCCAGGAAATGTTTGTACTAATAAAATGTATTGTGAGAGTGTTTTGGTAAATGCATACATGTAAATAAATATTCCTTTTTTAAGGTGCGTAAAATTATTCGCGTGTGTAAGGGCATCCTGGAGTACCTGACCGTCGCTGAGGTTGTGGAAACCATGGAGGACTTGATTACGTACACTAAAAACCTGGGACCAGGTACTTCTGTTAAATCATTTTATGCATTTGTTACAGTTGGCAGTGATTATTTGCATGACAAGAATTCATTGTTATTATAGTTGAATGTTTTATTTTTAAAAGATGCAATTGTTACTTTAAGATTACACTCTTTAAATGAGGGTATGACCATGAAAAACTGTTTATTTGTTATATGTCCTATTCAACTGTTTTCATTAGGTGGTATTGTTTTGGAAGGAAGAACTTCTATTTATGTGAGGCATTTTCAGTTTCTAGTAGCCTATTTTTCTTGCTTCTATTTGTGCTTTATGTATGGCATTAACTATAAAAGTTTTTTTTCAGAAATGTACATTATACACTACTGTTCAAAAAAAATTTTCAGCAAGGATACATTAAATTGATCAGGAGTGACACATTTACTGTATAAAAGAAAATTCAGCTTTGCCATGACAGGAATAAATTACATTTTAAAATGTATTCAAATAGAAAACAGTTATTTTAAATTGTAATGATATTATCACAATATCACTATTTTAATTAAATGAATGGAGCCTATAAGATTTCTTTCAAAACATTTAAAAATCTTAGACTTTTGAACTGTAGTGTATAATTTTTAGATTTTATATGGATATATCTAGACAGATATTAGCACTGTTCTTCTGTCTTTAGCAAATCCCAAATTTAACAGTCATATTTGGATTATAAATATATGGAGAATTATTGCTAGCTGGACAGTTCCTCAGTCCTTCTAGTTTCTTGCAAAGCTTTTCATTATATTTTTTTTGTTAGGCATGACGAAAATGGCAAAGATGATTGACGAACGGCAACAGGAACTGACACACCAGGAGCACCGTGTGATGCTGGTCACCTCCATGAACACAGTGAAGGAACTGCTGCCCGTGCTCATATCAGGTGATAGACCAGCGAACCGCTGTGTGTGTGTGTGTGTGTGCTGCGTGCGGTCTCTGTGTGCCAGCCGTTGATATGGCAACACTGATAATTGGAGCCGTTTAACCGCCTTGCAGGGAGGGATAGATTTTTCCCTTCTTCCAGTTGGCTTTCTGCTGTTGGCTCAGCAATAAATAGCCAGGTTGATGGCAGCTCTTCTGCACACGCAGAAAGGCTTTTAATGTTGATGTTTGCAAATATGTCTATTCATATGGAGGATATTAATTGCCTGATTTTTGGACACATTAGATATAAACTGCACTCTAATCTTGATCTGTAAAATAGTTTTAGACTTCTCATGAATGGGATTACTAACAAAATTGTTTTTTGATACCCATCAGCCATTAAAATCTTTGTGACAACTAAGTGCACTAAGAGTCATGGTGTGGAGGAGGCCTTGAAGAACAGAAACTACACATTTGAGAAGATGAGTGCTGAGATCAACGAGATAATAAGAGTGCTGCAACTCACTTCTTGGGACGAGGATGCCTGGGCCAACAAAGTATGAGCCTTATCACATACATAAATGCATACACTCCTTTTTACAACGCCACCATACAGCTACATGAAGCTACATTGGCTTCAAAAGGTCAGACTAATAATTTCCTTAGGTCCCTGGGGAATATAAGTGTTCAATTTTTAATTTAGTATGCTTACAAAAGGTAAACATGACTGGCATTTGTGGAGAAAAGTAAAATTCCCATTCATTTTTTTCCATAGAAAATTTGATTTCTAATGATAATGTAAAAGCCTTGATGGTCCACTCAGATGTATATGAATAGGAAAAATTGTAATTGTAACTCAATATAGCGACTGTAGTCCCACTTTACAGTTAAAAAAGACAAAAGCATAGCCTACATAAGTATTGCAGTGATCTATATAGCTGCTTTAGGAATGGAAGTCATGCCTTAGTCTTGTCCTAACTAAACAAAATCACAGCCAATCAGAAGAGCTTAAGTTCACAGTTTAAACGTTCTTGTATCCTTTTAATTTTCAAGATTCAAGTTAAATTATCAATTGTTGCTTTCATTGTGGCTATTCAGTCATAAACAATGATATATGAACTTAAAATATTTTAATATTGTATAGATAAATCAGTAGCTGAGCTGTCAGCCACAATGTCGCAGAAATAGAAATCATTCAAAAAATATAATCTCCTGTCGCTCTGTGTATATCTGGTTTGGACAAAAACTCTGATTAACATGGAAAAGATACATTTTATCACATGTCGCAACATTTTTGGTTGGATTGCTACACATTTCTACGTTCTCTTTTTGTGTGATTTGAGCTTTAGAGGTGCAAATTATTTTATTACTTAAAATTTGTGTTGGAAATAGCTGCTTTGTGCATTACAAATGTGGGCATCAAGCTAACTGAACTGCTTTAAAGGAATAGTTCAGCCAAAAAATTTAAGTTATCTCATAATTTACTCGCCCTCAAGACATCCTAGGTGTATATGAATTTCTACTTTCAGCCGTTCACAAGAAAGTCATGTTCCGGCGGAAGGGTAACATCTGACCTGGCATATGACGTAGGTGTAGCATAAACATTGACGAACACAGAAATGCAGAGGATAGGGCAAAACAAAATGCCGGTCACAAAAAAGAAGTCTAAAATTAGACGTTTTAAAGAAAAATGTTGGAGGATTTCAATATGAAAGAAGAGGAGCTACATACGTCATACATCGGGTCAGACAGAGGTCACCCTCGACTCTCTTGTGAACGCACGTATGACCATTGCCAGTGATTGTAGTTTATGAAGCTTTAAATATGGATATTTTTCTTGGGTAAAACCCATTGCTTTCCTTCAGAAGGCATTTATTAACCCACTGGTGTCGTATGGATTACTTTTATTAGAGCCAGGATATTATTTAAAATAACTCTTGATTGTGTTCGACTGAAAGAAGAAAGTCATATACACCTGTGATGGGTTGAGGGTGAGTAAATTATGGGATTTTTTTTATTTTCCTCCTTAGTAGTCAATTGTTTTGTATTGTACCACGTCACTTGAAATATTTTTTTTGTTGTTTTTTTTGGGGGGTATTTATTGAGATATTCTAATCTTGTAATTTATCAGAAAGTTGGTTGTTTTAGTTCAAGGTTTAAAGAATTTTTTTAAATGCTTTTAAAGAAAATGAATGGGAAAGATACATGGCCGCTTCAAAAAAAGAAAACAAAAAACATCTGCGTTCTATTGAGACCCCTTGGTGTGTCTTTGTTTTTCTCCCTAAATGAATCTGACACTCCCATCCTGCTAATGTAATAATCTGTTCCATTTCCAGCATTGTTCACAGTCAGGCTCAGAATTCATTGCATAAAAATACACAGCCCTAATAACCAGCATAGATGAAAAAAAACATGGCTAAATACACAGGGCATCAGTGTTTAACAGTTAGATTAATGATCTGTCTTTTAATATTTCAAGACGTCTACTGAATCATTTGATCCTTCTCCCTGACTGATGACACCCTTCGCTTGCTTAGCATGCATATTAAATATTTCCATAAGAAATCACTCTACTCTCAAAATCAGTTTCCTAAGCTTTCATTTACTTTGCTGTCACCTCTTTTTTCTGTTTGCCCTGAGATAACTCTGTAAACATGCCTCTTTCTTATTTGCTCTCTTTCTTTTCTGTGTTCTTCCATTTATTTCCCTTCCTATAGAAGGTAAGCTCTCCTCTCTCCCGCTCTGTAATGCAACAAACTGCATGCCAGATCATTGTGTTGCTAACCTTATGTCTGTGTTAGTATGTTCATTCTTCTTCTTTTTTTTAATATTATGTTTGATAGAAAGCCTTTTTCTCCGCCTGGCTTGCCGTTTTATATGCTGTATATAAAGGTTGATGCATTTCAGGAACCCAGCACCAAAACAAAATAAAACAATAAATTGCGATTAGAGAGGTTGTTTTCTGATGTGCTGTGGAATGCCACTGTGCCATCACTCACCCTCAGCATCCACATCCTCTTCAGTCTCACATCATCACTCATTTAGACGCTCTGTCTCACGGTTAATCACTAATGTCTGTCTCAGGAAGTGACAATTTTTTATCGCTTGATGTCTGTCTCCATGGCTCCCGCTGTACAGGTTCCTTTAATTTGAATACTGTCTTACCAGATCAACCTTATTTTCTGCTCCATGACTCCTGATGCATAGCTTCACCCAATTTAAAATGTCCAATGAAATGGTTGACAAGTGCAGTTTGCATTTGTGTTCATGTATTTCTTGCTCAATAGCCTTTAGTTTACCTTTAGTTTTGCAATAAAAAGTGGTATTGGCTCTTGCTACTTGGAGGAAGGTGGTTTTTGAGAGAATTTTATTCTACCAAATTTTTATACATCTCTGAGTGTAATTGATGAATCATCAATATTTTTGTTCATTGCCCTGAAAAGAAAGATTGTAAATATTATCGTTAGGAGTATACTAGCACATTGATCAAGCTCAAAGCCACCAAACTCAATTTTTAAATGGTCTTTAAATTTAATTTGAATGAAAATATACATATATCTGAAATATATGGAGAGGATTTAGTGATACTAGTTAGGTGATCTAATAATCATTCTTGCAATTTACTTTTGCTTGTTTCCTTATTAAATAATATGAACTTCTGCATTTATTTGGAATTCTCTAAATAACAATTTCAAAGTTTGTCAGTCAATAGCCTCAGTACAGTTGGCCTAAATCTTCCTTGACGTTATTTACTCCGTTAGCCAAAAGGAGACAAATGTTGTCAGCCAGTTAAATAATGTTTAAGCTTTCCAGTATCTTTTTTGTAAAGAGTAAGATATGTTCATCACTGAAACTCTGCATCACTCTACCTCCATATTGTAATTCGCCACAGCAGATGCTTTTGATGTATGTCATGAGATAAGGTGGATAAGCAGAATATAATAAAATAATAAAAGAATATAATAAACAACTAAAACCTGAACAAATGCATATGAAATTTTCTTTGCATTTGAGAATGCAACCCAATTCTGAGCTGAATCTGTCCATTAAATGGATGCGAACAGGAAATGACTCATCAACTTACAAATAATGTGATCTGTCTTGCTGGACGCTGAAGGGTTGGCTGGAAAGCAGCAGTTACTGTATAGCAGGCAGGCAAAGTAAGCAGAGGAAATGGATTGGGCAGATAATTCATTTTAGCTGAAAGAAGACTCATTGATTATACTTGCGCTTCAGGATAACCACAAACGATATTTAGGCTTTTTTTGATTTCATAATATGGATTTATGAAAGTGGGTTGACAGGAATCTAGCTGCATATTTTAGAGATATTTTAATACATTACCATTGAGATGGAGTGTAATAGGCGGCTGGAGCAGGTGTGAGGGGTTAATTTCCTGCCTGTCTCCCTTTCCTGAATGGATCTGACTGCTGCTTCGGCTGCCAGAGTATCTCCTGGAAATGCCACAAGCAAAAACATGGACTCCATTATCACTCTTTCTAAAGGTTCAGTATTGTCTTGTCCTGCTGAATCAAAGACAACAAAAGAAAACATATACATCTCCAGACTCAGATCTGTGTGGTGCTTGGTGCTAGGATGTACGCTACACCAAGTCAAAAGAAACCACTCCCATGTCTTTCTGATATATTTGTAGCAAGATATGACTGGGGCCTGAATGGCAAGTCAAAACATCTCACCCCTCATCTCTCATATTCTGGTTTGCAGATATGGCTGGAGTATGTTTGTAGTTGCAAAGGCTTTCTGGATGGTTGCTAGGGTGTTTCTAGGCTATTACTAATTGCCGCCAAGTCAAATCACTTAGATCACTAACCCTAAGCTTCTTGAGGAGAGGTGTGTTATGAATTTTCTAAGGTATCAGTATTGCAGGCATGACCTTGATACTCACACTGAACATAATTTCACACCCATGCCCTTCATTTGTCTTTTAGTGTAATAACACTAAAAGACAATATATATATATATATATTGATATGCTCATTTTTCTGATAATGTGTGCATTGAATGCAGTGTCTGATGACTATTGCTTTAGACTGCAGTAGAGATGAGCACCATACGCACGGCTGAGTTACTGAACCAGACGGGGTCTCCTCCAAATATGTGCGTGGTGCAATGGAGTGTGAAGTGGTGATTATGTGGGCCGCTCTCGCACTTTGTGTATGTGATTGAGAGAGGCTGAGGGTTCTCTTGCCCTTCAGAGGGAAAGAGCTGCAGAGCCCTCTTCCTTTAGCATATGAGCACATATTTACCCCCCCCCCCCAAAAAAAAAAGATCTGTAACCACTCTGATACATGCTATGACATCCTGCCCTGTAGGCCACAACGACAAACTTACTGACTGACTTACACTCTCTTTTCTCCTTGAAGGACACTGAGGCCATGAAGAGAGCGCTAGCATTGATAGAGTCAAAGATGGGTCAGGCTAAAGGCTGGCTGAGGGACCCTAATGGCCTACCAGGTAATAACTATATCCATCAGCTCACTGTCATCTTTCAGGTGTTAAGGAAGGAAATATATCAGGAATATATATTTTCACTGTATATATATATTATATATTTTCATTTATATTGTGAGAAGAAGATGAAAGGGCTCTTTGTGCTAGAAATTGTAAAAACTGTAAAAAAAAATAATAAAAACTGTAACTTTCAGTCAAAAATATTCTTCAGTGAAATTTTACCATTTATTGCAAAAATCGCTAATTTTTCTACCACTTTCTGACCTCAGATTTGATCAACAACATTTAATTTGGATCTGTAATGGATCTTTACATGCTAACAAAATATGCGGTTTGAGTCTATGAATCAGAGAGAAAAAATAAATTATGGCCGTTTTTGACATTACAAAATTATTCATAATTGAAATAATTACCTCATTAATAATTAATCAAATAAAAATTAAACCCAACTAGTCCAGTATGGCATACACTACTATTCAAATGTTTGGTCAGTATGAATTTTTTGAATTAAAAAAAAAAAAAAAAAAAGTCTCTTGTGCTCATCAATGCTGCACTTATTTGATTAAAAATACAGTAAAATAGTAATATTGTGAAATATTATTGCTATTTCAAACATTTTTTCTTTTTTTTAATGTTTTAAAATGTAATCTATGATGGCAAAGCTGCATTTTCAGCATCATTACTCCAGTGTTCAGTGTCACATGATATTCTAATATGCTGATTTGCTTTTTTTCAGTATTCTTTAATGAATAAAAAGTTCAAAAGAGCAGCATTTATTTGAATCTTTTGTAACATTCAGTACATCCTTGCTGATTAAATGTATTAATTTCTTAAAAAGAAATTTAATGACCCCAACTTTTGAATGGTAGTGTAAACAATAGTTATGTAATGTAGATGATTTTAATTGAAATAGATTCAAAAGATGAGTGTGTAGTAGCCTAACACTGTCTGTGACTCCTGCTCTGGATGTTCTCATACAGGAGATCTAGGAGAGCATGCTTTGCGTCAGATACTGGATGAAGCAGGAAAAGTGGGTGAGCTTTGTGCGGGGAAAGAGAGACGAGAGATCCTGGGAACAACCAAGACCTTGGGCCAGATGACGGATCAGGTGTCAGATGTGCGGGCCAGGTACGCCCCCTTCAGGTGCATCTGTAGAAAAGGCAGAATTATAGCCAGAGCCCATTATACTGCTGATTCAACTATGAGATTCCTCAGTTCAGCATTTCACATTGAGAGCCAAATGCCACCACATGTTCCCGTAGTGCTTGCATGAGCTGAATTATGCATTAATGCAGCTGTGTGCTGTTCGTATTGATATTCATCATCTTTCATGCAACAGATTACCTCTGTGTGATGTGTCTCAGGGGCTGTAACTGCTTCTAATTTACAACACGAGAAAGTGTGTCAGGTTTTTCAATAAGCACAGTTTAGACGTTGTTTGTTAGTGGTCTAAATCCCCGGGGATTGTTTATCCCTGACTGCTGAGTACAGGAGAAGGAAGGAACGGTGTGGTACAGTTTGGGCCCATGTGTCAGGGATGTTGAAAGCTAGATTGAAAGTGAAAGATCAGACGCTGGGCTCTGACTTCATTAGAGAGACTCAAGGAAAGCAGATTAAAGGCTGAAGGGCCGGATAATCAGCGGCTGCACAGGCGCACTCTCACCCAGGGGGGCTCTTTAAACTGACCTTTGCATACATTTTGGATGGTTTACTTGTTAAATTGTTTCCCTAAAATACATTTTCAAGGGTAGTCGGAAAGATCTTAATTTATTTGTATTTATTAAATTATTTTTTATCACTTGCTGATCACATATGTGTTTTATTTTATATTATTTTATTATTTTATTATATTATTGGTAACACTTTTCAATAAGGCTTAATTTTTTAACATTACTTAACATTGGTTCTATATGTAATCATTTTTGACTGTCCTAAAGAATAAAAGTACCAAAATATGTTTGCAGACATTTAGGAAACATGGTAAGTAAGTTCAACTTGTCTCTGTGAAAAGCAAAGCTACAGCCAGTTATTCTACTTAAAAATATGCGTTGTGTCAGAATGTGATCCTGCCCACTGCCAATTTACTCAATAGTATTTCGACACACTGGGTTTCCCAGATGGTGGAAAACAGTTTATTTCAGCTATTGAAGTGAGCAAATGAACTGGGTCAGGAATCTACCTGGCCTAAAAAGACTTGGCAATAAAATCATTGTAAACATATTCATTAGCTGATCAACTTACAGTGTAAGGCTTGTCACTTTCCTGAGGAGGACAAGGCGGGGGAACTCTCCACTGTTTTGAATTTGGAATGCAGTACCGATTTCAACTGCTAGCTGTCAATATTACATAATGCACCTTTAACTAACATGAACATTTTATGAAATAACATTAACAATGATTAAGAATATATTGCTCATTGTTAGTTCATGTGAACTAATGCATTAACAAATGAGACCTTATTATTAATTGTTACCATTATATAATATTTTGCTTGTTTAGAGGTCAGGGGGCCACACCTATGGGTATGCAGAAAGCTCAGCAGGTGGGCCAGGGTTTGGATATTCTGGTGGGAAAAGTGGAGAATGCTGCCCGGAAGCTGGAGGCCTTGACCAATGCCAAACAGGCCATCGCCAAGAGAATCGACACAGCCCAGGTCAGTCTTGAGATTGTTGAACAGAAGCATTAAGATCGTCATGTTACGCTTCAGACGCAGACGTAGAGTAAGCATTTTGAACTGCGAGAGGCATTACACTTACTTCGGAGGTTGAATACGAAAAACGGTCTGGCGGAAGCTAGATATTTTACTTTATAACGTATTAAATATGGATAATTTTCTTACACAAACGCATCGCTTCACTTCAGAAGGCCTTTATTACTCGGAATGCACTTTTTTGAGTTTCTCTCAGGTGGTTTCCATGCACTGCCATTATAAACCATCAGGGTGATTATTAATATAACTCCGATTGTATTCGTCTGAAAGAAGAAAGTTATATACACCTAGGATGGCTTGAGGGTGTGTAAAGCATGGGGTAATTTTCATTTTAAAGTGAACAAATCCTTTAAGTTAATAATGAGAATTGGACCCTGATCTAAAGTGTGACCAACATAACGTGAGGTGAATAGGAAAAATGACAACTTGAATAGTTTTAACCTAGTCACAGATGAATTTGAGTTTGAGTCAATAAATTGCATTGATGTCAACAACAAAATATATGGAAAATGTTTTCTCCACCCTCAAAGTTCATCTATTCAGTCTGTTTGTAATATCTTATTATTATTTTATTTTGTTATAGTTACAGATTTGAAGAGAATATATGCATCCCAAATGACCTGTGGGTACTTAAAATGGGTACTCATAATTACAGACGTGTTCTCATCTAAATAGCTGTTGCATAAATCTGTCTCGACTGATGTTATTTAGCGGAGATGTGCTGGATCTCTTAAGTATTTAAAGTGTGGAATCATTGTACTTTGTGCTGTCTGTGCAGTGACCGAAAACCACAGATGAGCTCAGACAACAGCAAACTATATCATTATATAACAGACTGATTCCTTATGCTGAATAGCAATATGACTGTAAATATTCCTTCACATTGAAAACTGGAAATTGTCACTCTAGTATGTTTGTTCTAATAATAAATCCTCTAAGACTGTTTGGAGATTATTTCTGAAGATACTGCTACATGTAACCAACTTGTAGGTTTAGTTTTAGGGAGCAAAATAAATTGAAATCACCATTCACTCTTCAAATAAAAAACACATTTCTTCTAACTAAATGTTCATTTCTGCTCAGAGCTGGTTGGCTGATCCTAACGGTGGTCCAGAGGGGGAAGAGAACATCCGTGCTCTTCTGGCAGAGGCCAAGCGCATAGCTGACTTGTGTGACGACCCTAAAGAGAGAGACGACATTCTGCGCTCCATCAGTGAGATCGCAGGGCTCACTGCGAGACTGGTTGAACTTCGTAAAATGTAATTACAGACCTACAGTGCATATGGTTAGAGACCTTTAATTTACAGGAACATTCAAAGTGTACTTTCTACTTTCAAAGGACAGACGGTTTTCAGCTTCATATCAGTCATGCCAGTCTGTCAAGTTTAGAAATGTTGTGTCTTTGATCAGCACATGATGAAAAATGTGAACTTGATAAACTATTATCATGTTCAAGGTTAGGTCAGATTATGTAACCAATATAATGTGCCTAGTGTCACTCCAGATCTGGAACGACAGTTTCCACTTAATATTTAATATCTGTAATTAGTGAAGATGTTGAGTAGGTGATCAGGGAACATATTTGTGCCTTCATAATATTATGAAAATGTAATATTTTATTTTAATTATAATAATACAGTTCAAAAGATCTATCTATCTATCTATCTATCTATCTATCTATCTATCTATCTATCTATCTATCTATCTATCTATCTATCTATCTATCTATCTATCTATCTATCTATCTATCTATCTATCTATCTATCTATCTATCTATCTATCTATCTATCTATCTATCTATCCTCAAGAAAATTGTTATCATTTTTTTATTTCTGTTGAATCTCATATTCTGGTCCATTTTCGTGTCACAGTGGTAAAGGGGATACTCCTGAGGCTAGAGCGCTGGCCAAACAGATTGGCACTGCTTTACAAAATTTGCAGGCAAAGACTAACCGTGCAGTGGCCAACATGAGACCTGCCAAGGCTGCTGTTACCCTTGAGGGCAAAATGGAGCAGGCTTTGCGCTGGATTAACAACCCTGGAGTGGATGATCACGGCGTAGGTGGGTGGCATGATGAAGTAAAACATTACCCTTTAAATCAGACAAAAAATACAAAAAAGCAACTTTGAAACCCGTTTACATTCAGAATTGAATCAAAACCGTTTTGTGTTATGAGATTTGTGTTTGTTATTAGCGTAATGGGCATCCAGTGTAGTAAAAGACTCATCTGGTCATCTGAGGCAATTACTTTCCCCCCCAAAGGATGACACTGGCATATTGAATGACTTATTCATATGTATGGAACTAGGCACTTGACTCCGGACCTTTATGTGATGTGACAGATGGCTATTTTCCCTGCCCCTGTTGTATTTATGTTCATACTTAAAATATTTCAAGCCATAAATAGCTGCTATTAGCTGCTCCTATTCACAGCAGGTCATGTTACTTTCAGGTTAACTTGGTCTTGGAGTAACTCTAGACCAGAGCTGTTCAGTCCTGGTCCTGGGGATCTACTTTTTCTGCAGAGTTTAGTACTAGGACTGCGTCCCAATTCACATTCTTACTCTATGCAATAGAAGTATGTACTTATTTGGTGATGGGGAAACCCATTATTTCGAGTGCATAGCAAGACCGGTATTGGAACATTCTAACGTCATAAAATTGCATCTTGATACCACAGACGCCTTGTCATCTTACTGACTTCATTACATAAGAATACATTGTTAATTAACCTTAATAAACTGCTAAAAACATAGCTTTGCAACTCTTCGAACATTTCTTCAACTGAAAAAGTTGAAAGTGAGTCGTCACAAACTTCAAATGTTCCAAGTTTGTGGATTTGTGGGTAATAACGACTTAAACATGGATACTGAATTCAAAATCCACCGGAAAAAGTATACTATACTATTAAATATACTTTCAATTTTGGATGTATACTTGAACTCTAATCATACATTCTACTTCAGTATTCAGGTATTATAGTACTTTCAAATGAAGTACTTAAGTTTGTTATTGAGCAGAAACACATGACTTGACATTTAGTGGCAGTCAGTTTAATAAAAACATTTGTTTTTTGCTATTTTTTTTTTTAAAACTTGCAAATAGAGATACTAATTTACAGTGCTGGAGGTAATGGATTACAAGTAACGCGAGTTACATAATCAGGTAATTTTTTGTCAAGTAATTAGTAAAGTAACTAATTTAAATTTACAATATATCTGTGTTACTTTTTCAAATAAGGTGTTGTGTGCGCTGTGTAAACATGATGGCGATTGTAGTGATAGACTAAATGTGAGAATGCATTACTTTCCCAAAAAGTAACAAAGCAACACAATTAGTTATGTTTTCAGTGAGTAACGCAATATTGTAACATGTTTTTTTCAAATAACTTTCCCCAACACTCAATCAGCCAATTAATCAAAAAATGCGTACGATTGTCGCATTTTGCCACATAATGGAAGTCGCACAGAAATTTCAAATTGGTTATGAAGCAGCCGTTACCCTCTGCTTATTCATTATGGTATATCATTAAGTAAATAAATAATAAATGTATGAATATAGCCACACAAAACAAATGATCGCCAATCAGTTTGATAGAAAACCATAAGTTTTCATGGCTAATCAATGTAAATTAATATGTGGCTAAGTAAAAATAACGACATCATCACTCCCTGTTTAACAGAAACAGTGTTTAAAAATTAACATTTTAAGTGTAATCAAATTGGTATTTCTCACCCCACACTCATAGTTGTTCCTACTGCACTTGTATATCTTATTTTCTAAATACAGACCCCAAAACCATTGTCTAGATGCACCAGTGTGAATTGGAGCCTGTTATCTGTCTCTCTGTCTGTAGGCCAGGCTGCCATACGAGGGCTGATAGCGGAAGGCCGTCGACTGGCGAACTCTCTACCAGGGCCGTACAGACAGGAGCTGCTAGCAAAGTGTGAGCGAGTGGAGCAGCTGATGATGCAGTTGGCAGATCTGGCTGCGCGGGGAGAGGGAGAGAGTCCTCAGGCTCGCGCTGTGGCCGCTCATCTGCTGGAGGCAATTAAAGTAAGGCATCGTGTCCCCCTTTTCTATTAAAAGATCTGAGTATCTTTCTCACAGCAGGTTAAGCATAATCAGATGTTTAGATCTTTCAAATGGGAAGTGCAGAGGTCAAATCTGCTGGCCCTAGAGTAGTGCAGTACACAAAGCGCTCAAAATAATATGTACGCAGATGCTACCCTCTACTGGAAAATATTTGCATTGCACTATATTCATTCCTACACTATTTCAAACAAATTACACTACCAGCCAAAAGTTAAGAATAATTAAGATTTTTATCTGTCTGTCTCTCTCTCTCTCTCTCTCTCTCTCTCTATATATATATATATATATATATATATATATGAATGTCTTTCCAGTTACTTTTGAACGTGTCCTGGCTGAAAAGAAGTATTAATATATTTTCTTTCATTTTTTAAAAAACTTACTTTCTCCAAACATTTAAATGGTAGTGTATGGTTTTAACAAAAATATTAAGCATATTTTATATAATATATAATATATAAATATTAAACTGTTTTCAAGACTGATAATAATAAGAAATGTTTTTTGAGCATCAAATCAGCATATTAGAATTTCTGAAGGATCATGTGACACTGAAGACTGGAGTAATGATGCTGGAGATTCAGCTATTCAATAAGACGATAAAATTACATTTCAAAATATATAACTAAAGAAAACTATTATTTTTAATTATAATATTCATAATATTATTATTTTTATAGTATTTGATAAATATAAGCAGCCTTTGTGAGGATACAAAGCTTTTTATTCCAATTTTCAATTCCAATATCCTGTATCATATTTTTCCTTAAGGATCTGAAGGCAAAGATGCAGGAAGCGATGACTCAGGAAGTGTCTGATGTTTTCAGTGATACAACCACACCAATTAAACTCCTGGCTGTAGCAGCAACAGCACCTCTTGAGGCCCCCAACCGAGAGGAGGTAAGCTAAGTAGACAGGCTGTATACAGGATGCCTCTCAGTGTCATATCAAATAGCACACACAGCATCGGAAACCCTAAACCAAATCTTAAAAAAACCTTTCCAATTTTTAGAAGTAAATGAAACATTTATTATGAAACATTGTTATGTTTCATATTGAAGGCATCCCCAAAAAGATTCATTTATTTCCAAATTTACCTTCCGGGGATATTTATAAGTAATTTTGTGAGTACAACTTGGTTTGAAATGCATTTAAACATGCTCACAGTTCTTGCATATTATTTCTCCGCTAGGTCTTTGAAGAAAGGGCATCTAACTTTGAGAATCATGCCAGCAGACTGGGTGCTACAGCAGAGAAGGCGGCTGCTGTGGGAACAGCCAATAAGAGCACAGTTGAAGGCATCCAGGCGGCTGTGAAATCAGCCAGAGATCTAACACCTCAGGTATGCAGCTTAGATATGTATGTATGTATGTATGCGTGTGTGTAATGAATGTGAGTACACCCAACTCTCTGCTTATGCCAGAGCTACTTTAAGGGCACATAATGGTGTGCTTGGACATCAGCCACAAGATCAAGTCTCCAGGGGTATTCAAACTTTTTGATTTCAAAGACCACCAAATATGATGATGCCCTTGAGCGAGACCTCATTCTTAAAATAAGATTATGCAAGAACAGTATTGAGAGTTAAATTATAAAGATGTTTTAAATAACAACTGTACTGTATTAAAGTCAAAACCAATTTTTAAAACATCAAGTAAATATTTGAAAAAAAAATCATTAATTAAATTAACGTTTTAATCAGCAAGGATGAAATAACAATGTTTTCAACATTGATATTAATAAGAAATGATTCTTGGGCACCAAATCAGCATATTAGAATGATTTCTGAAGGATTGTGTGACACTCAAGACTGGAGTAATGATGCTGGAAATTCAGCTTTGCCATCACAGGAATAAATTATTAGAATTTAACAGTTATTTTCAATTTTAATAATATTTCATATTACTACTGTTCTTGCTGTATTGTTGATGAAATAAATGACTTATTTCAAATACATTAAAAAATTGTTGATGTATATTTTTTTCCGCACTCACTCACTCACTCACTTACTCACAGTAATGTAATTTACTATAATTTGTAATTTACTGTCATTATTAATTTATTTATTACTGTTAAAATATAGGACTTTACATGTTAAGTTGGACAGCACTAAAAAGTAATTGGTAAAGTCTTTTTTTCTCCATTTATTTATAGTTTTCCAATGATGTATTGATGTACAGGCTTTTCTTGCTTGTTATTAATAATTTTACCAGTAAAGGCTTTCAGAATGGGCACTATAAAGATGGTTGTGATCTAATTTTTTAATCTGTGTATCTGTGTTTTGCTGTTCTCATGAGCAGGTCACTTCTGCTGCACGCATTTTGCTGAAGAACCCTGGCAACCAGGCTGCATACGAGCACTTTGAAACCATGAAGAACCAATGGATTGACAACATTGAAAAAATGACCAGTAAAAGCTCATTCTTTTCATCAGCAGAATGCATCAAATAGAAAAGAACCACCTAAAATCTTTTTGAAATCTTTATTTCAGGTCTTGTGGATGAAGCCATTGACACTAAATCCCTCTTGGATGCTTCAGAGGAGGCCATTAAGAAAGACATTGACAAATGTCGGGTGGCAATGGCTAACGTTCAGCCTCAGATGTTGGTTGCGGGGGCTACCAGCATTGCCCGGCGGGCTAACAGGGTACTTCTGGTGGCCAAGCGGGAAGTGGAAAACTCTGAGGACCCTAAATTCAGAGAACAAGTCAAAGCTGCTTCAGATGATCTTGGTAGAACCATCTCACCCATGGTTATGGCTGCTAAAGCAGTGGCAGGAAACATCCAGGATCCAGGTGTTTTTTGTAAATATTCTGTATACATTTGTAGAAAACCGTTTACTGCTGTTACTGACAAAAATATCCTCTCCTCATGAGCAGGTTTGCAAAAGAGCTTCCTGGACTCTGGCTACAGGATCTTGGCTGCTGTTGGGAAAGTCAGAGAAGCCTTCCAGCCTCAGGAGCCTGAATTTCCACCTCCACCTCCAGACCTTGATCAGCTGCATGTAAGTGTTGCTACTCTACATCAATTCAGGTCTTAAAGGAACAGTTCTGTGATCATTTACTCACCCCCCCTGCCATATGAATCTGCCAGGTCAATGATGATCAGGCTCCTCCCAAACCCCCCCTCCCTGAGGGAGAGGTTCCTCCCCCGAGACCTCCACCCCCAGAGGAGAAAGATGAGGAGTTCCCTGAGCAGAAAGCCGGGGAGATGGTGAGCGAGCCGATGATGGTGGCGGCCAGGCAACTACACGACGAGGCCCGTAAATGGTCCAGCAAAGTGAGTGGATCTACTATTTATTTTAGGCACACAATCATTTCTGGGACTTTGTCACATGTACACTACCGTTAAAAAGTTTGGGGTCAGTAAGATCTATTTTTGAAAGAAATTAATACTTAAGCATGAATGCTTAAAATTGATCAAAAGTGACAGTAAAGACTTCTATTTCAAATTAACGCTGTTCTTTTGAACATTCTATTAATAAAAAAAAATATGGGTGCTGAAAATTCAGCTTTGCCATCACAGGAATAAATTACATTTTAAAATATATTAATATAGAAAACAATACAGTTTTTACTATATTTTTGATCAAATAAATGTAGTCTTGGTGAGCATTAGAGACTTCTTTCAAAAAATGCACAGACCCCATACTTTAGAATTATTGATTATTGTACTTAAATTTACATTATCATTTAAAGAATTATAATTATAATTTAAAGGGTAAAACTCACAAAGCCTATCAAAACTCCTAAATAAAAAGGGGAAAGAATAAAAGATGTGTTTGCACTTTTGTGTACTGCTCTTTATGATTGTGAAATGTGGCTTCTTTTCAAATCTGAGTGTTTTTGTTGTCTTTAACCTGAAATTTGGAAATCTCTGTGATGATTCCAGTTTCAGGGGGAAAAAATGAACGGAAACTGTCATCTATGAAAGACGTGTTTGCATGATTGATCTCTAACGTTTTTAACAAGTAGATTTACTCATTTTTTTTACCATAGTGATGGAGCAATACTTGATTTTTCTTCGCAGCTGTACCCCAAAAGAGCATCCGCTATGAAACGAGACAGACAGGACTCCCCGAGTAAACTTTAACTAAAGGGAAATGTCTTCCTCAGTGGATGCAATATCAACGGGAACTAGCACAGAGCTGATATGAGCTTATTGCAAAGGCTCTTGTAGGTGATGTAAGCAATAATACTTATAAAACCCAGTCAGGTGACCGTAGTGAGAGCCCACTGGATATGTTTGAATTACTGGTTGTGTCGTTGTCCTTTTGTGGATGTTTCTGTGCTATTTCTTCTATTTCTATCATAGTCCTTTATTGGCTTTGTCTTGGTCCTTGTGAAAACTAGATGTTCTTTTGGCTGTTAACAATGTCTTTCCCTGTCTGTATCTGCACGCAGGCCCATGTTTATTGACCATGAATAATATTCTCAATTTAATACAGTGTAAAAATTAGGAATAACTTGATAAGAGGTATTTTTTTAAATGCTTTTAAAAGTCTTATATGCATCAAGACTGCATTTATTTAATCAAAAATATAGCAAATACAGAAATATTGTGAAATATTACCACAATTTAAAAGGACTGTTTGTAATTTTAATCTATTTTAAATGTAATTTATTTCTGTGATGGCAAAGGTGAATTTTCATCATCATTAGTCCATTCTTCAGTGTCACATGATGCTTCAGAAATCATTCTAATATGCTGATTTGCTGATTAAAAAACTTTTCTTATTGTTATCTATGTGCTATTTAATATTTTTGTGGAAAGCGTGATATTTGTCAGGATTCTTAGATTTAAAACTTCAAACAGCATTTATTTGAAATAGAAATCTTTCTTAAAAACCCCAACTTTTTAATGAAAAATATTAAATATTCTAATTATGCTCATCTATGATAGATTTTAGCAGCTATAAATTGCTTTTTTGCCTCTAAAAAAAGTAACAAATCTTTATCCAGCAATAATAAATGAAAATCCTTTCTGTTTTTAATTATTTTTCAAAAAAATTTTTAAGGACAATTAGCATAGCCTAATTTAAAAAAAATAATATCTAGTCATTTATGAAGAGTTTTTTTTTAGGTTAAGTACCATTCAAGCTGAAATGTAAACTTGTTTTATCTCCACACACTGTCAAAGTTGCCTTTTTATAGAGAACCCATCATGTCTTGTTGGGGGCTTTGCTTGTTTGCTCTCTGTCCAAATTAGCCACCCAGTTTTCATTCTCAAATTTACATCAGAATAGATCAGTTACGTGATTTTCAGTTGACATTATAAACCCTGTGGCAGGCGTGACCCAGCAGGACCCAAAATGCTGCCTCTCCCAGCCATCCTAAACCCAGCCATTCCCACAATCATGTCCTGGGAATCTTCATCCAGTGCCTCTCGTACTAACTCTGTCCTTCTTTCTCCATGCTGGCTCCCCCCCCCACCTCATCCTCCCCAGCCTCCCCAACCTCCCCATCCTGAGGTGACAGACGAGGGTTTTGAGGCCGCTGAGGCGGAGGTAGATATAGACGATGAGGATGAATTCACAGACAACGAGGATGATTTTGAGCCAGAGCTGCTCCTAATGTCTTCCAATCAGCCAGTTAACCAGCCCATTCTGGCCGCTGCGCAGTCTTTGCACCAGGAGACTCGCAAGTGGTCCAGTAAGGTACTCCGTTTTCCGGCCTCGACGGGCCGCAGCATCCCTTCTGCATCCAGATATTACTGTGGGAATGCTGAAACCAGATAGCTGCTGCTACTGCTGCTGCTGTTATTGCTTCACACTTGGGTCCCGGTGTGGTTTTTTTGCTGCTGGGGTTGCCAATGACCGCGACTGGAATGGCAAGTTTGTTGTGCATTTCTTGGACAAACTGATACTGGCTTCACAAGTCACTTCCCTGCTCATTTCTGACAGTTTCATACCTCTGTGCCCCGGTTTGAACGAGGAGCCATTCACTCAACTGCTGCTGCCAAACACTCTGCTTTTGCCAACCTGTGAAGCCATGGATGACAGTTTCCCAATGACTTCAGAATTACATGTTGAAGTCATGACACATGCCTGTTGTTGTGCACTCTTTTTCTAACCATTTAAATGAACCATGTCAAAGCCATTGTAAGATGATACATTTTAACACACTGAAACTCTGCATGTCTGTGTACAAACATAATTGCCTCACTAAAGGAAAATGCAGAATTCTACTCAAGGTATACTGATCAAATACAGTTTTTTTTAAAAATTACTTTTTTCCTTTTTTTTTAAACATAATTATAACAGGAGTTATTCATTAGACGGGCACCATATTGTTGACAAGTTGGATAAAAACATCAGATTCTACGGAGCCCCTAAAGTTACGTTTGCAGAAAAAAATGGCCTGAGACGTTCTCGTACACATAAAGAAATTTCTCGCACATGCAAGAAACGTATACTGTACGCGAGTCAAAAACGTTCACACTTTGAAACTTTTTCACTCACATGAGAAAAGTGGATACGGTAATGATGAGCATGCAAACTTTTCTTTTTGTACAAGAAATATTTTTGCGTACAAAGTAGATGTTTCTCATGTGCGCAAAAATCAGTTTTTTTCTCCTTAAAATGTTACTTTCTTGGCTCCGTGATTGTTTCTTGTTGAAGTCTCGCTACATTTTTATGCAAGTTTAGTTTCACATGGCATTATATTTCCCAAATATAGGAAAAATTGTATAATCAGTCTCTCAAGACACATGATGAATCTATACTAATTTTAAAAAGGCATGATTGATGTGTATTGGATGAACATGAAGTGATTAAACACTATTTGTTTGTCTAACTGACATTTACAAGGTTATAGATGGAAGTTCGATATATAGATATAGCTATATAATCAACAATCACAGATTAAAAACAACTCAAAATTATCTACATGATCAATCTGTGACTGTAGGAACTTTTTTGTAGTTATTTATTTTCAATTTTACCTGTGTTTGCCAAAGTATGTCTGTAATGAAACCCTCATTTAAAGTCTTTTTGCTCTTAGGGTAATGACATCATTGGAGCAGCTAAGCGCATGGCCCTGCTCATGGCAGAGATGTCTCGTCTGGTACGTGGAGGCAGCGGAAATAAACGCGCTCTTATTCAGTGCGCCAAGGACATCGCCAAGGCTTCCGATGAGGTCACGCGGTTGGCTAAAGAGGTAGCCAAGCAATGCACCGACAAACGGATTCGCACAAACCTGTTGCAGGTCAGTGGCATAAATATCATGCATCAGTAGTACAGCTCTCTTCCAGCATGGATAGATTAGTATTTGCAAATCAGCTTATTTTGTCACTCCAAAATGCTCTGGAATCTTTGTTCCAGGTTTGTGAGCGTATCCCAACTATCAGCACTCAGCTGAAGATCCTGTCCACAGTAAAGGCCACAATGCTGGGACGTACAAACATCAGTGAGGAAGAATCTGAGCAGGTGAGGTCAAGCGACATTTACAACCATCTTAAATGAAGGATTTATTGAATTTGATTGGAGCTAAATTGATTGTGTTTGTCTTTAAGGCCACTGAGATGCTCGTGCACAACGCGCAGAACCTCATGCAGTCCGTGAAGGAGACGGTCAGAGAAGCAGAAGCCGCCTCCATCAAGATCCGTACAGACGCAGGGTTTACTCTTCGTTGGGTCCGAAAGACCCCTTGGTACCAGTAAAGTGAGGACTAGTTGTTTTCTATTAGCAAGTCGCATCCTTGGCTTTTCAAACGTCTGAGAAGTGATAAGGGGTGGCAGGAGGAAAAGACCTGATCCTTAAACTTTTGGACATCTGCGTTCGGTTCTAGTTCGGGGTGACTGGTATTGCTTATTTTTATTTACTTGCTGGTATGGGTACTTCATACACTTATTTTGCCTTTACGGAGGCTATTTTTGTCCTGAAAGTTTGCTGTAGT
The DNA here is from genome assembly GCA_038088235.1 of Zacco platypus. Classification (NCBI taxonomy): domain Eukaryota; kingdom Metazoa; phylum Chordata; class Actinopteri; order Cypriniformes; family Xenocyprididae; genus Zacco; species Zacco platypus. Next base: position 13,104,529 of record CM076078.1, on the reverse strand, counting down.
TACCTTTATCTCACACTACAGAGGTATAGTGTAGGAGTACACAGGAAGCATATTTTTAAATATATATTTTTGGTATGTTGGGTTTCCAAATTCCAGGTATATATATATTTTTTGCATGAAGAAGTTTTCTATTTTATATTGGAGAAATATGGCACGGTGACTTAAATGCCTCTCTCGAACAGTGTTGGAGTTCATGATGAAATTTACTTTAAATTAGTTTTTGACAATTAAATTTTCTTATTGAAAATGTATATATTTATACTTCTTATATTTCATCAGATCATTATCACAGATCATGGTTTAGTCACAAATATACAACAAATAGTGTTGTAAGCTTTACTTTGATTTGAAAAAAAGGTTTTATGGCTGGCTGTTTTAATTTGTAATTCACTATAATTAGCTGTTCTTAGCTCATATTTATAATGAACCTTTGCTTTGCTATTTATTAAACAGGATAAGGCCTTTTTTTGATGGGTCATGCCATTACAGAGATGTATTTTGCATGGCACGGATGATGCCAAAGATTTTGTTTTTTACACTTAATATCCACTAGCTATCAAATAAACATGTCCATCATGTTAATCTACATAGACATGTGAAAGCTTGGATAGTTAACACTGAAATGATTTATCCTTTCACACTTTACGATTCTTTCCGTTTGTGCTTGTGAAAGAGTGAATGATTTTTGAGATACTCCTTTCAGAAGAAAAGCACAATCCTCACAACAGTTGAACTGTTCTAGTCTTTTTAGATTACAGCTGTAATTTTGACATTTCTTTGAGTGTGATTATTTTGAATTGTAGTATATTGATGATGGAGCTGTCTTAATGTATCTTCCATTTGGATACGAAGGGTAACAAGACCCAGGTGGCTTGTTGATACCTGTGTTTAGAGAAGCTTAAATGGATAGTTCACCACAAAATGAAAATTCTCTCATGTCTTTCTAAAACAGTACATATTTTCACAAATGTTTTTGTCCATGCAATGAAAGTTAATGGGGTCCAAACATGTTGTTTTGGACACCATTGACCTTTAATGTATGGACAAAAAAACAGACATTTTACAAAAGATCTTTGGTTACGCTTTATTTGTCCTTGTTACACTATACTGAGTAATATTAATTAACTATGTGTACTTACTATTGGGTTAGGATTAGGTTTATTGTTAGGGTTAGTCATGTAATTATGTATAACTTCTAGTTATTACTATAGTAACTACATGTAACCTGTAACAAGGACACTAAAATAAAGTGTTACCATATCATCTTTTGTGTTCAACAGAAGAAAGTAAGTCATACAAGTTTGGAATGACATTTGGGTGAATAAATTGCATTTTTAATTTTTGGGTGATCTATCATTTTAGTGACTAAGTCAAATGTGTGGAAATTGTGCAATTCTAGTATGGAAAGCTCAGTAGCACAAGCTCATCACCTTAAGCTGAAGATGCACTCTGAATTCTCTGTACAGCTACAGGAAAACACTATCATGATGCTTCACTGCCTTGCATTCACTTATATCGATAACATATACATTTGAAAGATTACCCTTTCAGCCCCCAATATAGTGCCTCGTTGTGAAAGTTTACAGGGCTGTATTTGTATGTGTAATAGCATGTTTTGGGTTCTGATGACATTTAGAAAGAGTGAAAATACTGCTTTGTGAATGTATATATGACACTAATGTTGACTTTTTGTCAGTGTCACATAGAAAAAAAAAAACATCTTATGTGCCTCAGATAAATAAAAGTTCTGTTAGGTGTTTGGAAACTTCACTCCTCAGATGTGTCAATAAAGCTAGACTCATTTGTAATAGGTACTGCACTTCAATTATTACACAAAAATTACAAGGACTTGTTGGATATTATTAACCTCCAAGACATTCATTGCACTATTGTACTTTCAAACATATTCAAGTGAAGCTAAAATAAAAACGGTTACAGGCCTTAGTCCTGTTACTATGAATCATAGTAGGTTGTAGTACTACTGCCGTCCTCTGGAGGCTCTAAGCTGCTGCTCTCCTCTATTTTAAAACCAGGTGAAGTAGCAGCAAAAAAAGAGTATTGTTTGGTCAGGTGGAAGCATGGTCTTCTCAAGCAATCTTCAATGCAGTAGAGTTCAGATTGAGAAGCATGTTTCAAGCTCTATGTAAGTGATTTTCCTGTTTAAATAGGACGGTTATACAAAAAAGACACAAAAAAGACCACATTTTGTTTTGAAACTTTATAAATCTGAAGGCTTTTGGTTTAAATACATATCTTAAAATGCAGTTAAGCAGTTCCCTTGACATTTTATAAAATAATGCAATTGTGTTTTGTGTTTGTGCAAATCCTCAAAGCTTCATTAAGGTGGCAGACCTGCATATCTACTGTGTCCCTGCAGGTCAGCGCAACAGAGCAGATTATCACATGTGCTCATAATGGCTCCATAGTGCTTGTATGTGGCAAACTTTAAATGTAAAAGTAAATTCTCTTTTCAGCAGGCAAACGTGCCATTCACCTCTGAGCAGTGATGTGCTTGTTTAGTAGATAAGTAGAGCATCATTGTACATTTGTCCAGCTATAAGCATTGGCTGTGCTTTTAAAGAAAGGCCTTTTTCCCATTCAGCGGCCACTGGACAAAAAGAAATTACATGACAATGTACATGAAAAAAAGGGTCTGTGTATATGTGCAGAAACTCTCAGGTTTTGCTTTGTACCAATATCAAAGATTGTAGTGCAGTAATGTGACTTGAAAATATCTTTCATCACTCATTCTCAAATTCCACTACCTAAAACAGCTGTTGCTAACATGATGGCACAAAGTTAAGTGTTCCTGGCAGAGATTTACTGTACCTTAAATCCAACATTGTACAGTTAATGCATTAATGAATGTTATTGATATGAAGATTAAGATTCACAAAGAAAGAAACTCTCCCAATACTCTGCAGTGGAAAGATGTTCACTTCTTGCAAATGACCAGTTATTTCCCACAAAACAAAGATAGATAAATATTACTTCAATGTTTTAAAAAATAAGAGATTGTGCACAAGGTTGCAATTCTGTATGATTTGTCTCTTAGAAAATGGCACCTCTAATAAACTTTTGGCATATCACTGTGATACTGTGCAGCGGGCCTCATGTCCTGACCTGAAACTTCCCAGCTTTGGTCACATATTTCACACCCTTGAATGGTTTGTATTTCTCTCCGTACATGTCTAGACGATTCACTTTCAATCCTGTGAAGAAGAAGAGAGCGTGATGGAACCATAACGGTATTTGTATAGCACATTTTAAAACTTTTGTTTTTTTTTAGGATTTTGAAAGTTTTACTTCAAATATTAAGATGTAAAATTAACAGAAATTAAGATTGTGCTATTTCTAGGTCTAAAAAAAACAAAAACAAAGTTTGTGACTGACATATGAACTTATTTGTACAAATTGTGGGGAAAAAATCTAAATGACCCCAAACTTATGATTTTATGTATGTCAGTGTCCACATACAAACATGTGGAAGGAGACGAAAAGAACTTTAAAAATAAAAAAATAATAAATTAAGTAGGGATATGACAGCTTATTGTGCTTGCTAATTACAACAGTGCTTTATCACTAGGTCCTGCTGGTAATGAATAACGACCAAAGCTGATAAAGGGGCCCTAGCCTACCTGAGATGGCTAACTGCTGGATTTTCAGGTCAATGTTCAGACTTGGGTTCTCCTCTGGTTTAGGAGCTCCAGACTGCAGACTTATACTTCCTTTCAGATTAGGAAGCTTCTGGGGATTAAGTTTTCCTATGTCCCATACCAATATCTACAAGACAACAGTGAGAAATATTAGCCAACATCTGACAAAATGTGTAGCGACGTTACTAGAATAACAATCAATGAAATTGGAAAAGAAAGGGTTTGTGACCTTTGTGACGGGGTCATAGTTGTAGGTTCCCTGAGTCGCAATGAGGTTGGCACTGAGAACCACTTTGGGCATGTGTACGGTCACTACCAAACACTCCACAGTCTTTCCCATGGTCTGCTTAGGACCCACAGTGATGTCCAGTCTTCCTGAAGATCCAGTCTCAAAGAAACTGATGTTCTGCTTCACATATACTGGGATTGCTACAAGGCTGCAAAAACGGATTAAAAGCTTTTAATAGGCAACATCTGAATATCATTAATAAAACTTTTAGGTTTATTCCTTAACCATTTACTCCACGTACTTCTGCGCACTGATGTGATATGACATGAGCTGAAAGTTTCCATCGGGGGGAATGAAGGAGATAACTCTCTCACTTTCCCATCTCTTATAACGGACACAAGGATGAAAGCTCACGTCGTCCAGGAGTCTGGGGTTCTGTGGATGGAGATCATTCTACAGTTTTAAAGTTTCGTGTCTTCAGCAAAAGTATGTATATAACGTACAGTCCCTCCAATTAATACAAGACCATACAAGCTGCATGCACAATCATTTTCAAATTAGCAAAATGCTATTTAAAATGGTTTTAGATGGAGGATCATGCTTTATCTTTTGTCCTTGACCAAGATACTCAATCCTCAGGTTAACTAAAGGTCCCTAGTGGTGACAGTTGTACTCTGACCTTTTGTTAGGTAAGTGTTAAATAAGCACAGATACGGACAAGATATTTCAAGGAAGCAGTGAAAATTAAAAATAAAATGTCTACAAAATGAAAAAATCCAGATGAATATGATTAAATGCTCTCACCATAAATGAGAGAGTAAGGTCTGGCATTCCAGAGAGTTTGACACAAGCATCAATAACTCCCTGGATTTCTGCAAAAACTGTAGTTCCTGAAACAAGAGTACACCCGCATTAATATGGAAAGGAAATACAACTCTTGCATTCTCATGCACAATCTAACTGGAAAATCAACTGCAATTCAGTACCAAAACAGACTCACCAGACTTATCAAGGATGGCATCAATTTCTTCCACCACATCAAAATAAGCCTCATTATTGGTATATTTAACACCTGCTCTTCTCCATGGGATAGTTGAGAGCTGACCAGTCGGAAGGGTCTCGCCAACATTACTACTTCCTGAAGATTACCAGTCGGTTAGATTCTCAACATCATATGGCCATGAGCAAAGCATTCAGGCTTACAGTTGTCTTACCTGTGATGGTGTTGACCATCGACCGCAGGATCGTAGGAGGTCTGATAAGTTCTTTCAAGATGTTGGATTCTGTGGCGAGGGGGAAGCCGTTATCCAACATTTCCTCCAAGAGCTCATAGACTATGACCACATTGTCCTTGATAGTGGTCTCAGAACATTCTCCAAAATAATCCTGCATAAATTATTATAAAATACCATAATTAACACTCATTCTGTGCAAGACATCTGTACACTACACACTAAATTTGGGGTCGGTATGATTTTTTTTTTTTAATATAAGTTTTCTATTTTAATACACAGTATTTAAAAATGTAATTTATTCCTGATGGCAAACCTGAATTTTCAGCATCAGTCTTCAGTGTCACATGATCCTTCAGAAATCATTCTAAAACTGTTTAATATGTTTGTGTAAATGATACATTTTATTTATTTAAAAGAACAGCATTTTTTTTAATAGAAGTCTTTTGTAACATTATAAATGTCTTTACTGTCACTTTTGATCAATTTACTGCATCCTTGCTAATAAAAGGATTAAGAAATCTTACTGACCCCAAACTTTTCAACAGTAGCGTATATTTTGATATTTTCTACACTGCACTGTCAGTGTTTTTGATACCTGAAATGTCTCTGCGACTCGATGCAGAAATTCTATTACAAAAAGCGGAGGCACTTCTGTTTGGATGACAGAAACAAAGAAGATCTTCTCACGGTAGATGTTTATGAGATAGTGATGAGGGGTGCGGATGACAGGAGCCACATTGTCAGGTTCCACCGCTTTCTCTCGTGCTTCGAAAAAATAATCGCAGACAGAGCGGCTTATGACACTCTTCCAGTGTTTCTCCAGGAATAAATCTCCACCATTGTTTATCAGGAACAAGCTGTGAATCATGATGAGGGCTGGAAAGTCAATGGAATGAAAACAGGACGATGAGAATGGAGGTCTTTTAATTTTAATAAGTTTATATTCATATCCCATTAGAAAAACAATAAAAACTTAAGTGAATAATCAAAATGTGTCATGAGAACCTTGTGCTATGTAAACTGACCCACTAATTTATTTCCCTTCTTCTTGTTTTAAACCAACTCATTGTAATCTACTTTACGGTCAATATCCAAATGAAATATTCTACACAACAAATAAAACAAAATCCCTATTACTTAAAGTAATAAAGATAGTGGCATTAAAGCGGATTAAAAAGACACACAGCCAAGATGGAGCTAGAGAAAGAAACTATGGATGTCAATTTAAGGTAATTATATAAGACTTTTCACAATATAATATTATAGTTATGTAAATATAGTGTTTTCTCCCTTTATCATCGCTTAAATAAGAAAAAAGACATTTTAAACAAGAAATTCTGTTGGCCATGAGGTTCTCTAGACTACAATTCACGTCCTTAACTCTGTGCGTGCAACCACTTTATCATGATACACAATAGAAGACAAACATGTTCGACATATACCAATAAGTGTCAAGTTTTAAAACTTCAGAACCTAATATTTTTTTTAACCTATCTTAACTATTTTCGCAGTCAGCAAAAAAACTTGCGACATACTACTAGAATATTTAAAGATAATGCCTGACTGTGAATGAAAGCTAACAAAACCATTGATCCCACAGAAAATACTAAAAACAAAAGCATAAAAGTTATGTTTCCTGAAAGAAGAGTTACAGGATATCCTGTATCTGCTGCTTATTTGAGGCTATAATTTTTAGGATAACAAATACGGACAGTCAGCTGTTCATAACGACACATTCCTAAACTTATTTCTAAATAAAACTTACCTATAGACAGCTGTCTAAATGAATGTTTTCAGGCAATATCCCCCGCTTGCAAATGTGGCAGATGTGTCACTCCTACTTCCCCGTTCATGCGTCCAAATATACGCCTGGCGCGAATTTAAATCAAAGTTGATTTAAAACGCATAGAGTCGATCCTTGACAAAACTTAATTATATATATAATATTACACAGTATTTCTGCAAAGCATGTGTTTGATTAAAGAATATAATAGCTCAGGAATATATTTGTTTCTCCGGCAATACACAGGGACAGCTATGTGTCTGTGGTAAATTTTTCCCTCCACGGCTAGATTCATTCAGAGTCGGTTCTTTTGAACAACTCTTTAAAAAACGGTTAAATGAACAGATACTCTGGTTCTTTACAGCATCTAGTGACATGTAGGAGCATATTGCTTTTTATTCCGTTCTTTTTGTTAAAGTTTGTTCAAATTAGGGTTTATTGTAATTTCATGTTTCCCAGTTCAATTTTGAGAGCCATGTTTAGAAACTTGCACATTTAAATAAAAAAGTCTTACATTTGCAGTTTGCACTCGACCTTTCAGTAAAATCATTGGTTCACTCGCAATATTTTTACTCGCCATATTTTTTGCAGACCTCAGCTCGTTACGGATCAGATATCAGATCGAAATTAGACGATTATCGGTTCAATGAATCCATGAGAACCGCTTCAGTGCGATTCGTGAACGAACTGTTTTATGAATCGATTCATTAAAATGAATCCATTCACCATCCGCTCCCTTAGATGATGCTTCTTTCGCTCAACAAGGTGCCTGGAGCGCATTTGATAGACCGCTATCACATTGCAGCATGGCGTCCGATGAACCTAAAGCCAAAAGGATTAAACTTGAGGAAAAAAAGCTCAGGTACAGTAACCACAAGCTTCGTTTGAGGAGTGTATAATGACAGTGTCAAGCTTGTGTTATGTATTTTTTTTTTAAAACATGGGGCGGGTTCTTTGCGGGCACTTTTGGGTCAGAGGTCTAGTAGTCTGCGTGTCACTTAAAGTCCATGTTCTGTCAACTCACTGTTTTTTCTCAAAAGCACATTGTTGTTACATTAAATAAGGAATGTATCGGGCATTTTCCCATTAGCAATGAGTAATTTTGGGGAATGCAGCTAACGCATTTCCTGCAAAGTTTAAATCGCAAACTCGTGATCATGTGACAATTTTTAAGGAGTGAAAAATATCCGAAGTGTTCCACAATAAATTTACTTCTACATGAAGTACGAATGATGTTGTTGTGCTTGTATGATTAATGTTCCCGTTGTCCTTGACTGTTTTAAATCGACCACTGAGTCCCCTCGGCTCCACGTGTCTTTTGTTATGCTTGTCGGGCTCTGATGCACAAAAAGTCTTCATGCTGTTCATTTTCACTGCATTAATGAACATGCATGCATATTTCAAAGCAGTATATCATGCCTTCACGACAGAAGTGTCCGTTCAGTTTATGCTGCATGCACAAATATTGATTACAAGTTGTGTAGGTCACTTTCCGGCTGGTGTTTCTGGTATTTCAGCTATGCGGTGGCTTTAGCTGGGCTGTCATTAGGAAGTTTCAGCCATGACAAATGTGTCGTAAATTATTCAGTTAATTGCTAGTAAGATTATAAGTTAGTATACTAGTGTGCAAGCATTGATATATTAGCTCAAGGCTGGACATTGGTTATAATTGTTTGTATTTGCACAATGGATGGGAAATGTAGTATTTGCGTTTAATATTTACATTTTAATTTTTTTTATATTTGGCGCCTAAACATTTTAAGCCTAAAAAAGGGTAAACGGGGGAAAATAACGCTCCTCCTATTTCTCAGCCAATCAGCAGTCGATGCTGCTGTTCGTTTAGCCAATCAGAAGCGGAAGGGGGTCTTGCGTCTGAGTACTAACATTGCATAGCGCTGTCTGGCTGTCATTAAACTGCAGTGAGCATCACCTCAAGCCATCCTCATGCCTTCAGCCAGGTAGGGCTAAACATGTATTTAGCTATTTGAGGATTTTAAAATGTCATTCTATAACGTAAACACAACTTTATTTATTTTTTAACTCAAATAACATGCGTTTTTAAGAGAATTTAGTGATGTTTTGGCTCACAAAATGTGGTGTTATGTTGTTTCTAGTGTGCTTGTTGACCTTGTTCCTGAGATGGCTGTTTTTAACTTTTCGTTGTACAGAAATTTAGTCACTACAGAGATGCTTTTATTCACGTCAACTTTTTTTATACGTTGAACAGCACTCCGTAAACATCTGCTTCAGAGCACACCAAGCTTCACAAACTCCCACACTGACACATCTGTGCTTATTCACACGTTTCCCATAACTTCTACTAAACAATTGTCTTTCTTTCAGTGTAGGAGCGTGAATGGAGACTATTTAGAAGAATTATGTTGCATGTTCATTCATGTTAATAGAAAATTCATGTCTCTTTCTTTCTGGTATTTGTAAGTGCTCACTTGTTTCTTTACGGTAATTATACAGGATCATTTATAATTAAAATACATGCAGGCTTTTATCAATTACTCATTGCAAAATTAGTCATTTTATCGCATCTGTCAGCGATAGATTAGAGGCAACGTTTTAATCTTAGGGTCTCCGCCACCACATGTCTCATCCAGGGTGAATGAACGGTCAGTCACTCAGGCACATGCTTGAATGCTTGGTTTGTTAGATGTAGTGACTTTCTTAAATGTTTTAGTGCCTAGTTTAAATCATTTATGACATGACTTTCTGCTGGCTAAATAAACACTAAGTAATTCTGCAACTGATAATATCATCTAGCTTGAAGCTTAACCATGGATTCGTTGAACAAATACTGATGGCTTTTTTCTTCAAATTATGTAATATGCTGTAGTTTATGCTTGACTGAATCTTCCATATTTCCATGCTGAATTACTGTTGGGTTCAGTTTTACCCCTCGAGAGAAAACTGCACATTTTTTGAATTTTTGGTGAAAATGCTGAAAATAGCCTGCCGGGTACAAGAAATGTCCCAGCTATCTTTAGAGGACACATCATGCAAGTGAATCACAAAAGCTCCATATTTTTAGTGTAACTATGCTTACGTCTGTTGTTAGGATTACTCGATTGTTTCCTTAATGTCTTAACTGGACACGCATGTTTTTGTTTTGTAGTCAAAATGCCCTTTTCGGGATGGGAAACCCCCTGCTTGACATCTGCGCTGTGGTGGACAAAGACTTTCTAGACAAGTAAGTCACATGGTTCTTTTAAAATCAATTTTTATTTGAATCTCTTTGATAACATGATTAGGCACTGCTGTAGGTTTGCTTTTGTATCAGTGTGTTGTGTCAGCGTTTTGTCTTGTCTCGGTTTTTTTTGTCTGTCACCCAGTGGTTAATTTTTGGCCAGCCCATGTTAGATTTGAACAGATGTTGGAAGCCCAGTAGCTTCAGGGTTCATAATATTATTTTTTCTTTCTTTTTTGCAAAGAAATTAAACCTACTGTGTTTATTAGTCCAAGTGTCCTTGTTCCTTAAGGAGGAGAGTGCCATGGACACGGCAACTAAGAGGAAATCTACTGTTTGACACGTAGGCCTACTTGCAGAGCTGCCATTCCAATACTAGTCATAAAACAATACCCCTCTGCCCACTCACCCCCTTCCATTACATAACTTCAAACACACTGGCAGTGCCTGTCTTGCCATCAGAGTCCTTGCCTTATCATGACCGTGAGGTGGCACACTTAGAAAGGTTTTACTAAGCAGATGTTTTCACTTGCGAGCAACCGAATTTGACTTTTCATCACCATTTAAAATGTGCAAATTAAACAGGTTTCATCGGTTTTATATTGTGCAATACTACATTATGTGAAAAAGGTATGAGCTGATCATATTTAAATTCTCATATGCTAGAAACTATAATTTACCTAGACACACATTTATCTACTATTAAATCTAATTTTAAATACTATTAAATTTAAATACTATTATATCCTAGCTATACCATTACAAATAATAATCTTAAAACTGCTGTTTCAGACAGAACAGCTGGACTTGTGGCAGACTTTGACTGTAATGATTTCCATTTGATTTATTGTGTAGTGTAGAGCAGTTTGTTTGGTTGCGCGACCTGATGTTTGCAGGGCAGAGTCAAAGAATAGATTACTAAGATGCATTAAGAGAGATAAGTAAGCTGCCTTTTTAATGATTAGAAACTGGCCCAGCACATGATAATCGAAAATAGTTTTAGTGGCTTGAGCAATTTGATTGGTTTATGAGAAACCTGCTCCTTCAGGACACCTAAATCTCAGTAATGCCACTTGGTCAGCTATTAGCTTCTCTTCAATATATTTTTTGCTGTCAAATTAAGGTTTGACTATCTGGTTAATTTGTCAACCTTTCTCTTCATTTGAGAGAAAATCGCATCCAAGATCCCCTTAGTTTACATGCACTAACCTTCAAAAAATAGAGGTCGATAGGACTTTTTTAAAAAAAAATTTAAGATGTCTTTTATGCTCACCTAGGATGCATTTATTTGATTAAAAAATATAGTAGTAACAATAGTAATACTGTGAAATATTATTACAATTTAAGATCACTGTTTCCTATTTTATTATATTTTAAAATGTAATTTATTCCTGTGATGGCAAAGCTGAATTTTCCAGTCTTCAGTGCCACATGATCCTTCAGAAATCATTCTAATATGATGATTTGCTGCTCAAGAAACATTTCTTATCAATGTTGAAAACAGTTGCGCTGCTTAATGCTTTTTGTGTAAACCATAATACAGGATTCTTTGATGAAAAGAAAGTTCAAAAACAGTATTTATTTGAAATAGAAATCTTTTGTAAAAGCATTTACTTGTAAAAATCACCTTTGGTCAATTAAATGCGTCCTTGCTAAATGAAAGCATTAATTTCTTAGAGGGAAAAAAAACATCTTTCCGACCCTGCCTTTTGAACGATAGTGTAAGTTAAAGTGTTTGGCCTTTGTCTCCAAACAATTTTACTGTTGCTTCATACTCTTGGGTAAATTAAGGCATTCTGGGACATGTCCTTCCTGGTCATGTGATTTCCATAATGCCTTGAGTAGTTGCGATGAGTCAGTGTCTTGTTCCATAATCCTCTTCAGATGTAAAATTGCACCTTATTAGATGAACTGTTAGGAAAATTTGTACCACAAACACAGACTTCAGATGTCCGTCAGATGGTTTCCATTTCTACATGCACACCAAGTTCTATTTCGTCTATTGGAAATGACTCATAATTGACCATGATTTTGAAATGCAGCTCTTGGATGGAATCAGACCCAGTTCAGTTTAAAATGAAGTAGGCAAATTAATGGACTCACATAATGATGTTTTAAGTTGATGAGGCGATTATGGCTCAATGAAAGAAGCTTTATTTTGGGTTAGACCTAAGACCTTCACCTACAGCCATCTTAGTAAAATGAGCTGTCACATGTGCTTATCTTTCTCATGGGCGGACAGATCTGTTCTGTGTAGATTTTTCATTGACTGTATCTGTTATAGAGTAAATGTTCAGCTGTTTATTGTTAACGGTGAAAACAAAACATGGAACATATTCACTTAGAAATTAGTCATATTTTTAAGATCACTTAATATCACTTCGTCATATGTTGACCATAATGTTTATGCCACTAATGTCGCTGTATGGAATTAAAATGAAACTTTTTAACCTAGAAAAATTAAAGCAATTTCCTTTCTGTGACTTGTTCTTGATGAGTAAATCTGCGGTTACAAAGATGCATTTTCTTTGTGTGTCTCACAGGTATGGACTTAAGCCAAATGACCAGATTTTAGCAGAGGAGAAACACAAGGAAATGTAAGTATCTTTTACCAGTGTTATATTGTTTGTTTCGAAACAGGACACGGTTTGTTTTGACCATTTTGGTAGGTTCAATGATATTGACGACTCATTATAGGCTATCATCCCTTTTAAAAAAAATATATATATATTTCTTTTACTTTTTACATCATGTGATGTGGAGTCTAGTGTTCGTAGAGTAATTCCTTTTTTGGGTCCGCATTCATACTTTCAGTTATTTTATTCACATACCTGTATGCCAACAAAGCAATTTCGCTTCATGTCATCTTTAGAGGATGTGAGATCTCCTTAGGAGGGAAGTGCCTGTACAATGCATTACAAAGCACCATTGTAGTTTTGTTGCCATCTTGTGCATTGATGTTACTCCATGTTGATTAACATCTGATATAAACGATTGATCCTCTTTAATGCAAAGATTAGAAGGATGTTAAGCGCATTAGTAGGATACTGACAACTCTGAATTATGTTCAGACGGCTGGATTCATCTGATCCCACTTCCCTTGATCTAATCATGCGTGAAAGCTGCTATTTGATGAGTTTGAAATTGTACTCTTTGGTCTCAGCAGTGTGTCCCATAATGACTACACCCTCATAGATAGAATGATTCAGTATGTGATACTGAGAGTGCGGCATTAATTCACACATAATTTCCAGAATTGGGAAACTCGCAGTAGCTTTAGGGCAATGTGCTCTCTTGTCTGAGCATTTTGATGTCATTTTTGGATCCTAATAGTGCACCATTCTGCTGCTTTAGCACAATCCAGCTCAGATCTGCACGCGATTCCGCTGTCATTTCAAATTTCGAAAGCAGTTTTAAGAGTGCTTTTACTTAATATACAGTATGTCCTGCTTTTGGTAATGGTCTTAGGAGTCAGCTGGAGAGAACTAGAACAGGGATGTATTGTTTACTGCAAGTAATAGCATGCAATTTGGGATAAATTTAACTTGTTTTCCTTCGGTGTAGTTAGTTTTGAGAACTTCATTTTTACCCTGTATACTCCTCCTTAATCATCTTGGTTTGGAAATTGTTCACGTCCAGTTATGTTCGGTCAGAAGGCGGCAAGTGGATTCTGGAATGGATGGAGTTTGAACAGTAGGCGTATTGCTGTTCCAAAAGTAGAACATTTCATAGATTAATTCAGCCCGACACACCCTCATTCAATGCTAACATTTATTGGTGCAGTTTTAAAGGCAAAAAAAGAGAGTGAGAAAATTCTGTCATTTAGTCAGCCTTGTGTTGTTTCAAACCAGTATGGCTGGCTGTCTTCTGTGGAACACAAGTGGAAATTTTGATCCTTTTGAAAATGTGGTTCTTTTTGTAGCTTCACCACTTCTGGCCACTATATACTGGTTCATTGGGGGGAAAAAAGAAGTTTTGAGATTCTTTAACATTTCTTGTGCTCCACAAAAGAAAGCTGGTTGTGGTTACGGATACACATGTTAACATTAGTTAAAGCTTTAAGTATCATGAACTGTCAATGAACAGGATTTTTTTTATTGCATTTATTAATCATTTTTAATCCAAAGAACATTAACTATATAATTATTAATTTATTTTAATATTATCTGTTTATTAATTTACTTAAAATGTCACACATGTGTATTACCTATGTAGAATTATGTGATTAATAAATTAATAAATGCTGTCAAACTGTTAACGTATACAAAAAGTCATTAGTCAACCTCCTGAGACCTAGGCATAGATATTTGGCCTCTGTAAAGCAGTGTTACCCAAAACCCTATTCCCGGCGGCACAGCAGCAGTACTTATTTTGCATGTCTCCCTTATCTGACCCATATATTTCTCTTCTTAGATACTAATAAGCTGATGAGTTGAATCAGATGTGTTTGATTAGGAGGAGTTCAAAAATGTGTTGTGTTGGTGTGCCTCCATGAACGATAGGATGGGATGGGAAACACTGCTGTCGAGGACATTATATTTTAGTGAATTGCTCTGACAACGTACATGTAGAGAGCACATTCAGGGCTTTGCAGAGATAGAAACTCTCTCGCCTTGATCTTTAAACATGACTGAATTATCATATTTAGCAGTCTTATTTTGATAATATTTTGTGTTTGTCATTTAAATCGGACTAATTTTCAAATTGTTTGTCAGAAATCCGTTTGTCAGAAACATCTCAAGAAAATGTTATGGGGTTTCAAATCAGAATATGACTTTGTTACACCAGGACTTGCATCATGGCATTTTGGAGACAAAACAAGTAAATAGGGAAAGAAGTTATATTTCAATATTTTTATGAAAATATTCCCAATTATTACTCCCATCATTATACATCTTTTTTTAATTACATATTGCCCCAAGAACACATTAATATGCTAAATAGATATAGTGTATAAATGGAACATAGAATGGGAATGGCATTTATGGCCATGTTTGCATGCATTTTTGCATAAAGTAAAATGGCATATCAAATCATTCTGTTATATCTTTTATAACATAGTTGAGAATCATCTTTTATAGAAAGTTTGGATAAAAAAGCATGAATCCTAAAAATGAATTGGTGAAAAAACATTGTTTTTGCCTGTTGATGTCTTTTCATGTCTTTTTAATTTTCTTAATAAATGGGTGCTGGTGTCCTCTAAAGAGGACAGACATGGCATAACACAGGAATCAAATGTCTTTTTACAAAAGTGTCTTTATTCAATTTGTTTCTTATGCTCCAAACAATTTAATGAGCTAAAAAAAAGCAAAATTAACTGGTTCTCAGGAGGATATGAGAACAACATGAGGGTTAATGATAATAGAATTTATTAATTAATTTATTAAGAAAGAACGATAACAATGTCAAGTAAAAAAAAGCATGCCATTGTCCTTATCTACCATCTATTTATGATTTGTGTCCATGATAACCATTATGTAAATGTTAAACATAAACATGGAACTCATTATGAATTGAATATTTTTGTTAATGTTTATTTTTTTCTGTTTTCCAAAACGCTACGGTCATAGGAAATGATTGGCTGTCCAGATCAGACTGTGTTTGTGTATAACAAGCTCTTCTCAGAAATGCTTTCCAAAGGTTGTAGAGTAGTTTTTGTTTGGATTCATAGATTTTAGTTTGTTTAAATCGAGATTGAGCTGAAAGACATAGATCAGACGGAGACCTTTTGCCCCTCTATGGGTTTACTCAGCTGCGCTGTGCTCTTCCTCTCTCTGTATGCAAACCTCAACAATGGATCATTTCAGCGAGCACAATGTAAAACATATGATCACGAGGGGGCCCGTTCATCACGCTTGAAACAATATTGTATATTGTCTGTAACTCATTGGGCTGTTCCTTCCTAGTTTATGCACGTGGATGCCTGTGAGACCTTCAGTTGGCAAATGATTATCTCTTGTGGGCCATCAAACCATGCTAAATGATTGATTCGGTCATAAAATGTTTCTTTGCTGTCTTTGATTCCTGATGTAGGTAGCTTGTGATGATTCTGGTGGGAACCAAAGCTCTTAATACTCACTGAGTATTATGTTTGAACCTGTGGGCCTCTCTTCATTGGTCTTGTATGAAGAGAAAAGAATGTGGCTTACCACTGAGAAAAAGCTACCCTACACCCCACTGTGTTTAAAGATTCAGATCCTTAAAATGGTCCAAGCTGACTCAAAAAACACACAAAAGTTAGAAAAGGCCTGTAATCTGTCTAAAGCAGTGCGAAGGCATATATCAACCACTAAACATTCAAGCATTTCATCCAAAGCGCCTTTTGTTGTGGCAGCTCTGAATGTGTCACTTCTTTCAACGACTTTAACAGTCGACTCATTGTGCAGTGTTTTTAACCGCTCACGTGTATTTCATGTACCACAATGAATTTTTACTTCATTTGCGACTGCTTCAGGTTGAAATGGTCTGATTTGGTGACTCGGCTCTGTTTTGAATCCTCTCCCGCTCCGTTCTTTTTATTGTTCTTATCGGAGATGTTGGCCTGACGCACAGGCAAACAGCCAGAGAGCAACAGGTGGAGAGGCCAGACATGCTCTTCATTAATCACGAAACTTGATAAACCTTCTGTATATGATTCACCGTGGTTTTAAAGCACATTCAATCTGATCTCAAACCCTCTACCCGGTTGTTTTTCTTAGACCCACACTAAGATCAGTAGTGTAATCTTGTTTGTTTTTTGTAGAACGGTGCCAGTTTGTAGTTAGGAATTGGTGTTATAACAGATCATTTTTTGGCCAAATTAATTATAGTGCATAAACGGTGTGGAAATTTTGCTTTTGTTTCTACTGCTTGGTTAGCAATAAGGCACTTTATTTTGTGAATATAATCAGTTTAAGGGCTTGCAGTGCATAGTGCCAAACATCGGCCTTTAGCCATGACTACATTCACAGTATTGTACAACCTCTCAGAGCTTACTGCTTAAAGGATTAGTTCACTTCAGAATTCAGATTTCCTGATAATTTACTCACCCCCATGTCATTCAAGATATTTGTCTTTTTTTCTTCAGTCAAAACGAAATTAAGGTTTTTGAGGAAAACCTTCTATGATTTTTCTCCATATAGTGGACTTCAGTGGGGTACAACGGGTTGAAGGTCCAAAAATGTATATACTTTTTAACCACTAATGCTCTTCTTGCACTGCTCTGCGATCCGCAACACATTATGTGATCTCGTTGGAAGTACCACAGTAGGGTGAAAAGCTCCATCTCATTACATCATTGTTTTTTTTTGTAAAGGCCATTTTACTTAGTCTTTGCAAGGTCACGTGTGTGTACGTGTATGTATGTGTGTGTGTGTGTGTGTGTGTATATATATACACACACACACACACACATATATATATATATATATATATATATATATATATATATATATATATATATATATATATATATATATATATATATATATATATATATATATATATATATATATATATATATATATATATATATGTGTGTGTGTGTATATATATACACACACACACACACACACACATATATACATATATATACACACACACACACATACATACATGTACATAAATAAATAAATAAATAAATATATATATTTATTTATTTATATATATATATATATATATATATATATATATATATATATATATATATATATATATATATATATATATATATATATATATATATATATATATATATATATATATATATATATATAATTTTTTTTTTTTTTTAAGAAAATAGATGGTTGTTGGCACTTACCCTTATTCTTTAGCTAGGATCGTGTAGAGCCCTTGGAAGCTGCACTGAAACTGCAATTTGTGCCATCTGTTAGTTAGAATACAATGCTAATTTTGAAAAAAGCTTTTTAGAATGACATTGTGTAGTTACACCATCTATCAGCAAGGGATAACTGAGCCATACTAATCTGAAAAAAAAAAAAAAACTTGACCAATGCATAAACCAAGAGGTTTAACCTCACACTTGTATAATACTGCCATCTTGTGACAAAGATAGACTTTCTTTATGAATAAATTTGTAGGGTTTTTTTTAGATCTTACATCAGCTAATCAATTTTTCCTGTGAAACCCCAAATATCTGGACACAAAATGCTAGCTGTATATAGCTCTGCAATGTGTTCTTACGTCAGTGTAACTGAAGTCAGTTCTGTTTTAAGAGGTGACTTGTGTGCCAGTGTTTTAAAGTATGGCACAGCTGCCTCTGGTCTAGTAACACAGCAGCATGTTTGGAATGGCATCAGCTCATGTGAACAAACAGCAGGTGCAGTACCACTGGCAGTCAGCAGGTGGAGGCATTCGCTCGGGCATTTTAATAATTTTACACAGCATCATGCCGCAGGGTGGCTTTTGCTCGTGCACAACAGGAAATCTTATCCGATTTCAGATTAGTTTTGTTTAGCAAGGGACGGACAATTGAGTTGCTTCCCAGGCTGAAAGGCAAAGCTTGACTGAAGATATTTGTTTTGAAATTCTTGAATGGAGTCATTTGTATATACTAAAACAATTTTTGAGAACACATCACATTGAGTTTATAAATGCCAAGACAATCGCAGAGCATACTGGCTCTGATCTCTGTCCTTTTGTTGTGTGGATTGTCCTAACGCTGTGCAGCCTGTGGGCAGTCTGCCTCCCCCCGGAGAGAGCTGAGTCTGACTGTTTCCTGTATCTCAGATGGAGCTTGTTTTGATGAGTGCGCTGTTCTTTGAGAGCGGGCAGGAAAAAGAGCTGTTGCACACTGAAAGCTAAATTGCAGGTGCACAGAGGATTGGGGAAAAATAGTATATTTGAGGGGGACAAACTGTTTGCAAATTGCGGACGCTTGCAGTATGAACATTTACTCAGCAGTGTTTGGGGCAAAAAGCTTTGTCAACATTAAAGAAAGGGAAAAAATAGATTGGCAGGGATGCTTAGCTCTTAGAGTCGGAGGAGACTGCTGCAATTAATCATCGGAACTGCGTTCCTGACACTTCTGTCAAGAACTATATGCTCAAAAAATAGTGTTCACTTAAATGAGCCACAAAGTTGTACTGTATGTACTTGTTAGGTTATCCCTGTGTGAGCCGTCCTTACTCTGCCTTCCCATTGGCAGACACGCACCAGTGCTCATCCAGCTTTGGCTGGAAGCTTGAATAAAGCGCCATACCTCGGGATCATGTTCCAGGGGTCAGGCCGGTGACCTTACCTCAACCTTAGCGACGAAGCGGGAGGGTTAAAGCAGGTGGTTTGTCTACAGGGTCCAGAATCTCGTCCGGCTCAGAATCAATGGTCCCTGGTGGCTCAGACTCCAACTCTGGCTCCTGCCTGATTCATTTCCCATCAGCCATCCCTTCGCAGCCAGTCCTCTAAGTGATTTCCCCTAATGGCTCGATGTCCGAGCGGTAACCTCTTAACGCTCAGCCCTGCATCCATTTCTGCCCAGTCCCTGCTCGAATCATCTTGAGGAAGGAGAGAGAGGATATCGCCTGTCGTACTCTCTCTCTCCCTCTTTCTTCTCAGTCTTCATCATCGTTGAAGCACTGCTGTACGTTATGACTGTTTAGATTTATGTGCTGTGAATTATGGCGGCAGTAAGCTGACTGCCAGGAAAACTCCAGACTGTACACTGTGGCCCAGCGTAGAAACGCAACATTGGCTTTTATGGCCACTATGGGATTTTCCATTGGTCTTTGCCCTCTCAGGTGGGAACATAGATCTTTTTCTGCTGAGATGCATTAGGCGGGTTGTAGCCAAGTGTTACAGGGAGTCAGGTACAGTGTTTTTTTTTTAAAGTCTGTTTGTTCTCCAGTCAAAGCTGGACGGTCTCTAATTGCTAAGCTGTGGGCCGCCATGGAGCCCAGCCAGGCCGTCTGTTTTCCTGCTGCACTAAATGCTGGCCTGATGGCGGTGGGCTGGTCCCGCTCCATACTCTCCTTACAAGCATGCGTGCCTGCCATGTTTACGACAGCATTCAGATGCCTTTCCCTCTTCGCTCCTGGTTAAGTGTTTGTTTCTGTACACGGAGCTGTCAGGTTTTCAACGGCCACAAACCCCAGCTTTGACTTTAATCATCTTGAATCACTCTATAAAACTGACCTCAGACCTGCTGCGCTGTGCTTACTGTCTCCCTAGCACCTCATTACCAACAGAGCCGAATGATTATTTGCACTCTATTGCCCCCTAGTCCTGGCTGGCCTGCAGTTTTGCTAAAACTAACTGTGGGTCCTCCTGCAGGTGGAGCTGTAACTCGCAGTGCTCTTGAGCGTCAGCCAGCTATCATCATGGAAAATATGCTGGGTGTGTTGCAGAGGAATAAGTTTTTCCTAATGTGGTATTGTTGAACGATTCTTAAGATTTTAATAGCCGTGATGATGACTGTCATCTCCTGCAGGATTTGTTTCAGTAAAACCATTTGTATTACTAATCATTTTACTTTCTATAAATGTTATATTTTATAAATGTTTTGTAATATTCTATTATG
The DNA here is from genome assembly GCA_038088235.1 of Zacco platypus. NCBI lineage: Eukaryota > Metazoa > Chordata > Actinopteri > Cypriniformes > Xenocyprididae > Zacco > Zacco platypus. Next base: position 13,083,917 of record CM076078.1, on the reverse strand, counting down.
TATTTAATGTTTTATATAAAATATTTAAAATGGTATTATTTTAAATAATAATAATTATTATTACTAATAATAGTATAATAATAATAATAACAATAATAATTATTATTATTATTAATATATAATTGTATTATAAATACTATCACAAATAGTTTTGTTTTCAGTCTGAGAAAACTATAACATATGTTATATAAAATATAATATTAAATGATCACAAATGTTTTATTTGAGTGATAGTATAATGTCTAAGCCGCACTTTTCTACATAGAATATTGTAAAAATGAATGCTGCAATCAAATTTAGTTTTTTTCCCCCCACAAAGCTATCATATGACTGCAGAAAACTCAACACAAATCATTTGAATTATTATTATTTTTTTTTATTAACTATCCACTTTTTATTGTATGGAAGAGAGCAGCTTGCACAGTCTTCAGAACTTCTTATTTTGGATTCCTTGGACAAAATTAAGTCATAAAGGTTTGGAACAATATGAGGGTAAATAAATGACCTGTCTGCCCTTTTTATTGTCTGATTTATTATCTTGTTTTTAGGGAGTTGATCAGAGGCGCAGCATTTGAATACTTTATAAAAAAACCAAAACAAAGCCCATGTATTTTGCAAGGGGAAAACGGCAGTTTCAGCATTCGTTTTAGCCCAGCAGTTAAAAGTATTGTAGCCTAACTTGTAACCTAATTTAAACAGTTGGGCCATGTGTGTAATTACCCTCATTTATCTCTGACTGATTCACAGCCAAAAGTTTCTTAAATGAGCATACTTTTACAGAAACCAAAATCCTACAGCCATTTTGTGGGAGTAAATTGGACTAGAAAATTCTTCAATGCCTTTTTTCTTTATTACTGATGAAACGCTGCTGTCCTGCACTTGTAGATGGTTCACATTAGGCCGTGTGCTGTTCTCTGCATGGATATGAATTATTGACATGGAACATCATAGCTCAACAGATCATCCCATGTGTCTCCCTTAGGAGATCAGCCAAGGGCAGTTTTTTTACTTCAGGTTTGAAGAGAAGAGAACCGTCTCTCACACCATCTGTCTGCTTTCAAACTCTGTCTAATTGAAACCTAGACTGTCACCACAGACACATCCTCTCCGGGTATACCAAGGGTCTAGGTCACAACAGTATGCGAGGGGTCGTGCACTCTGACCTTAGCAGTGTTACCTCAGGGGCGATCTGGTAAGGCGAGTCCTACCGAGCCGCAGGACTCAATGTTGTCTGTCTGATAGGGCGACGATGATGTCATGTTTCCACCAAGCTTCATCTGCACCTGTGCTGCTCATCAAAAACAGATTATTTCCGATTTGTACGTCTCGTCGTTAATATTTGTAAAGTTAATGAGTAGATTCAGATTGATAGATTGCCAAGGAAACAGAACACAAGGACCGCGTCTGTGACATCACGGGATAATTAGGCCCACGAGTACGCACGAATCCGCAACTGCGCTGATTTGCATTTTAATATGTTGTTAGCATAGGTGAAGGTTTATCTCCTCTTGATTAGATTCCAGTGATGTAATTACAAAGCGGAGTTTTACTTCTCAGAAAGGGCACTGCGCATAAACATCAATATGATTACCAGTAATTGTTTCAAAACAAATAAGCGGTTGGGTAATCAGTCATCGGGCCGCCTCGGAATTGTTTTGGAAGACGGTGTCCTCTGCAGCACATTGCATTCGGCTCATTTTAACATCTCAGTTTAAATTGGCTTTCCACTTGTCAGAGTAAAGAATATTTTAAAGATGAGTGGTGAAGGCTCAGAGGTAATCAGTGCTTTTAATGATCTTATTTGTGCGTGAGTGGCTCTGTAGACATTACTTAAGAGTCATTGAGAGAGCTGAGACACTGCATTTGAAAAGCTGTCCCCTGACAGCCAAATCCATCCATTTATAAAAGAGGAATTATTATTGACTCTTACCCCCCCCCCCCTCGTCTCTCTCTTTCTTTCTCTCTCCTTCTCACTCTTTCACTCTCCTTAAACAAGGGGGAAAAAATAAGATTCAACCTTGGGAGAACAAGCGCAGTGGAAGCTTAGAGAACAGAATAAGTAATGACACTGTCGTCTTGCTGGGACGTGGCTCACCGTGAAATGGGCTATTGATTTTAAACAGATAAACTGTGTTCTCTTTTGTGTTGTGAAATTACTGAACAATTTAATTAGGGCTGTAACAACAATATTTATTACCAGTTTTTCGCACCCATCCGCCCCCTCCCCAATTTTTTTCCCCATGAAGTCCTCAGTCTCCTTGTAAACTACCAGAATAATTAAACAAACCATGTTGCAAAGCTTGGTGTTGCTGATTAGTGGCCTCACCCAAGAGAGGGAGAAAAGAAGGAAAAATATATCCATTGATCACACTTCTAATTCCTGAAGGTCTGGAAGAATTGCCGCACCAGATGACTCTGTTGAAACGAGGATTGACGGGCGCTTTTACATTCGGTGTCATCCTGCATTGTTTGAGCGTGTCCCAGTGCGTCTGTTAGCTGTTTGTCTAAATATAGCCTTCAGTGCCAATCAAATGGAAAACTCTCCTCTCGAGTGATTTCGACAGAGAATTCATGTGGAGCAAACACTTGTCTTTCAGATCTTCTCTTAGTTTTGTAGAGATTTTGAAGTCCTGATTCTTGTTGGCAAATGAGTGTTGGATATTTTAGATGTTACTGTGGTCTGTAAACTCAATCAGTTTTTGTTTGATTACATATAGGTACCGTGTGTGGAGAAGAAGTGTGTGGATACTTGTGGATGTCATATATAATAATATATAATAATATATATATATATATATATATATATATATATATATATATATTTGGGGCCGAAACCAATTTTTAACAAACAATTTTTGGCCGATACTGATATTTGTCACTTGCTCTTTAAGATTTGTCATTAAAATAGATGGTGTTTTGAGCATGTTTTACATTAGTAAATTTCAAAAATGCATGCTTTAAGTTATACTAGCTAGTTTATTGCTGCATCATCAAATAATTTCTAATGGACATGGATTGGATCCCTAACATTCAGAGGCCAACAAAAATACAACAGAACAAAAATACATATGAAAAAATAGTGCTGTTTAAACAGTATTAAAGTTACAAAAGTTATTTAGTCAACAGTAGTGAGTGAATTATTTTTTTTGTCTTTTGTTGTTTGATTAACATTAAAACGCAGACATTAGGAACATTAGGCTGCTGTCACATTAAGAGCTGCATGGATCCAATATACTATTATACAAACTTTTATTTCTCAGTTGTTTTCGTTCATTTAAGACACAAGCAACTATGTTAACAAGGATACTCACCAAGACAGCCATTTTGATATAATTTTGTGTGAAATAGAAGAAGCGAAAGACATCTCCCTTCAGTATTCACGCTCTATCGCTGCTTTCCGAGCGCATGCTTTGAACGTGTGGGGCCTTCTCACACAGAAAGTAAAATTGAATTCTCTTGCTTGTCTAATTGCTCTTGAATATTTAAATTTATCAAACAAAGGATAAACTTTCGTGAAGATGCAGCACTGGCCTTATCGGGACGGTGACAGTGTTGCAGTTCAATGGACCTGAGATTTATTCACGCTCACCCCGGGCACTGCTTATTGACGATCCCTGCTGTATTTTGTACAGATTTCAGTTTGTTTTTAGTAAAGTATTTAATTTTTACCCTGGAAAAAAATGTTGGATTATGCAATAGACATTATACATCTCAGTGCCTTCGCACAGTTAATTAATAAATCATTAATTATATCAGCCTTTTTCATGCAATAGCCAATGTGCCGATGGTTATAAATTGATCAAAAATCACCATCTCTAAAATCATATATATATATATGTATGTATGTGTGTGTGTGTGTGTGTGTGTATTTCAGTGTATATATTTATATGAATTCTTAATATTCTTACAGTTTTTAATGATAAAAGAATTACATTATTATTTAAAAAAAAGCTAAAATGCTGATTGTTTAATGGAGTATAACACAACATAACACAGTACAGCTTTCCAACAGTATTTCATGTCAACTACCCATTAACTGCTGTTGGATATTTATTTAAATGAACTTGTTTTGCTGCTCACACAGCCTTTTTTATTGCAGACTGCAATTTATCAGTCGTACACATCAAAAGCTCTTTACACAGGACGTCCTGACATTGATTGAGTGGCATCCCTTGGGATAACTTTGTGTCAGATATAAAATACTTACTTGTTTCAGAGCACGTTTTATGGCGGTTAATGACGTCCTCTGGTTTCAGCTACTCAGGATGGCCCGTGACAGCTGTTTAGGGTGGAGAATGATATGTGTGTGCTCTCTGCTAAATGATTAAATGGTTAAAAGGCTCTTGATTGTAGCCAAGCCACGTGATCCCCTGGGCCCCTGCGAGGGGGGAAAGGTCCCGAGGCAGCTGCTGCTTTTGAGCAGGACTCCTTAAGCCCTCTGAGAGCAGGGCCCCTCGCCGTCTGTGCTCCAAGGTGCTGAAAAACAGTTATTCAAGCCCAAATCCTGTGAGCCCCCGTGTGTCTGTGCCTGGGTGAGTGTGTGTGTGTGTGTGTGTGTGTGCATTCGATTCCAATCCGTTGGAGTCCCCTTGTGTGAAATAAACACCCAGGCTGCTCAGATTCCCTAGTGTGGATGACTAGGAGCAGGTGTCCCACCAAGCTTTATTAAGTCCTCTCCATCGCTCTCCATTAACATGGTGAATGTGGTCCGGTGGGGAAGAGGCCCTCACAGGCGGCCGTAGACACTCTGTCTGTCTGCGATTCAGATGTAAAGGGCCATGTAGGCATCCAAGTCAACCGCTGCATTCCACATAAGGGCTGGCTTAACCGCACTGTTTCATGCCTTATGTAACCCTATTTGAAAGGAGGGTTCTTATCGCCCTCTGCCAAGTGGAGCCTCCCCTCACCTTTCACCTCAACCTGAGACCCATCTTTATTCTACATCAATCTTGCATGTTTAGTTTTTCTTTGCTGAGTTGCCCATTATTGCTCTTTAAAAGGAGGAAACTCCTCTGAGGATTATAGAATATTCAGGGTATCATGGTTTATAGGTGTTTCTTGAACTATGGGTGTAGTGAGGTTCGTGAAGGAACTGAAGGGGCTTGCAAGTTGATGAAAAGGTAATAATTAATTGCATCATAAAAATGTAAATATATAATATTTTAAAATAAAAAGTCAAAAAATAAAGCACAAAGATTTATTTATTTACCTGCATTGACCAATAACCAACATCAGAGAATCATGAACATGTAAATTTGTTGTTAAACTTTTGAAATATTAACTTAAAACCTCAGGGGTACTTTACATCAAAGGGGATTGGCTGAGAAGTTTGAGAATCTGTGATTTATGGGAATAAATGACTCCTTTGTCTTGCTAAGGTAAATTTCAAGAATTTTATGTATTTTAAATACAGACATTTAAATAATAGTTTGGTAATTTTTCATTATTTATCAATTATTATGTGATTGGAAATTAATTAAGCTTTTGACAAATGTTTGACTTGATTTTTTTTTTCATGTCTCATTTCATATAATTTATGCTTTTCATAAAACTTTATTAAGGGGGGAAATTGTGTAATATGACACCACAACTGTGAAATGAGTGTAATTTGTGTAAAAACATGTAATTGTGAAAATTATTTCCACAGTAGAAATAAAGTTAGATTATTTTGCTCTTTTGTTTTAGTTAATCATGTGTCTTAAAATGTAATAATTAATATTTTATGATAGACTTTCATATTTTTACATTAAAACTCTAGGGCTGGGACAATGGTAAAACATACTTTACATAAGGCTTTAGAAAAGTAGCTAAAATAATGAAGAGTTTTAATGTGACCTTCACAAAAACAGAAACGCTAAAATCTGTTCATTTTAATACAAATTAACCCCTGGGACGTAAAAGTGCTTGTAGTTGTAGTTTCTTCTAGTTTCTACACCGTTCAAAGCTGTTACAGCTTTTTCCAAACTTATGAATATGTGAGAAAGTAGATCCCCTCCCTACTTGGTATGTTTAAAGAACACCCTCAGAGAAATATGTGTAAAAGAAGGCGGAAATTTCCAAGAGTGTTATGATTAACATTGAGAGAGGGCAAGATGGTGGCCCCCCCTCCTGCGGAAAAGTGCACCACCAGGTTAGCGTTTAAGCTAGCATGCAGGCCAAGAACAGAGAATACTGATGGAGACATTAGTCAGGCTGCAATTGGGGGTTTATTTTTAGAGGGTGGCATTTAAAGCCAGGACACTTGGTTCTGCCTGCCTGTTAATGACTCATCTGGGGAGAGAGAGAGAGAGGGAGAGGCCGCTGCCCAGCCGCCGGCAAGAGCTACGCTCTGCTCTGGATCGTCACTCTCCAGCCCACAGTGCTTGAGCTTCAGTTTTATAAATTTAAGATTTGTTCTGTATAGTTTAATTGCAAACTCTACCGAGTTTCAAACGTTATCGCACAAGTTGTAGCTGCTTTTTATAGCAAATATGACTGCATGAAATGCAAAAGTTGACTTTTTTTTTTGTCTCCAATGTATACATTTCCTATGTTAAATCAAAACCTTGAGTCAGATTTGCGACTGACCTGTATAATTCACTTGTTTATTGAGAGGCCAACGATGACGTGAAACCATTGACCACCTTGTTTCTATTTAAAACGTGCAGCCCTGGCGAATGAATGGCTGCTTTGTGGCTTCGGTCAGTGAGATGCTTGTAAATTGTACATTTCCTCTCTGTTCCTGTGTTTATGTGGAATTTACATGACAGCTACATTAATAATGTCCCACGCTCTTGCCACCTGGTATGTGCATTTCCAAATAAATGAACCCATCTATTTCACTTCATAATTCAGACATGTTCGGCAGTCAAAAGTTTATCCGGACTTTTTCTCGACCACCCAACAGCAGGTTAAATTTGTTCCCTGCCATTAATCATGACTCTGTGTGTGTGTGTGTGTGTGTGTGTGTGTGTGTGTGCATGTGTTTTTTCTATATATGTGTAGGTGTTTGTATTCGTGTATACTTGAGGACATGTGTTGGCTCACTCCTGATTCAGGCCTCTGCAGAATTTGTTCGACAAAGAGCCCAAACGCTTGCCATGATTTCAAATGGGAAAACAAGGCGGCTCTTTCTGAGGTCATGGTTGTATGTCAATAACTCTAACAGATGCTATATAAATCTTTAATAGAACGTTCAGTGTTGTATAGACATGCACCTATGTGCATCCCAGTCCAGACGGTCTCTCTTGACCACCGTTTGATGAATACAGCACATCTGACATTCACTGCATTTAGTTTATCCCAAAAAAGAACATTTTGGCATAATTTACTCTGGATGGTTTTCTTTGTTTTATTTAAATATTGTGTTGGTCTTTCTTTTCCATGTAATTGCAACGAATGGCACCTTATGCACTATATTCAAAGTATTCTAAATCCATTCAGTAGTTGTGTGTATTGTGTAAGGAACAGACTGGCATTTCATTTATTCAATGAAAATGCTCATTCATGAGAGTTCACTGGAGAGGTAGTAATGCCAAATCTATGAATTAATCATTCTTTTAGAGTTGGATCTTTTCAGGGAATTGGTTAGCTTAGTTCAGAAAATTCATCCACTGCTAGCAGATGATTTCCAGCTCTCTGTAAATCATTTTTATTGTATGATTTAAGAAGACTTACTGTTTAAAGGTTTGGGGTCAGATTTTTTTAATGTTATTGAAAAGTTTTGTATTTATTTATTTGATAAAACAATCGATGTCCCTCATTTTTAATTGCCTTTCATCCTTTCACATATTTTAGTAATCATAAATTGTGTATCATTCGAACTCAAATTTCATCCTGTGGAAACAGTTTTGAATTCGGACATTGCTTCACTATGAAAACTGTCAACCATTTAGTGGGCTCCTCACCCTAGTGGACAGTGTGAAGTTTCGTATGACAAAATGTATTTTAACTATTTTATGATCAACTTTTTCTAATCTTCAGAATGGACTGAGACTCATGTTCTGTATTTGGTGACTGTTTTGTGATTTAAGTGATATTGTGATGGAAATGTATTAATTTGTGTCCTTTCTTGATGTCCCATAATTGCATGGAAAGGAGCGGCCCAGGCCCTCTTTAAAATTTCCCTTTTGTGTTCCACTGGAAATAAATAACTTGTTTTTTCTGAACAACATGAAGGTCAATAAATGATGGCAGAATAGGCCGATTGTTGTCAGCATAATTTCTCATTTGATTAAAAATTAGGTGCAGCTTTTCACTAAAAGTCACTACAATAGCTATTGCAGAGTTTCTTCCCGCATCTTAACGATTGGCATAAACTTCAACACGCACTTCTCTTTATTGTTCAGTTGGGTGATTACTCACAAAACAAACTGTTCCTAGTAAAGTGTTTCTGCTCTTTTATGATCTCCTTCGCTTCACTCTAGAGTGTTTTCCATCCATTCCTCATGGAACTTTGGACTTTCATAAAACCATGTTTACAGACAAAAAGGCTTATTTATTAGTCAGTTGTCCTCTCATGCACAACACATCCTCAGCTAGGGAAATATTGGCATCTATGAGGAATTATGAATTTGGTACATCTCGGCTTCGTTGACCAGCGCTCTCCCAAAGCAATACTGAACGGTTCATCATAAGGTGTTCTGAAGGAGCTCCATAAATCATTGAGCTATGAGCTCAGACATAGATACACACACACGCACACGCACATTCACATTCACTTACACACTCACACCCTTTCATTGTCTTATCGTTTAAATTTCTTGTCTATATCTCTCGCTATCTGGACACGGCCCTGACAGGGTGTTTTATATCGACCCGCTAATGAGTATTTAAGTGCTTGCTGTTATTGTTAGTTCTGTATGATAATGTGTGCGGTGTTGGCTGTCATAAAGGCAGCGGTTCTGTGAGAAGTAAAGCGCATTAGTAAAGCGCTGTATTCTTCCTTCATTAGAGGTCTTCTCTGCAAACAATGTCACTGGCAGAGCAGAGCATCTCACTTCAGCGTTTAGAGTAAGCTGTCTCATTGTTCTTGTTTAATTGTATCCAGTTCTATTGACAAAAACAATGTTATTGGAGTGGAGGTGGATATTCTGGATCTAATTAACTGCGATTGTTGTGCTTCAAAGCTCCGTCTGAAAGAATTCTGAAGACTTGACCTGGTTTTGTTTAGCATCATTGCATTGTGCTCTCTTCCCCCTCCATCCCTTAGCTTTTCTCTTTATTTTTATTTATGTTTTTGTTTGATTTTAAAATTTTTTGCATCTAAATTTTGCTTCAGCTTCCAAAGACCAAAAAGAAAAATCAGTTGTATCACCATCCGGGATAGACACTCAGCTCTCATCTTGCTTTAATATGTCTAACCACAAGCATATGTGAGACATGTTGCCTCTGGTTTTATCAATCTGAAGTTTAAGCGCATTCTTTTCAGGTCTTGTAACATTTGTGGTGAGGCATTTCAAAGAGTGCAGTCTGACGTTCCTCACTGTGCCCCCTCTCTTCATAAGTGAACATTTGGTGCTTGCAAAAAAAAAAAAAAAAAAAGGACAAAATGTGGTCCTCGTGCTTCACTTGAATTAAATGGTTTGCTGCCCAACCGTGCTTAAGATCCATCACTGATCCTGTGGGTTATATTTACCAGGCCCTTCATGGCTGCATACCATGAGTGATGATTATTTTTTTTTTTTAAATTAACCCTTGAAATGTTCCTTTTTTTTTTTTAAATAAGTTTATAAATATATATTATATTACATTTAAATTCCCCTTATTATGCTATTTTAAAGTCTCTCTCTAAACCCCTCTTTTCCTCAAGCCTACTCTGCTCTGATTGGTTGGATGGCCCAGTAAGTTATTAGTCTACCTCTTACAGTGCGTGTCAGAAATGAAACGCCCAATTGCAATATCTAAATTTCAGCGTCATCAATCCTTAGCAATTTACGCTATTGACATTAGGGCTGCCCCCTAATATTTGACTAATCGTTATTCCAGTAGAAGAGGCTTAGTCATATGTTAAAAAGTATTTATTATATATAAAAATTTTAACCCGCCAAAGTGGCTAGTAGGAGTGACCGCGTTACATGCCACTACTGAAATCCATCGGCATTTGGCGGGTTGGCGGGTGTTAATATCAAGCCCTGTATGTATAATGCAAGGCATCATATATATTAGGTACTTTTAATATAACACTCTCCCCTAGGTGCAACAATGGCATCTAACTTCAAACCTGTTTCTATCTGTAGATTCACCCCACCTCCCTCTGTGCTACTTGCTCCTTTTGTCACCACTCTACAGCCACCCAATTTACATTCCTGAAATAAAAGGCTTCTCACAATTGATTGTGTTTTCCACAATCTGACTGGAGTGCTGCTTTGATGTTGTTCGTGGAGTGCCTAAACACAAGGCTGTGTGTAGAGCAGTGTTTGCCTGTGGCCATTGATGAACAGTCCCTGCCTCTCCCCACAGGCTCACTGTTTGTTTGTATGAATTGCCTATGTAGCCACATCAGCTGCTTCCAGTCAAGCTACTATACAGTAAATAAACCCGCCGTCAATATTGAGCATCGGTGCTGTTGCCTCTTGCTGTGAGGTAGACTGCTTTTTTCCTTCGCTGTGGTAGTAAACAGTTCTGAATAGTGGCTTTTTCAATCAATAATGCTCACATGTATGTTCCTTGCTTCTTTTACTATTCTTATTGTGGGTTTTCTCAGTGTATGTGTATTTTTCGGTGAGAGGTGAGTTTGGTTGTGTGTGTGCGATCTGTAACTCTACACTGAGGTGCTGTGGCAGATTTCTCGTCCAAAGTTCTGATCTTAACCCATTTCAGGCCATAACTAAGATGTGTTCTCCAGTGAGTCTGGGCACAGAGTGCAAGAGTTTTTTTTTTTTTTTTTTTTTTTTTCCTTTTCATGCATGCATTTGTGTATAAAGGGTAATGTGTTTGTGTGTGCGTATGTTCGTGGTTTGACTTGCTTAGCTCAGTCCCACGCACTGTGGTCAGAATGGTTAGTATTTTTTTTCTGTAGGCCGAGGAAGTGTGTATATTGTTCCCACGCTAGAAGTTAAGGGTCCCGTGCTCCAGACAGGGGGCGCTGGCGGCCTCTGCACTCAGCTCTGACCCAGGCAGCACAGGAATGTTGGAAAAACGCTTTATGATACCAAGATGTTTGTAAACGAACAGCATGGTTAAGTAAACTTCAGTGATATGTTTGCCATGTGAAAAAGGAGTCACTATTTGGTTTTATTCTGTTTGAATACTTGGTTAGTTCACCCAAAACTTTGTCATTAATACTCACCTTCATGTCGTTTCACACCTGTAAGACCTTCGTTCATCTTCGGAACAGAAATTAAGATATTTTTGATGAAGTACGAGAGGTATACAAATCAAAAATAACAACTTTATTCAACAGTCTTCCCTGTCATTAACCTTACGCTGTTGCTGGAGTAAACGCAGTGAAGGCTTCCGTGTTTACGTCTGAATAATGAGTCGGCGTTCTGGCTTAGAACCTGGAAGCGCTGGATGTAAACAATGTATGAGAATGACACAGACGTTATTGTTGCATAAATTAGTTATTTTTGTTTTGTTTTTGCACACAAAAAGTATTTTCGTCACTTCATAACATTAAGGTTGAACCACTGCAGTCACGTCGACTGTTTTAATGATGTCTTTACTACCTTTTTGGACCTTGAAAGTGGTGATTATATTGCTGTCTGTGGACGAGTCATTTACCTCTTGGATTTCATCAAATATCTTAATTTGTGTTCCAAAGATGAACGAAGATCTTACGGGAGTGGAACGACATGAAGGTGAATACTTAATGACAGAATTTTATATATATTTTTATATTTTTTTTTTAATTCCCGATTTTTTTTAATGCCTTAAATGAACCTGTGTTTTCTTTCTATTATGAAACACAATCTGATGTTCAGTAGAATGTCCGTTTCTCTAAAATGAAAGTTGATTGTTATTGTATAATGGCAAGATCCAAGATAATATATATATATATATTTTTTTAATTAAAAACATAGTAAAACAGTAATATTATGCATCATTACTCTAGTCTTTAGTGTCACTTGATACTTCAGAAATCATTGTCGTATTCTGATTTGGTGCTCAAGAAGCATTTCTTATTATCAATGTTGAAAACAGTTGTGCTGCTTAATAGTTTTTGTGGAAACCGAGATGCTTTTTTTCAGGATTCTTTGATTAAATGGAAGGTTAAAAAAGCAGCATTTACTTGTTTACTAGTTTTTATGTGAATAATAGCCCATATTTTGATCTGTTCCTCACAGAAAGCTATTGTGTATAGTACACAAGTTGCAAATATTCTGAATTTGTGTTAACACTGTATTATAATGCTTTCATATTTTTTTGGAGCTTGGATTATAAATCACCATCTACTTGGATTTTATAGAAAAGATCTGCTTGGGCTTTCTGTATCACGTCATTTTGGTGTTCAGAGTTTAAATATTGGAATGCCATGAAGATGATTAAATAACACTTTTCATTTTTAGGTGAGCGGTCCCTTTAAGAGGCATCTCTCACAGGCACACACAAGGAAGATGCACGTGATTATGCTCTCAGGAGGTGTCACTCCACTGTTTACAAAAGCTTCAAAAGGCTGAAGACGAGCTGGAGTGAGAAACCGGTGCATTTGTTGTCGGGCAGCATCTTGAAGAGCCTCAACATGCCAGCCATCTCCAGCCTGAGCCTTTTGTTGCCAAGCGTGCAGAGCTCCTGTTGCTAAAGGAAGTACTTAAATGTGTAGTTATGTGAGATCCCTCCTCGCTGAAGCCGGCCCCCCGCTGCTTCTTCCTGCTCCTTGGCTGAATATGAAGTGTTGCTTGATGGGCTTTTCCCCTCTGACAGTGTCACAAGAGGAGTGACAGATCTGTGGGAGAGCTGACCCACCTCCCAGAGGAAGTGCTGGGAGCCGGGGGTGGCCCATTCAGTGCCCGAAGGCCACTCTCTTCTAATGGAACATGATAAGCTTTTCATGAGGCACTGTGCAGTGCTGCTTTTGTGCACCCACATCTCTGTCAGCTCGGCACATCAGTGTCGTCATCGCCTTGCTCTGAGTTCATGGGAACGTAAATTGTGTTATTGAGAGCCACACCTAGTTAAGGTTACCTTCCATGGCTTTCTTGTTTGGTATGTGTGAAAACAACAACTAGGCCTTGTTAATGACCGTGAATCCAGTCAGATTAAATTCATTTATTTTGGGATTTTTGTTACAGTATACCGATTACTGATAGATGGCCAACTGTAAGTATTAAGTTAACATTGTCATGAAATTTAAAATCTGTTTTGCAAATAGGCCTACATGGTGTTGATCCATCCATGTATTTTTCCTTTTTATAAAAATGTTTGACCTCATAAAGTTTGTCATAACTCATTTATATGGCGTCACCAGAAAATTTTTCTGGTGACGTATACTGGACTACTCATTTAGTCGGCTTAAGGGTGCGTTCACACTTGTCATGTTTGGTTCGATTAAAACGAACCCTGGTGTGATTGCTCAGTTAGTGCAGTTAGTTTGAACATATGTGAACACTGCCATCCGAAACCTGGTGCGCACCAAACAAACAGACCGAGACCTCTAAAAGAAGGGTCTCGGTCCTCTTCCAAACGAACTCTGGTGCGGTTCGATTGAGATATGAACGCAACACGGACCAAAGACAGGACGGGATGTCACAAGATACGATGCTACAAGTCAGCTGATTTGACGAAGCGGAAAGATCGGTGTATCCAAAATGAGTAGAGGGCAAACGTGGAGCAATGAGGAGGTAAAGTGCCTCATCAATATTTGGTCTGACGAGCATGTTTCAAAAATGGTAGAAAAAACGCACAAAAATGCTGAAGTAAAAATAACGAAATCACGAAAAATAACTTGATTTAACAGTTATCAAAGAAATGCAATTCTGATCATGTAAGTAATGTACTTTATTCTTTGATTTGAAAGGACATGATGTAAGCATACCTGGTTCTTCTCATCAAAGGACCTGTGTTGCCCATTAGTTGGTACAGACGACGGAACTGCCATCTCTTTGTAGCAGATCTTCATTTCTGCATAGAACGAAGGAAATCCTGGTGCTGTTTTGAATGTTTTGAACATTTTATGAGCTCTTCGTGAGTTCTCAGGTGGTAAAAATAAAACCAAATGTACACGCAGGTTGTGACCGTATCCCTATGCCTTTGGTTCGGTAACTTTAGGTTCGCTGTTAAAAATGCCAGTGTGAACGCGAAGTGCTCCAGGACTTTTTGGTCCAGACCAAACGAACCGAACTACAAGTGTGAACGCACCCTAAAACCCACCCCCTCACAATTGACTTCACAAGCTTGGATTCATTTTTTTTAACACAACGGCCACATGTTAAAAATCCAATCAAAAACTGATGAAATGGACCAAAGTAAATTTCTGAAATACAAGGAGTTATTGTACAAATTGTCTTAAGAGCTCCATGGAAATTGATACTTCAAATTGCGTGACTCATTAAGGAGAGGTGTGCTTCAGTATTAGACTATAGACTATATATTTATTTTCAAATGGATTAGTTTTATGGTCTGTTTATAAACCTTTTGTAACATCAAATTGGTAGTTGTGTGGACTGTCAATAGAGTGACAGAAATCTCTTAGATTTCATTTTAAATATCTTCATTTGTGTGTCGAAGCTGAACAAAAGTCTTAGGTGTTTGGAATGACATTTGGGGTGAATAATTGTAGTAATTAACTGACTTTTCCTTTTTTTTGTTTGGGTGAACAAACCCTTTAAATGAGGGACTAAATCCATATCTACAGTTTCAAATGTAAGAAACTAGAATATCAGGGACTAGTTTGTTTATATATAGATATACTAATGCCACTAAGCATTCGCCCAGAACACCCTAGCGACTGCATAGCAATGTTTTGGAAACCACCACAAAACCATTGTGTCATTGCAGACAAGAACCACTCACGTTTTTTTCAGGAAGTGCTAAGCTGGTTATTATTAGCATGAACAAAAACACTTAAATTTGGTACAAACATTTATCATCTTTGGCTATCTTTTTCTTAGTTAATTTTGAAATTAAGCCATTTTCTAAATAGCACTTTTTTTCAAATTCGAATTTTACCTTTTGTAAAAAAAAACCCCCATGTATATTAATGTGAATATTGGCTATTGCAATTGACATTCGCTTGAAATGTGTGTGTCTTTTTGCTAATCTGCAACACTAACAATGTGTAATAGGAGCACAGTAGAGACCACTTCTCTTAGGAGCTGCTGCGCCTAGATATGCTACATGAAAATACATGCATATAATACATGCACATGTGAGTTTGTATGTATATATGTATGCATGTGAGGTTTTTTATGTTAGCAGATATCAGTGTTGTGTGGAGAGGAGCTTGGTGTGTGTTTGGACTGCAGAGGCCATGGGAGGTCACGTCCTTCTGTGACTCAGACTATTTGCATGCTGTTAAAATCTGTTGAACACACAGGTTTGGGGTGGATGCTTTTCTCTGTAATCATGTCCAGTCATGGGGCAGTTAATTTGTTGCCTTTGTTTTGGGTCTTTTGTTTCTGTGTGTGCGCGAATGTCTGTACACGCTGAGAGATGCGTGCAGAAGTACAGTACACTCACACTTTCTCAGAAGGCTCACTGCCCTGCGGCACAAGGCTTCAAGTCCTCCATTTCCTGTTTATAGTGTCTGAGGTTTCCTGTTCTCGATGCATCGCCCACTGGGTGATCTTGCGATTGTACTCTGGACAAGGCCTGTGTTAAAAATAAAGCTCCCTTGTATCAGTCTTTCATCAAAAATCTTCCAATTTATGTCTATTTTATTTAATTCTGTTTGTACAGGCATAAAGTTTTTTTTTCTTGTCTTATGTAAGCTTTTTCCCCTCTCTTTTGTACTTTAGGTTTGAAGAGATAGTCAAGAAATTCAAGGTTGAATATCATGCTGGAGGTGCCACTCAGAACTCCGTAAAAGTCGCACAGGTTGGTGCTCAAAGCTGCAGCCAGTATTTAATGCATGCAGTGCTAGCAATGACAAGGTCATGAATTCCCAAGAAATGCATGAATGGATAAAATGTATAGCTTGAATGCAGTGTTGCTTTGGATTAAAAAAAAAACAAAAACATCTGCCAAATGCATAAGTGTAATACATCATGAACTGCTCCCACAGGTGGACAGGTTTTTTTGTACATCCTCTGTGGTCTAAAATACTCATCTAGGATGTCTGTAAAACCACAAAGAAAAAAAACACACACATATATATGCACATATACATATTATATATATATATATTGTGCGAGTGCATGATCATGTTATTCGCGCGTGTGTAACTGAACAACGCATCAGCAGCTGCTGCCGTCCGTAACCGTTTTGTTTTCAAAATGAACAAGTACATCATGAATCCATTTTCCAAACCGTGCTTGTGTCTTATCCTGAATCACTACGGTGCGCCTATAATAAGTGTTTATATTCGGACTATTTCAGACTGGGCTCGGCTGCGCTGCGGAGTATCACAGTACCTGCGTGACTCGTCGTAGACAAACAGAGAGAAGTAGTTCCGGCTACAATGTTCTTCCGCAAGACACATGCAGTTCTATTTATTAACCCTAGAAAGCGAACGTATACGGGCATTGCTCAATGATGATGAAACGCGCCAATTAGGAAATCAGCAAATTTAGGAATTAAGCCATATAAAAATGAAAAGGTCAATAGCTGAATACTTTAAAACAAAGATTGGAGGTCAAGGGTTCTGGTGGAAAGGACGAGCCATGCATACAGACACAACTGATGATGAGCGCACGGGTAGAAAGGCATTAAGTTACTTCAACAGCAATGGCTTAGACCAGAGTTCCTCAATAGGCCACGAGAGAAAAATGTTTGGCCTGCGCAAATGTCAAAAAGTGTTGTCTAGATAATGTATATAAGCACGTCTCTGTCGCGAAAATTCAAACGCAGCATCATTGCTTACGTTGTGTAACCGCTGGTGTGTTGAAAACGCTCGCGCTCCGCACCAGTGGACGCACAGTTAGTCTGTCAGCGACTCAAAAACTGACAAAATAGCAAAATAGATGACTCAAATGTGAATGGACTGAAAATTTTGGGTTTATTTTGTCTGACCAACCACAACAAAGAAAGAAAGTAAACTGTATGTGGGAAAGTATTGTGTTTGCTTTTATATTATTAGTTACAGAAAGGCAAACTAATGGCTAATATTTTCTCATTTACCTTCAACACAAAGTCTGTCCGTGTGAAATTAATTCGGACTTCAGTTCAGCTTCACTGGAAACGCGATCGAAATATATATATAATATATATATATATATATATAAATATATATTATATAAATAAATATAATATAAATATATATATTATATTATATTATATATATTATGGCTTTATATATATTCATTTAATTTTCATACTTTTCATATTTCTAATTTATTAATTATGAATTAAAATAAATATAAATTATACATATATCAGATTTATATCAGCCATCAGCCACTGTGATTTAATATATTTACCATTAAGACGACCATTCATCATGCATACATTGATTAAAATTGTTGTAAAACAAACAAACAAAAAAAAAGGTGCGACCAAATCATGTGCTGGTGCGACCAACTGAGAAAGTTGGTAGCACCAGTACAACCAGTGGAAAAGTTAGTCTGGAGCCCTGATATATATATGCAAAGACCGTAAATTCAACTAAGTACACAGAAGTATATAATAGAAAATTATGAAACATGTTTGATATGGGCAATTTGTCACTTTTGGTGGAGTTTTACCAGAGCTCTGGTTAATTTTTGGCCTTTGTGCCCATACACAAGTAAGGTTTTATAAAATCATCTAATTTCTGTCAGTATAATGTCAGGGGTAAGTACACAAAAATTATTTCACAGCTTAACTTTTGAAAACTTGCTGCATGCAGTGTATTTATCTTTTTTTTTTCCAATACATTTTACTCTAGTTTTGCAGGTTTATATTTGTTACATCAGACACAGCAAGATTTAGTGTTGGATGCATCTCCCTGATTTATAGCCCAAAAGAGAAACGGATATCTTAAGATCTTTTCAGCCCTTCACTTTTGCTGGCCTAGTTCGCAGCCATTCTTGGGTTAGAGCATTTCCAGAAAGTCTAAGTATTGTTTTTCCCTTTTTTCAAGCTCGTTCCAAGTATTCCCAAGACATGATGCTTCAAGTCTGAGTGGGATATTTTATTTGTGTGATATTGTTTAAGGGTAACAACAAAAATAATCTGAAATCCCTGATGGTCCAGTTGGGTGCTGTCACAGCAGAGAATGAGATCTACTTAAATTGCCTTGTTGCCCTCAGGGCCCAACTAGACTTGAGTTTGATACCTCCAGCGTATGTCCAGTACTGCTGTATACTTTTGCATGTAGCTGCAGACATCAACACTTTTAAGACCTCAGATACAGGAGTTATTTAGACATATATCATCTAAACAGACACATGGAATTTTCTGATGATCTCCAGATGATGCACAGCATCCAAATCTACAGATGCATTAGGCTGCAGAGGCTTTCACACGCAGTGCATCTATCACCATGAAATACAGACCTTGGTGTGTGATGAGGTAAGACCGTGGATAATCATTTGGGAATCTGCCAGTGCAAGCAAATGTGATTTCATTACTTTAGTGTCTGACTCCTTGTTTTGTCGGGCACATTTGTTATGACCCGAATGCAGCCCGAAAGGACTTAAAGAAATTATTCTTCATTTAAGTCTTTCTTTTTCTGCTGTGTTCCAACATTTATTTTGCTTAACAGGATTTGCTGTAAATGTCCTTGCGAGGATGTCTGCGCTGTCTTCCAGCTCTTCACCTGTCGTTGCAGATAACCGAGTCAGGGCGGTTAAAGTTGTGCCCATTTTAAGCGACGGTAGTTACGAAGGCTCCCAGTGATATGTGGGTTGTTAAGTAGCAGTTTGATCAGACAGCTCTTCAAAGCTGGCTCGCGTAAGAAGGGAAGCTTGATGCGGAACCAGGCCTCTGAGATTAACACATGGCAGCACCTGGAACGCCAGGAGCAATGCAACCTGTGTGTCTGTGTCACTGAAAACGAGGGCTTTCAAACGCAATGACATGGGCTGCCTTGTGTGCGTACATCAAAGCGCCCATGTGTAGATGAGGTGCTCCAATCGGAGGCTGTTCTCAGCCTCGGGCCCTGCGTGGCAGACGTGGGAGGGAGCATGTTCCGCTCCCAATACCTGACCAAGATGGGTAGACCATTTACACAAGAACAACCAGTCATTGGAGAGGCAGGGCTATCTTGCTCCTTCTGCATCACCTTTTCTCTCTTTTCCCCTGCTCTTCCTGAGACCATGAAATCAAACCAATCGCCACTTTTTTTGCGTACTGATCCTTTTTCCTTTCTCATTCTTTAAGTTGTACACTCCAGAAAAAAAACACACGCAGCAAAAACACATTCTCTAAAGCATTTTTCTTAAAGGTTCAGTCACTCATGAATGAAAAGTTCTGTCATCATTTACTTGTGTTCATGTATGACTTCTGTGAAAAACAAAAGTTGGAACACTGGCACTTTTAAGCTTCAAAATGACAAAAATATATATTCAAAGTCTTTTGAAGCCATTTGATAACTTTGTGTAAGAAACAGACCAAAATTTTAGTAGTTGTTCATTGAAAATCTACTAATCTGGTCTAGATCTCCTTCATAACAGTTGAGAGATGTCTGATTTGTTTATAATAATAATAATAATAATAATAATAATAATAAAAAAATAGGTTTATTCAGTTCTCAAAATCATTCTGAATAATTAATTTCACTAACCAGATTGATAATATAGGAATGAAACTTGAAGTTATTGTTTTACGATGCTTTTACATCATGTTTGAAATCTCTAGTCCCCCTTCATTGCATTTGCATGGAAAAGAACAACAAGCACATTCTTCAGAATTTCTCTTGTTGCACAGAAGAAAGTCATATGGGTTTGGACCAGCATAAGGGGGAATAAATGATGACAGAATATTTATTTTTTGTGAACCATCCCTTTAAGGCATTTCATTCTGTTACCACATACATTCCTCATCCTTCTATAAAGCCTAGGACGTCAATATAAATCTATTAATGGTTCAGCTCTAAGCCTCCCCGGATGGTTCTTTTGATGTGTCTGAATTGGTAAATTTGTGCAGGAGACACATCGTCTTATTCTGACAGGCACCACTCTGCCCCACAGGATTTTCACAGATGAAGACTCTCACCTGCAGAAAGTAACGATCTTCCATTCTCTTTATATAGCTCTGCAAAGAGAACGAACCAGCACTGCTCTACAGCCCCAGACATCAAAGCCGGGGCAGAGAATCACACTCTGCTCCACTGTATATACAATGTTCCCCAAGCATTCTTCTGCACTGTGATCCAAGACTCGGCTCCATTACATGTGCACCCCTGGTGTGGCCCCTTGAGCAACAGAGAGTTTGAGAGGGGAAGAGGCTGACACTTACCAACAGAGAGAGCAGTTGTTAGGTGCTGCCTCCATTGGGAGGTTAAATTACTCCGCTAGATCTCGGTAGGCCTACAGCTTTGAACAGTTGCCACTTTTAAGCAAATGCATATTGTTGCAGGAAGATATTTAGTCTTAATGAGGATGATTGTCTAAACTATTTTTGAAAGCAACCTCTAACATCTTAAGAGTAATTTAGTTGGTGTTTCAGCCTAAAAAAATAAATTACTTTCCAGATGACTTTCTTTACTCTGTGGAACACAAAAGAACATTCTCCATACAATGGAAGTCAATGGTCACCAAAACTGTGGTTACTAAAATTCTTCAAAATATCATCTATGTTCCATAGAAGAAAGTCATACATGAGAATAAGTAAATGATGAAAGAATTTTCAATTCTGGGTGAACTAAAGCAAGCAAAAGGATATCTTTGCTTCTGCAACATTTTTTTTCCTCAACTTCTGTTCTTTTTTTTCCATTTGTCACTGGCCTATGGTGCCTTCACAGACTCTTTTTCAAAGTGGTGAGGGGGCCCAACCTTGGACTCAAACCGGACTCTTTTATTGGAAACACATGTGCACTCTGTAGTTGGAACTCCTCTGTGAAGAAAATCACTTAGTTCTCTTCAGCACACAAAGGCCTTTCCCAGTTCATATTTTTTGCATGGAAACTTAAATTGGGGAAAAGCTGGTGCCTAGAACCAGACATCAGACTAGAAGACGAAACGTTCCATGACCTCATGTTTGACTTGACTGACTTCTTGGCTTTCCTTTGAAAAAAAGTCTCTTGCGTCCATCTGACCTTTCTTGATAAAGAGTTAATATATTTTTTGTCTTTCATGGAAGAACTAGTCTCAGTGGAAAGGGGAGTAAAATGGCAAATGTTACACGTGTATCAAACTTGGCAGGGGGAAACGTTTGGACGAAAGGAAATTTCAGTTGAAAAGAAAGGAAAGTTTGAAAGCTCTGAAGGCTCATGAGATTAACAAGACGCATACCAGGGAACACTAAACTCTATGGTGAATGGGCGCAACATCTGTATCCGATATTCAAAACAGAGAGAATGGAAGTAGTACATCTCAATAGCTCACTGTATGCGATTGAGGATTTAGATATGTGTGAGTGTAAAATCCTCCTCATTGTTCTGGATTTCTGCAGAGGGATTGTTTAATTTACTTTGAGCAGAGAGAGGGTTGTCTGATTAATGATTGCTAAATACCTGCAGGTTTTGGAGATGTGCAGTGCAGTGAGAAGATGAAAACAACTCCATTATGCATGCTCCTCCATTTCTCGACAGAAGTTTAATTGAATGTTAACATCTAAAAGCGCCAACTTCTCGGACAACTGCGCTGCCAAGAACAGTTTATTTCCTTCCTAAGTTGATGAAGGGTCACAGCCAATTAGGCGCCCTCAAAAAGAAAAGGGTAACAGACTCACCTTTGCATTCCTGGAGAGCAGTAGACTGGCATCCATTTCCGTATTTCACAGGAAGCGGTGCTTTTCTCGTGAGGCCAGAGCAGTTAGAGGTTACACCCAAATGCTGACGGTGAGCTTTAGCAGGATTCTTGTGAAATCACACCTTTCCTCTTCCTTCCACCCAAATGTTGTTTACTGCAAATGCGAAGGGGTGGAAACTGTAGACTGTACTGTTGTTGACTGCCCTGTCTGTGGCTGGAGCACATGTGCTGTGTCTCTGCTAATATTTCATCATTTGTGCCTCATAGGGAGTTGGAGAGCAGAGTAGATCATAACAGCTCTAATCTTTGGTTTGATCAGTCCACTGGCCTCCCAGCAGGGGCTCCCAATTCTCTTCAGGCCCTCTCGTTTATCAGAGTGCTCTTGTCTTATCTCAAGACCTCATAATCTAAAAGGGTAGGTGATACACCATTTCCCACACTGTTCTCGAACATTGGCTTTATTTATGTGACCTATAAATCCAGTCAGCATGGTTTCACTTAAAAAAAAAAAAAGAGATTCCAGCTTGTCTTATGCTCATGCATGTCTTGCATGTCTACATGCAATAAACATGCATGCGAAAATAGCCAAGGGTCATAAAGGTTAGCTAGTCATTTAGTGACAAACTAGGTTATCTAGATATTTTTTCCTTTATCTGTGTGTATGTACAGTATAACATAGTCCCCTTTGTTCAGGGACTCGTTATTCCATTTCTGTTCGTCAAATAGCTCTAAAACTTGTTCAGTATAATAATGTTGTTATTTGTCACTAAAACATTAGTAAATAAGTTACAGCACTTGAGCACCAAATTATCATATTAGAATGATTTCTGAAGGATCATGTGACACAGACGACTGGAGTAATGTTTGCTGAAAAATTCAGCTTTTCCATCACAGGAATAAATTACATTTTGAAATGTATTAATAGAAAACTGTTGCTTAAAACTGTGATAATATTTCACAATATTACTGTATTTTTAATCAAATAAATGTACCCATAAAAGAACATTCTTTCAAAAGCATACAAAAAAACCTTCTGGATAACATATATGTGTGTGGCTGTTAATGATTTTGTATTGTAAAAAACCTGTAGACATATTTGACTGTTCATTGTGTTTACTTTTTTCTGGCATGATGTTGTGTTTTTAGGCAACATGTCAAAAATAAAAAAACAGTTCAACTTTTAAAAGAACTAACAATGCGTTCTTTCCCATCCTGTTGTGCTTCGTCTTTGTTCCGAAACTAGTCTATAAGGTTTAGTTAAGACCAACTAGTTTTATTCAACTAGTCGTTCAAGCAACCCACTTGCTAGTTGAAAATATTTGACATTTTTTTGAAAATAGTTTGTTTGTACATCCCAAATTTAACAAAAAGATGTAAACTGATGCACTTAACATGTTAATTTCCCAAATAAACAACCAAAATAAATAATTTTTTTTCTTCTGTGATTACATTTTTGCACGCCAAAGGTGGCACGTGTGCCCAAGGTTACCAACCTCTGATTTAGTGGTTCAAGACGACATTTGTCATGACCTTGGAATTAGACCCTGGATAGCATTGTGACAGTGTGCCATTTACTGCCTCTGGTTCTGCATTCTCTGCACTGTGTAATTGTATGACATTTTATGTTACACGATATAGCATGGTGTTGTTACAAAGGCAGCAGAGATGAGTCAAGCCTAGGGACATTGTGGAAAGGTCAAAGTGAGTGGCACATGCATAGACGCCACGTGTATTTATAGATGCAGGCGTTCAGATGTGACAAATGGTGATGAACACAGAACTCTTAGATCCTTCCAGCACTTAGTGTTACGTGACATACTGAAGGTGACGCTTCCCCCGCATTATGAATAATGATTAACTGCAGGCAACCGCCAAGAAGGGCTTGGTGGGGAGAGATATAAATAGACTCTGTCTTTTGTTCATTTGCTTGCTATCACACTAAAGAAGGGGCTCAGACTGTAGGAGGAAGCAATGAGGCATGTGGGATATGGCAAAAAGGACCTTTTCTCACTGTTGCTAACAAAGCCATACTGTGCATGAGCATTTGCATGTACACACACACCCACAGAAGCACGTTCAGAATATGGTTGACCTTTCGTAAGCATGTGGCCTTAGTATCAATGAAAAACATACGTTTAGTTTGTGTGTGAGAAACGGCATTGAGCAGCTGCCTTGCTAATGCTTTGCAGAGCGATGGATATTGTTAATCAATGTTTATAATCTAAAGTTGCATGAAGATCTCACTTAACACTAAATGGACTATAAAGGATGTAGCAGAGGCTTGTGGTTTATGGTCTGCTGTAGCGTCCTGCCATGTTGGCAAAAAAGACTAAATGAAGCTTGAAAATGATATTGGTTAGTTATGCCAGTGGTTCACAACCTTTTTTTCTGTGGGCCGCACTATGGTCTAAGTGCACGTCTCACGGGACGCATATCACTTACACAGAACGTCGCCAATGAAAACCAATCCGATTTGATGTTATGGTATTGGCAGATAATATCATTATTATACGTAGATGTTGCACATACAGAAGAGGCTGTGTTTTCTGCTGGCACATACGGCATATACGATATTTTATTTCTGTCACATTGCAAAATCAACAAATATTACTGGCAACAAGTACTATAAGAAATTTGTTTTCGTTTCACAGTGTGTTGAAATGGCTGGCAGTGTGAGTTCTTCATATCAAAGTGGAACTCACCTGTTCAATAAACTCATTACACAAAGTCACACAACACTGAGTGCATTGTTACAATCTGACGATATCAAGCATTCCGTCACATCACAGTCCCTCGTGCATCATCCACCCTTTTTGTGAAGATCGTTGGTTCTACTTGTTGCATTCTTGACAGAAGTAGTGATGTGTTTTGTGAGCAACTCGTTCAAGCTGAATATTTACAATGAGTCCATTTACAAAATTGATCTTAATGATTTATTCATTTTTATTTTTTATATATATTCAATTGAACTGATCCATCTCAGTGATCATTTTGCAGCACTTAGCAGCTTTCTGGACAGAAGCGGGGAAAAGGTTTGGTTTGTACCTCTCATAAATCTATCATTGGAACTGATTTGGAATATAATGTAAGAGACGTATGTTTTTTTTTTGTTGTTTATGTGTTTTTTTTTTTTTTTGTGAGTCAGCAGCTGTATTGCAAGTAAAGAAATAGCTTTTAACACTGGAAAAAAATGATTGCTGCGATTGCTTATTGTAATGTTGTGATAAGTAATATGTTGTTTTAACTTAAAGTAACTGTTCCTTTTTGACTTAATTTTAAGTTTAGTTAACTTTAGTGAAGTAGGATATTTAAGTTTTGTCAACAAATTAAGTTTAAATTAGAACACAAATTCTGGCTTTGTTTTCCGTTTATCATAATACAGGTTTGGAACAGCTTGAAGCTGAGTAGCCAATGACAGAAATTTAATTTTTGGCTGAACTGTCCCTTTATGAACCCCCCCCTGGTCTATACATACCACTTGATTGGGAATTGCACTGATAGACTACTGTAAATATAAATAATAGGTTGTTAGAGTTGAAGTGCCTGAAGCTTAAAAAAGACCTTTGTAGTGTTTTAAATGACAGATTTATTAACAAAATTCAATAGGCTTTGATTTAAAACCAGATCCTATTTTTTTCAACATGAGCTTCTTGGGAATCAGTCAGTGGATTTAGTCAATGGCTTTACTGGTGGTGTGGTTGTAAATCTCGCCGCTCTCTGAATTAAATTGACTGCAGCTTTCTCAGGTCTTAATTAAAGCACTCATTCATTCAGTACTAAAACCGTGCGGTTCCTTGTGTGGTTTCACAATCAGCTCCATATCATGTGCCTACATATAAAATCAATGTCTTGACTAAACCACCGATAATATGCGGGATACAGTTCACAAGCTGTGGGCTGTATGGATTTCCATATTGCTTAATTTATAGAGCGCCATAAGCTGGCGGGGGTTTAACGGTGTGGATAGTGCCTCGTAAGTAAGCTTGTTGATTAATGTTATATACTCCAGGGAGACATCAGAAATTCATTTGAGACATGAAGCTCTGAACAATTTAGATCAAATGAGACATATAGACATAAACTGTGTGTTTAGGGGCCTGAGGGTGAAATACAAAACTCTTTTCTCATTCGCAAACAAATGTACTTCGAAATCCCTGCACTTTGCCGCTTTTATTTTTGGCTGCATTAGTCATTTGCTAGCTAAATTGCTACAGATCTCTTTGAGGACAAAGCTTACAGAGAGCACAGCCTGGTCCTGTCTGTCCTTTAGCACCGGCCTATCCTGGAGGATAAGGCGCTTTGTAGCCGTCCGCTCAGTATTCATGACACGCCACCTTGCTGAACACTGGGCCCCCAGTCCGTCTCATAACTGGAGCACTAACAAAGCTGTTCATTTGGCATCGTCACCGGATTCTGATATAGAACAGGCAGAGCTCTCGCTTAGTGTTTCTCTCTCAGCAAATCCTATTATCAGTGTTGTGTTTTTCCTTTCTTCCTAACTTAGGACATGGTCCAGGAAATTAGTCATTTCCTTCTAGTTTATTTGTCTACAATGGAGCACAACACTAGTGTCCTTTTTTTTTTTTTTTTTTTTTTGATGAAGATCTGAAAAGTAGTGTTATGTTTTTCCCCTAGCATCATTACAGCTAAACCACGGCTCTTACTTGCATGCCCAATGGTCCAATAACTACGTTTTTGGTTCTGAGCAACTCTATTGGTAAGTAGCACATCAGACTTCCCAGATCCATCCAAAATTCCCTTAAGTCAAGTGAAAGATCTTGGGCAGTAGCGCAAAGGCTAGCTGGACTACACGAAAAGATGCTTTGGCCTTTTAAGCTTCTGTTCATTCCCCCGCCAGCCCCTGATTCACTCTCCTGTTTATATTTGCTCTACTGGAGTCTTAATGCGGTCCTGAGGAAGCATCCAGATAAAAATCGATGACAGATGTGACCAAGAGAAAGAACAGCAATTACATGGAAAGTCAACTTTTAGGGTCGTCATTCTCTCTTCCCCAGGTGTCTTCTGTCTTACTGTCTTTTACTTGCTTATTTTAATGTTTCATAGTCTGGAGCAAAGATGTTTTCTCTAGGGAAGCAAGGGAGGCAGTGCATCACTAAAAAAAGTTTGAAGAAATAATCGACGGTACAAAAATAAAACAACAATGTATTTCTCTTGCCTCTTTTGAGATTGTTGCATTCTGAGGTGGCAACAGGCAATCTTCGCAAATGGGTGAAACTGTTGGAAAAGGGCCGCTATTAGCAACCCAGTGGATAGTAAACAACTCACTCACTTGGACATCATCACTTTCTGTCATGAATGGAGTTAAAATTTCATGAAATGATGAGTAATCTGTTAGTGATTCAGGTTGACACCTGTGGCGTTTATGACTAATGCAGGGTTATTATGGTCATGGAAATCCTGGAAATATCAGGGAATTTTAGTATTATAGTTTCCAGGCCTGGAAAAGGAAAATGAATAAAATCTCAAGTTATGGAAATCTCTATTGAAAATGAATTGTTCAAGTTATGCTCAGCTCAAAGATATTTTGTTGGTGAGAAATCGCACTTTGTGTGTAATCACTATGTATTTACAAATGGTTTTGAAAAATCTTATGCACTTATCGCAAATGGTTGGAAAAGTAACGTCTTGAGCACTTTATTGTCATGCTTGCATACTCCTCAAGGTTGTTGTATTAATTTAAATACATAGTTATAGAGGAAAAATGTCATCTATTCGTGCAGATGACCAGTATTTTATGTAAAATAAAAATGAAAAGATTCACATTCATCAAGGACAAATTAAACTGGCTGCTAAAAACACACACACACACACACACACACACACAAACACATCAATTGCACACAAACACATTAATAGCACACAGAGATTGGAGGTCACGCTGCACACACACAGAAACATTTAGGTGCACAGAAACTTGTCAACACTCCCCTGTGACTTTTATTAATAAAATAGCTTCGCTACTGAATCGCTATATTATATTTCTCATCATCTCACACCTTTATTGTTAATAGAGAGACGCTGTAATTCACACTCATCTCTCATTTCTGTCTTTGCATCTTTGCCTCCACGTCGTGCATTAAAATTGTTTAATGCACAGCTAGCCGTGGATTATCCCTTGCATATGTATAATTATATTTTACTTGAATTTTGTTTATAATATGCTACTTATGTTTATAAATAGTGTAATATAATCAGTATAAAATAAGTAAAATATGCTTATTATATTACAGTAGCTCTCTATTATTCTCTACACTATTATTGTAGCGTAACCAGTTAAAGAAGTCACCATTCGTCACTGATAGATCGATTTTTAGTATTTTTTTTTTTGAAGCAGTGCAAAAATGTTTAATAATGCATCATGTGGCATTGTCACAATTAAGATAGAAAGTGAGAGATTTTGAAATGGAAGAACTCACAAACACCAACACATACTGACAACAGCTGGAGCAAGGCAGAGAAAAACGGGTTATATAAATTTTAGATGACGAACGCATCCTTGTATCTGGTAGTGTCAGTACTAGTCTTTTCTTGTTCTGTTTCACTTCCCAAAATGACAGTATTGGAGGAGTGTATAGAGAAGATGGAGAGTCTTAAGTGTTGAGTGACTGTGAAAAATGAATGGGGGGAAATGACAGGAGCCTGGTGACACACAGCAGGTGACAGACAAGATACTAACATTCTGCTTCTTACCATTGCATGCTCGCTCAAGCTCCCTGCAGAGCTGCAGCCTGCCTTACCGCGCTGGGCTTTTGGATGATAGAGCTCATAGGATGCCACTAAACCAAAAAAGTCTGCCAAATGGCGTGGAATCGAAATCTTTCCACTCTCCTTCCAGCCAGAACATTTTGTTTTTCTGTTCTGAAGTCGTGATCTGAAAAATGTCCTCTGTTCTTTCACAGTTATGTCAGGAATATTTGGGTCATTAAGAAGAAGTGTGAGAATGTGAACGTCTTTCGTATCCTAAATGCTCAACTTCCTTCCTTTTGAGAGCTTGACTCAAGTTTGTAAGGCAGTTTCATAGTTCCCATATCAATTTCGTCCCATGTCAGTTCACGGTCAAACCAACCTTTAGTGGCGTTAAAGTTGTTGTCATGTTCAAAGAGAATGGAGATGTTAAAAAACATCTCAGCTTGTAACGATTATTTGACGGATTCAGGTATTCTTATTGAAAATTTTGATGTACATTGAGTTGTGATTTCGTGATTCGTTCTACTAGGTATTAAAGCACAGTGAAGGATGAGGTTAGGTAAAGCTATGTGCTGTCGCACAATATTATTGTGAACTGGATGATAGAAACACAATCCTTTAGCTTGCTTCTAGATATGATTATAAAGCAAGTGATCTTTGGTTGTTTATTCTAACACTGGACAGTTGAGTAGCAGATGTTATAAAGTCTTTGCTTAGAAGTTCATCAAAGAGGCCCCTGCTTTCCCAAGATGACAGGAGAATGTGCCTCCCCACTAAAAAGACAGAATGAATTTGGCCTGTCCAGAAATGAGCTGTTCTTACAGCAAAATTAGAAGCAGGCAGGTTCCAAGAGCAAAGCTGGCAAGAGTCACGATGTCTCCGTGTTATTGAGAGGACCACCAGGGATGGATTTTTCAGTCTGTTTTTAATCGCTGTAATATTCTCTGTAAAAGAACTGGCTGGAGGCTGCAATTTACTGCTGCATTGTTACAGATCAGTTTCTGCTTGTCATTAAGTGTGCCCAAACAAATCGCAAATCTGTAGACTTTTTAAAAAATCTCTTTAATTTTTTTTTAATTTTTTAAAGTTTGCGTCATTAGTTACATTACTGCCTGTTCTTTCATATAGAAATGTCTGATGACCTTCCTTGATATGGTTCAAAAGATTGTTTAGATTGTGTGAGTCACTGTCTGCCTGTCTAGTTAGATATATATAGATGGATGAATCTATTTGAAATTATCTCCTCAGATTTATTTAAAATATTATATTTCACAATATAGTTTTTTTTGATCAGATAAATGCAACCTTGTTGAGCATAAGAAACTTTTCAAAAACAAAAACTTACTGACATCAAACTTTTGAACAGTAGTATGAAAATAAGAACATATTTAAAAACACTAGTAATTTAATAATGCTGTTAGGTTTTTTTTTATATTAATTTATTGCTCTCGCAAATTCTTTAGGCCTTTGGTTGTTTAAAACTGTTTATTCTTTACATTGTTTATACTGCTGTTATTCTGGCCTTAGAACTGAATACTTAGAATACTTAGAACTGTTTCTTTTAAATCTACAGTATCTTTCTTATGGTCTTTTAAAGTTTTATTTAGAAATAGCTTATATATAATTTCTTGTTCCACAGTCCTTGTGTTGATGTAGACAAAATATTTCACATCCTTTGTACCACTGGGTACCATTGTGTATATGACAAATACAACATGAAACTTGACTTTGTTCCACGTTGTTGAAAAGGGCTCTATCTTTTACAAAGTGGCACCAGTGGCTGAAGAAAACGACTGTCTATCCTTGCTTTGAAAAGTGATCTTGAAGCCACAGGAATGTTCAAATATTCTCCATCTACACCAGAATCCCTGAAGTGAAGCACTTCCTGGCCAGTGTTTTCGGCATGAGTTGAGAATGACCGCTTCACAGCATGCTCTGTGATGGCTTTGGGATCCAGCCGTGGCTGTATTTCCTCAGATGAGCATCCCGTGTCAGTTCCGCTGTCACCGTCCGCCTGTCCACTGTCACATGCCTCACATCTCCCAGAATTACTGCACACACCTGTACACAGTGATTTACAGCTTTGGCAGTCTGCGCTCTCTCCAGAGAACATCATTTTCTGAAAATTTGTACCAAACTCGGATGATGTTCAATTTTTCATGGTACATTAATTTTTTCAGCATTTATAAATATCTAATTTTAGTTCTTTTAGAACATTTTAATTGCCTAAAATCAGTCTTTCGTTGCGATTATCTATTTATAACTTTTCAAATCTTAAATGAATACTGTAGTTCCCCAAAAAGTGAATATTGTCATCATGTACTTATCCCCAATGTTGTTCCAAACCTATATGACTGTGTTCTGTGGAACATATAAAAGAAGATATTTTGAGTGTCTCAATGTTTTTTGTCCATATAATGAAAGTGAGTGAGTGAGGAAGGAAGAAATTCATAACAACGTAAGGGTGAGTACATGGTAACAGAATATATGGTGAACCATCTCTCTAAGGCTGGTTTAGGAATTATATATTGGAGATTATAAGCCACATTTCACCCCAGAAATAATATTATTTCCATATGACATTGAAAAGTTTATTTTTCCGACCTGACTGCTTGCAGC
Organism: Zacco platypus; assembly: GCA_038088235.1. Lineage (NCBI taxonomy): Eukaryota > Metazoa > Chordata > Actinopteri > Cypriniformes > Xenocyprididae > Zacco > Zacco platypus. Next base: position 13,052,682 of record CM076078.1, on the reverse strand, counting down.
AGCAAACAAGATGGCTGCCAGAGTCTTCAGACTCCTTCAGAGCATAAACTGTCAAGGTAATTGCAAGTTTTATAGAAATGTTGCTCCTGTATGCCATTAACCTGTGAAGTGATCCATGCTGCCATTGTTTTGATTGGTATCATCCCAGGCAATAAAGGCTAAGTTTCCACTGCCAATTAGATGTTTAAAATCCCACTGTTAGCTTTATTTTATTTTTTTTTTAATCCATAATAACCCAGCTTGTCTGTCTAGGCCGGTTTATAGTATAGTGGTGCTGTTAAATTCATGCCTTGTTAGCTTGCACTAATAAACACAGCTAACGTCATGCTGATTTACCTGTCGACTGGTACGTCTCGCTCACGACTCTGACTCATCATTAACATACCATTTGTATTAACAGTAATTTGTCTTGTGAATGATGGTTGGTGTTTTACTCATCTAATTACTGTTAATGGTTATTAATGAAAGAATGTATTGATGTGCATGATTGATTAAATAATTAGTTAGCTTTCATATTTCTGATCGGCTGCTGACGTCGTTTAGTTACAGAAATGCTTCATTTTGTGTCACTCATGGACTGTCATTGAAACCGATACCAAACTTTCCAAAATTTGCTGGAATGTACTTCTTTTTCAGAATATCTTCTTGTTAGAAATGAGAAGAAAGGGTCGGACAAATTAATTGCTCTCCCCTTAGCCATTTACTCTATTTGTAGATGTTGGCATCCCAGCGTACAGTGTAGCATGGACGTACGTGCCCAGGGATATTACAGTACTGAGGAGGAGTTGTCTTACATGCTGCTTCTGGCTTCCCATAGAGACGGCCCTCCAAACTCAAACCTAATTAAAGTGAAGGCAGTGCGCTTTACAACGCTCTCCATAATTCATAAAAATCGGCATGCCGCTCGGGGAGAGCCTGCCATGCTTTCTGGGATTTTTGACGACCTGTGTTTGTCTAAGTGACAGGAGGAGGGAGAGAGGGGGGGCAAGAAATTAGACTGGAATTAGCATTGCAATAGCTGTAGCCGTGTGCGAACACAGGAGCATCTCCTGCATGCTCTTGAAAAGAAAAGGAAGGTCGTATTTTGATTGGCGGTTGAGATTGGTGAGGTGCAGCTGTGCTGAGATCAGTGCCAGAGCATCTCTGGAGACCTCCAGGAGGTCTGCTGAGGAAGCAGGTCACCCCATGACAAGCTGCAATTGCAACTATATTTGTCTTTAAAAAGGGAGTGTGTGAGAAAGAGAAATGGTAGAGTGTACCCTGAACAGGTGTTACTGTGTTGTCTCGTTGTTTTGATGTATTGCCTTTGCTGTACAGAGCTGCTTCTGTACCTGCTTTGCCTCCCACAAGAGCTGCTGTTTAGTTGCTTGTAAGGGTCTGGGGGTCTCAGTCCAGGCTTGTTGCCTGATTGCCTTTTTTTAGCATGTTATGTGCAATGCTCGAAGTACAAAAAATAGGTTTGCTTTGTGTATGTTTTAGGGCTGCTAAGGTTACTTCATTTTAACAATGTGTTAAATACAAGTAGTTAAAATCATGTGAATTGCTGATTACATCTCATTTTACTTCTGTAATGCGATATATTTCCAGGTGAAACAAGTGATGAGGATTTTATCAATCAAGAATTTGTTGGGTGGTGAAAATTGACCTTTACAAACCAAATAGCTTATCCAATAGCTCGCAAAGTCTAAATGACAGAAAAGGTGCTTCAGAGGAACAACAAATTATTACTTTTTGATTTAAGAATTACAAAGAAAAACATACACAGATAATTAAGGCTGCAGGCATGCATTAAGAAAATAAATGGGGCCAATTTAGATTGCATATTAAGTTAATTAGATAATAACTCTCTTTATCCAATTCAAACTGTTCCTTGTCATTTCCGAGTAATTAAAGGGCTGGTTCACCCAAAAATTAAATTTCTGTCATTAATTACTCACCCTCATGTCGTTCCAAACCTGTAAGAGCTTCGCTCCTCTTCGGAACACAAATTTGATGAAATCCAAGTTTTTTTGTTTTTTTTTATCCCCCATAGAGAATAAAAAAATAACCACATTCAAGGACCAGAAAGGTAGTAAAGACATCGCTAAAATAGTCAACGTGACTACAGTGTTTCAACCTTAATGTTATGAATCGATGAAAATATTTTTGTGTGTGAAAACAAAACAAAGATAACGACTTTATTCAACAGTTTACTCTCTAACCTGTCATTCTCCTATGCTGTTTACATTCTACAGAGGGTGCAGGCCTCTGTGTTCTACATCAGAATGCCGGCTTTTTATTGGCCGACGCCGTTCTTGTGAGTTGCATGACGCATGCATGTGATGCTGACGCCGGAGCCAGCCAATGAGTCGGCGTTCTGATGTAGAACGCGGAAGCCTGCGCTGTCTATCCAGCGTAAACGGCATAGGAGAATGACAGGGTAGAGAAGAGATTATTTTTCTAAAGATACAAGGACCTTTATCATAGCTACGCAATCTATATAATGGGGGGCTGTAACTTAATCCATTTGGGAGTTTGTATATGTTTTATTTTTTGAATATATTTATGCTAGGAAACAGTGGTTTGTTTTGGTGCTGGGCTACTATAGTGAACAATCAGAACTTTGTGGTGATTTCTGACATAAAGTCTTTTAAGAATATTGAAGGATTTTGTTTGATACATACGGACTTAGGCTTGTTAGTCTTTGTCTGGTTGGAGTGACAGGACTCCCTTGTCTAGCAGGGACAAATAAGTGAGTGTATATATTCATAATACTGCTTACAGCTGAGTAAACCCCACTTCAAGCACTGTCTGTGCATTTGCTTTGTGCAAGCCTCCAGTAAATTAACCCCTGTTGTAGATTAACTCAGTATAAACTAGACCAAAATAACCTTAAATTGGCCCATGATTCTGTTGTTCATTATGGCTTACTAAATCTGTTCAACAGCCAAACGTTTTACTTTGCAGTTTAAGTCATTCTGATACACATGCTCTTCAAAATTTTTGCTAGACTGATGGTGGGATAAAGTATAAATGTATGATTGAATTCCTACTCTGATCTTAATATTTATGCACTGAACTGTTAAGAGTATTATTTGTAAGAGCAATCTAATAATCATTTGTGATCTCAGTAGTCGTGACAGCTAATCTTCACATTATGCAGCTGGTAGCGTGTGTATTTATTTTGGAGGTGGGTGTAGTTTCTTCATGCCAGTCATGAGTGCTGGTGGAGCAGCCGTGGATTCCTGCGGTGGACAGCTGTTTGTTATTCTTCTGTACTGCTCTTTAAGGAGCGGCGGGAGGTAGAGATGTGGGCTCTAATCATTAGCACATTAGCCTAACACAAATACTCTTGTGTGGTTGTGTATGAGAGCACGAGAGAGATTAAATCATTAGAGATTTGCTTGCTGCTTTTCTTAAGCAGTATTAATGAATGAGACCCCTTGATTATAGCTTATATTAGCAGTGCAGTGCAGAGTAGTAAACTTGGGCCGGGGGTTTTGAAGAAGCTGTGTTGTTGGGCAGTGCCCCGAGGCTTCCGCCACGCTGGGAAGGGGCCGCTCGTAGCCGGATTTGCCACTGGTAAACACAGTATATCATGCTTTTGACTGAGAAATAAAAGTGATGGGATTCGACTCAATAATTAATCCTGACCTTGATTCGTGTCGAATGCACAGTGTGCTAAAAGGAGGACAAAAGGAAAAGAGCATCCATTGAAGAAAAGCAACAGTGAAATCATTTTAATTGACTAGGATAGTCGCTCAGCAGGGGGATTCAAGACGCTTGGTAATTTTCTTTGTTTGTTTGTGAAATCGCATCCCCCTTTGAGTCCGTATTGTTCATTACTGGTCCGAATTGTGCTGTGGAGCGGGAGGCTCCTTAGATGAATATTTCATGATGGGCTGCGAAAATTTGCAAAGTAAAATTTGGCCTGACAAGAAATGATGGCCCACAAGGTCATCATTGAAATAATATTTAACAAGTAGTTGTATTACTGCAGCTGTGGCTCTTCATTTTGTTTTTGAATCTGAAGTGGAGAATTTGTTTGTCTGTGGAAAGGAAAAAAAACAGTCTTCGATTTTAATTTTCAGTCTAGGCCACGCAAATTACATTCAACAGTACAATTGAATAAATTGAATACAAAGATTTCCATGGGCAATTGAAAGTATGACCTTCATAAATGCAGCTATCAGTAAAGCGTGTAGCATAACTATTACATTGAAAATATCAAACTTCTCCTTTTTATTCACTTCCTTTGTTATGCTTCACTGTCATTGTTTGAATACATTTTCTCAGACAGTCGTTTTAAAACTAATAGATTTTTTTGTGCCCATTGAGTGCTCACAAGAATTATATTGATTTCTGTGAACATGCCAGATTCAAGAAGAATTTGAGTTACCCAAGTTTTAAAGCCTCTGCCAGTCGGCTCAAGTAGTTAAAATTTGGACAGCTAGCGGCTTCGCCATTCCCAGGTGTCCGGGATCATTTCTCCAGCTCCCAAAAGTGTCGAAAAGGGAAAAGAAGAGGGGAGCAGCATAGCCTCGTAGGTGTTTGCGCAGCGCTACCGCTGCGTTTCACTCGACTTGCCAAAGCTAACAGGGGCTGGATGTGGAGAGGCAAATTTGCCAGCGTTAACTCGGATAAACGAGCTTTTCATCCAAAGACGACCTTCTCGTCATAATCTTAGGCAGGGCTGTCAGGGCCTGGCCCCTCTCTTCCTGGATCTCTCACCCAGGTTTTTAACAGAAACCCAGGGGTCTGAGAGACTGGTTGAAGGGGTGGGTGGAGTGGGGTGGGGGGTGATGCGTTTTTTTGTTTGTTTGTTTGTTTTTTTGGGGGGTGGGGGACGGGAGGCTGGTGAGGTATGTAGAGTCGAGTGAAAAGAATGGAGACCTGGAATGATCTGCATTTAAGGTGCCACTGCTCAATAAATCAATTGTGGGCCTCAAGGACGATGGGATAATTGAATTGTTTTGGTATGGTTGTCCTGAAGTAAAATGTGCGTTAAATGTCTCTCATCCACTGTCTGTCTTTCTTTCTCTCTGCTTTTTTCTTCTTTTTTCCTTTTGCTGGGTGGGGTGGAAGGGCTGAAATCGGATCCAGCAGTTGGCTTCGGGGAAGCTTCTTTTGGCCCGTAACGCTGGGACCTGCGGGAGCCATTATAAAGCAGAACTCACATTTTTGCATTTTCAGATGGATTTAACTGTAGGGCTCAGTCCCCAGCGCTGACCCTCTTAACATTCTGCCTTGTCTGGGAACGCGTAGAGTGGGCCAACCTTTACAGGCTCCGTCGCTGCTCTGGAGTAAGAGGTGTTGCGTTTGGCAAGCGAAGAGGGCTTTTGAGAGACGGCTTTATAGGCGCAGAAATACATCTGCCACGGTCCTTAGTGTGTCTATTATTCTATAGTGCATTAATGGTCTGGAGAGGAATCATTTCCTGAGTGTAGTTAACTACATGCTTAGAGAAACCCTACCCAAAGCTGGGGATTGAGAGGACCTAATGGCCTAGTTCCCAGCCCTGGCTGTTCTCCTCAGGTTCTGTTACAATACAGTTACAGTCTGCCCAGTCAGAATGGCCTTGATTTATCACCTTGATTAGATTTATGGCGCACAACGCGAAGTAAAACAACCCACTTGCCCTCCGTTCCAAAGCATATAGCGTGTGAGACCCTTCCGTGATTTGAACCCTTGCTTAACCCTGTTCTGGCTACAAAGTCTTCAAGGAACCACAAACCTTAATTACGGGGTTGGCTACGCTTTTGAGGTTTGCATAGCTATCAGTACAAATTAGCAGAGATAAAATCATGTTTTTATAGGATTTCGTAGCGCATTACAAGGTTTGTCTAAGAAGGTCACAAATCACGGCTTCTTCTCAATCAAGATCTTTTTAACACTGAGAAGCTATTGTTTGAAAAGAAAACAGGGAGCACTGATTGCTTCAGTTATCAATACACAGAATGTTGAGTTGCACCGCTGCATGTATGAAGACAATCAGCCTTGAGAATCCTAGTTTGTTTAATTAAATTCACAGTTTGAGAAAAAAATTACCAAGCTTTTCTGTGCAGAATGTGGTGTAAATGTTTTTATCCATTCCATTGAGCATTGAACTGGCAGTGTGTGGTGAAGGTGGCAACTACTGAGTTTTCAAAGAGATTGAATATAGCAATTATACTGCAGTATATCCAGCAAGTGATTTTTAAAAAACAAACGCAAAGTGCAAAAAAAAAGTATAGTCTGGCTTTCAAATTTTTCCAGATGGGTTTCAAGTCTGGACAGCTTTTTTATTTAGAATGCCATCAATATAGTGACATCCTGCCATGCACGTCTGCAGTGTTAAAATGTCATTTGGAATTGAATTGAGAATGATCTTAAGATTCCAATTCAGTTCCTGAATTGGAATTGTGGTAACAAACAGGATCCACAATTGCAATTTAAATTTAAACGCGTAGATTTAAAATGAATTGAAATTCAAATACATTCACGTCAGTGATAGAAGCACGCATAGATAGATATGTTGTGAAATACTTTTTGAAATTTGTATCGGAGCTAAACATTTCATCATAAATAACTAATAAGGTAAAAGGACCTGGTGTGATATTTATTTATTTTTTTATTTTTATTTTTTTAGAATGCATTACCTGTTTTGATTTTATTAAAATTATAACTATAATGAAGCAATAGATTCTTTTCTTTCTGTCATTCAATTTCCTATAGATATGGCCATTTCAAGGGAACAAAATCTTAAATTCTTTAATACCCTAATTAGAACTGAAGAACTTATTACCTTTTGGTTTGAGGTCATGATGCTTCAAAAATATATATACACACGTGTGTATATGTATATATGTATATATATATGTGTATATATGTGTGTGTGTATGTACATGTTTGTGTTTGATCATTTACTGCATATATTATATTATATTAATATTTAGATTTGTTATTATATTATAAATTATTTCAAGTAAAAAATTATAAGGTTGCATGGGTCAAAAATATTGAAAACAAACATTTTTATTTTCATTTATTTAGTGTGTGTGTGTGTGTGTGTGTGTGTGTGTGTGTGTGTGTGTGTGCGCGTGTGTGCGCGTGTGTGCGCGTGTGTGCGCGTGTGTGCGCGTGTGTGCGCGTGTGTGCGCGTGCGTGCGCGTGCGTGCGCATGCTTGTGGCCGGTGAAAATCTGGGCAGGGCAAGTAAAAATTTGAACCACTGGGAACCTTCCAGCAGGAATAATTAAATAATGATATACATTGTTTGTATGGAGCTTAAATTTTGTCCCGTTTAACACAGTAACCATACTCCAGAGCATCAGGGCCTGCTGTCTGCAGGCTCTACCCATACTGTTGCACTTAAAGGGGGCAATCGAGACAGCTTGCTTTATGGTTTGGTAATAGCACCCTTATTTTTCACAGGAGTTGGGCTTTTTTATTTATCAGTCCAGTATTTATGGAGATTAATGAAGAAGAGTTGGGCCGGCTCTGCTGTAGTGGAGTGAGGAATCTGGAGTGCTGTCGGTCTCGTAAATCAGACACTCCGCACTCGCTCATGTCTCAAACAGTCATCTCAGCCGCCAGATATGAGTCTTACGGCTCTCCATTAAACTCCCGCAGATGTTTCCAGGCCTGGCGGGGGGGTCGAGCGGGGGGTGAGATTATGTTGCTCACAGCAGAGACATGTAATCGCATACACACAGCTGCTAGTCGTTTCTTAATGTTGTAGCTGCTCAACACTTTATTTTTACACCGATCCACACTTTTCTCTTAGAGTCCCTTGTATCTGTTAATATCGTTTTAAAAAAAAAAAAAAAAAATGCTATAACCTTCTGTCTGTCATCTATTTTTAAGTTGTCAAAATGTATGCAATAATTGTAATCAAAACATCTGTGTTGTTTATTGCTTTTGTTTATTTATTTATTTATTTATTTATTTTTATCACTGCTTATCAGTTTAGCAACCTACACAAAGAGACACACGGTCCTCTCTTGTCAATTCACCATTCAATTAGATGAGTATTAATGGTGAACAAAATAAAAACAGGATTCATATTCACCTTTGCATTTAAAAAATGCATTAATTAACTTGGGTTTTCAATTTTCTCCTGGCTTGTTTTCATTCTTTGGATAAATTGATAATTTCCTGTCATGTTCTTGTCAGGCTGTGAGGGGTGTAAAACTGGCTTTTGTTGCTTTGCAAACCCTTGCGGTACTGTGGGGTCAAAGGCCACTCGGCAATGCCTCTGATCCCGTAGCTCAGTTTGAATGGAGCGCTGCCTGCAGCATTTGAAAGGCTCTTTCTTTCTCGGAGAAGGGCGAGGGGGGTCAATTTGTGCCGATAAAAGAACACAATGCAACAGAGCAATGAACAGCCCTGTCAAACAGGGGAGTTTATTAACACGCCATGAATTGCTCTAGAGTGGTTCCTGGTCTTCTGTTTCAGAATCAAGCTGCAGGGCTTGGGAAAGACAAACAGGAGCTCAATGAATCTGTTTGGTGTTCAAGCCCCGAGCCACTAATACCATCATACACACAATTTTTGAAACCTTTTACGGTAGTTTATTTGCTGTCAGTTAACATTGAGTTTGATGCAGACACACAGAGGCCACTCACTCACTGGGTGGTGTGTTTGTGTGTCTCTCTGTCACAGCATTAATAAGCATGATACATGCATGAATACACATTGCATTATGGAGATCAGTGTTAATATATTTTAATAGCAGATTATACAGTAGTATAGGTAGGTACACTATGTATTGTGTACAGTAGGGTTGGACAATATATCAATACAAGAATGTATGTCTCATTTGTCTGCTATTTAATGGTATGTATTTATTTAACATGCATCTTATTCAAAATTCATTCACCTGAAATGGTTTAAAACACAAAAAAGCCACAAAAAAATTAATTGAATTTGACTTTTGGATCGATTCATTTACACGGTTTAATCTGATTCCTAAAATAAATCTAACTTACCGACTACTAATGATCGTCTATAGGCAACTTAATGGACAAATTCAAAAAAAGCATATAAGCATAATATTGTGGATATTTCAGTATATCACCCAGCCCTTATGCACATTAGTACTTACATTTTAATATTTTTTTGTACTTGAAAATAATTTGCATCGCTTTTATGCTGTTCTGTATTTGAGTTTTCGTTGACTTTTCACTGGAAAAAGTGCAAAAAGAACATTCTGCCTAACATCTCTTTCTGTGCTTCATGGTAGAAAGTCATGGATCAAAGTGAGGGTGAGAAAAATCTAGTTCACCACAAAAATGATTGTTGTGTAGTTTTTAAAGACACGTACACATTCTCATTCACCTCTCTGTCTACCCCTGCCCTGTTTCTCACATACTCTTTCTCACACACCCCCCCCCACCACGTATTTGTTCTAGCACTATGTCCCAGTACGCCACTGATCTTTTCCCTATGGGCGTCTGGCATGTGCTGGAGATCAAAGCGCAGTGTCAACCCAAGGTTCAGAGGCAAAACCAATTCACCTGCAGCTCTGTCTGGGTAGGGGAAGTTTCTGTCGCTCTCTCACACTCTTTCCTCTTTCTACCCCATCACCCCACAGACTGGATTAGCCTCCCATGCGTCATGGTCCTGGACCTAGAAGCGCAAAGCACCATTTTACGACCAGATAAACTCTAGCCATAAATTGACCTGTGGGTTTCACAACCTCTCTCTCATATTAATGAGAGATCGAGAGAGAACCTTGTCTCCCAGACTATGCCCCCTGTTGAGCTCGCCAACTTCCAGGACACCCAATAGAAAGAGTCCATTGTGACGGATCATTGTGCGTCAGCCCCGGCAGCACGGGCTTGTTTGTCTTATGAATAATTCAGCAGGCCTCTCCAGCACTAAACAACAGAGGCCTGTACTGTATGTTTAACCAGTTGGGTAGGGAAAACCAGTATGTTTGTCAGATAAACTCTGCATGGCCTTGATGCGCAAGCATTCTGTTCGGCCGCGTCTGAAAGGTTACTCTGGGAAATGGACCTCCTTTGGTGCCTCTGATCTGATCTCTAAGCAGATAGCACCGGGTGGTTCCCTACGAGTATGTGTGAGTTGCATAGAGAAGGAGAGAGTCGGACCGGATGGTGTCATTTACACTGTGCTACCGCAGTGTTCAAAGACACTGGTAAACTAACTCCATTCTCTCTCCCAAGCCCTTGTTCGAAACAAGACACCGTACAGTCACACTGAAGGCCGCCGCCCTGGCCAAGAGGGGAAGTGGCGTTCACAGGCTCTCACAGAGACCTGAACACCTCCTGTTCTCTCCTCTCTGAGGACACTTTCACACTGGTGCTTTTGGTGAAGGCCTGACTTTGGTTTGTTTGGTCAGTTTGATAGCCTGTACTTCAGATGAATTTATTTATTACTTTTATTGTATCTTTAGTTTAGTTTTTACTTTAGATTTATTTTATTTTGTCTTATATTATTTTATCTTATCTGACTGCTACAAATGAACCTTTTGGTGTAATAAATAAATAAATATTATGTGCCAATGTATTTGTACTGTTAACATACATATTATTGTGATAACGATAGATGATAATGTTGAATTCATGCATAAAGTCAGCATATTGTGTTACGGAAGCTTGAATCAAATATTAAACAATATTATTTATAAAAGTATATAGATATTGTTATATTAACCTTTGTCCCAAAAAAGGCACGCATCAAATTAAAAATATTAATACATGTGATACTATACAATACTATATAATTAGTACAATAATATATAGTGTGAATTCAAAGACAGCAAAATGAAAAAGGTGGTGGTAGTAGTAGTATAAACATTTTTTTCCCTAAATTTCTTCCAAAGTGAAACAACTTGTTTTTCTCAGAGAACTTGGCATGTGTTAAATTTGCTTAATTTATTGTGTTAAAATTGTCTGGAGATTTCGCTGCTTCTCATGATGTCATGATGATCATAATTCAGTTCAGAACCAGATATTAACAGAGACCTGCAATGGGGAAATCAAACTCTAGTTCTGAACAAATTGTCAAACACCATATGAAAACAGTCTGGGTTCCTGCACATAACCCAGCAGCTCTGTGCTTGAGTGTATTTGTGTGTCCCTTGATTGTTACGTTAGATTGCTCTAAAACTGCCACTTATTGGGATGGTGTGGGCACTGCAGTCGCACAAGCAGCTTATGTAATGAGACTTTTTTTTTTTCCTTCTCACTTTCCCCCTCCATCTCTGTCTGCCTACACTCTGAGAAAATTAGATGGTGCCGAAATGCCTGGGATTACAGGGAAGCGTGGCTGCGTGTTTATGTTGCTCCCTGGGCTGTGGATGGGAAATGATGAGATCTGTACAGATCTGTATGTTCGACTTGTCGCAGTATCTGTTTGTCTGGGATAGGGATGTGCAAAAATTTCATATTTTCAAAATCGACTAGTCAGTGGGTTGTATAAAATACTAGTCGACTAGTTGGTCTCAAGAAAGCCCTATCTCTGTCTTTTTTTTCTCTGTAACATTGGAAAATCTAATTTAATTCTGAGTCTGTTCGTTCTAAAGGTCTGTTCTATGCAAGTGAATCGGTTCGTTCATATACAGTAGTTCTTGTAAATGAAAGGGTTCATTATCATTTCAATTTTAGCTGTGTTTATTGTAAATGTATCAGTTCAAACCCTAATTGTTTTGTTTTAGAAAATTTGGCTCTAATTAAATTATACGCAGTGTAATTGACCCTTCGCAAAGGCGAACCCTTTAGTTACGGTTGCTATGCCCGACAAGCCATACGCTCTCACACCACACATCATGTTCTCACGAAGTGAAAATTACATCGCAGAGCAAAGAGGACACTGACAACATATGAATCAGTTTCATATTTAAAATTAAACAATAAATACCGTATAGGGGCTCTTTAATGTGTCGTGACAGATCGCTGTAGCTCCTTCAGTCGGCTCGTGAACCAACCATCTCTTCATACTAGTTCATTTATAGCGTCAAATAAACATGAATGGACATCAGAAGGAATGTTGTTTCAAGCACGGAAAGACGTGAGGACACACAATTTTTCCAGTTCAAGTTCACCAACGTTAATCTACTAATTCCCCTGACTGCTTTGTCGGATAAAATGGTCAATTCGGGGTTATGATTGGTTAGATTGCCTGTCAATCAAACTGTTTGCGAAGGGTTAATTGGATAGTTGCGTGCTTACATCCGTAATAGCTTCAGTGTAGTTAGATACTTTCTGTTCGTAGCTTAACTAATTTACTAGTTTAATCATTGTAAATTATGATTAGATTGTAGCTTGACAGGCAACAAAACAGGTTTATGCCAGATGTGTTTGTCTCTTTCAGCTAGACCAGGGTGTAAAACTTGCAGAGTTTACTTCCAACCCTGCTCCAACACACACACACACACACACACACACACACACACACACACACACCTGTAATTTTCCAATAAACCTGAATTTCTTGATTAGCTGGATCAGATTTATTTAATTAGGGTTGAAGCTAAACTCTGCAGGGCTGTGGCCCTCAGGATCTGAGTTTTGCAACCCTGAACTAGACAGTTAAAAAAAGAAAAAAAAGAGGGCTCCAGATAAACTAGTCAATCTCACTAATCGACTAGTCGGTTCTTGAATGACTCAACCAGCATGTCCTATTTCTAGTCTGGACAGAGCAATGAAGACTCCTGACAGGCCCGCACGCATCTGATCCTCCCTCGCCGAGTCTCCGGCTGTCTTCTTCCTCCGGCCCTGTCGCTATGGTGAGGATGTCACATGGAAACAGCCCAGCATTGGGAGGTGTGAAAGAGAATGTCACAGACAGCAGTCCAAATATGACACCATTGGCAGGGGGCACGCGGGGGAAATGGCACACAACACCTCACTAAGCCACCTGAGCGTGAAATAAAGCAGATAAAAGAAACTGACCAGATGTTTCGCTCTGCGGGGGGACGCAAGAGTAAACGGTTGATGGAAACGGTGAAGTCCTGAGCTTGTTAGCTTATTGAGAGAGCTGAGACTTGAGTCCTATAGCAATGATTGATTTAATAGAAGCAGACAGTGCTCATCATTGTCAATCACTGTGATGTGCCGCGCTCTTCCTCCCCTGTCTCGTTCTGTCTCTCACTCTTTTTTTTTTTTTTAATTCATTTTCTCTTCTCTCTCTCTTCCTCCTGAGCTTTGGTGCCAGGCTGGGCAGGCTCTGATGGGCAGACGGCGAGTTGTCCTCATTATAATGCCTTTATTTATTCATGTGTCTGCGGCCAGTGACAGCCGTGCCTGTGCACAGCTCTCCTCTCTGTCTGCGTCCTTAGAGATATGACTCATTTTCATTTCTCTCTTTCTCTCTGCTAACATCATTCTCTCTTCTCTGTCAAGTGCTGCTTTCAGTTAGCTTCAAAACTGACACGCGAACGCACAACACGCATCAGTCACATCCAGTGGCCCACGTCAGCACACAGAGGGTACTCGTCAACGTTTGGTGGAGGAATCGCTTGATGCAGGCAGCTCGTGCAGGCCAGATTGCCTCATGACCACTTTTGGGAGGCAGGCGCTGGCTATTTCAGTTCGGTCTATAAATAGTCCCGCTGCGGTTTTTGCCAGTTTGATAAGCCTGTAATTGGAGTTGCATCCATCAGGTTACAGAGGGCTTTTAATCCTGAGATGTGTTGGCTGGGTTCTGGAGCTTTTCAGGTTAAAGAGCATTCACCGCCATTGTTTAAGCCTGGGTTCACTGAGCTAAATGCTATTAGATTATTACAGTGTGTCAAAAGCAAATTAATCTAATTTTCCCTTTTCGTAGCTCTGCCAAACAGTCAACCCTAATCAGGCATTGTATTCAAACCTCCTTTTTAAGCCCCTGGCATGAGGTACATCTGGATTTTCTAAGGATTATAGTTCAAAATTAGGTTATGTCGCTCTTTTACCTGAATTATAGCGCCGTTTGTTGGGTTTTCACGGCTCTGCTGTAGTTGGTAGTCGGCCTCTTTGTGGTATAGATCAAAAGAGAAGCCGTGATTATGAAACGGATCACTTCACTCTAGGCTCTTATGGGGGTTTTTTCCCATGTGCTTTGATACGTCAGAACCTTGATAGGCTTCTGTTATGGAGCCCAGTGTTTGGCTGTGCTGCGCTAGGGGCCGTCAGCGGACACTCTGATTGTCCTCTGGCAAATGAGTGATAACTGCAGCAGGCATGTGACAAAGAGGAGTGGCAGCTGGTGGATGCTGCTGCGATACGTGCTGGGTCACCTCCCTGAGCAAAAGCCCTCATATCTGTAACAATTAATGCCCTTCAGACATTTAGAGGAATATCTTGTTTGGGATGTATTTAGAAATTGGAGTCATAAGGGATTTAATAATTAAGATTCATTAATGATTCATTTTGGTACTTTTGAGTTAGAAGTATTTTAAAATGCAATTCCATTTCTAAATGAGATATTTGTTGAATACATACATTTTAATAAATTCTGACAACTTTTTTCTTCTTTTTTTTTAGAATGTGGTGTGTTTTATAATGTGGTTTTATAAATGAGGTATTCCCTATCCCCTACAGTTCAAAAGTTTAGGGATGGTTAGATTTTTTAAATGTTTTTGAAAGAAGCTTCTTTATACTGCATTTGATCAAAAATACAGCAAAAACCGTGATATTGTGAGAAATTTTTTACAATAAAAATTGTATTTGTTTTAATATATTTTGAATGTAATTTATTCCTGTGCTGGAAAAACTGAATTTTCAGCAGTCATTACCCCAGTCCTCAGTGTCACATGATCCTTCAGAAATCATTCTAATATGCTAATTTGTTGCAAAATGAACCATTTTTTGGAAACCGTTGTGCTGCTTAATTTTTTTGTGTGTAAATTATGATATTTTTATTTTCATTCTTTGGTGGAAAAGTTCAGTAAAGGAACAGCATTTATTTGAAATATGTCTTTAGTCACTTTTGATCATTTTAATACGTTATGGTTGAATAAAAGTATGAATTTCTTTACTTTAATTTTTTTTTTAATCTTACCTGCCACAAACTTTTGAATGGAAGTTTCATTTATTTATTGGTAAAAATCCTGCTAACAAAACTTGTAATGTGTGTTTCTTTAGCTCAGTTGTACGTTGTATTTGTTTGTTTGAAAATAAACTGGTCATAAAGAGTCATTTGTTCAGAAATCTGACTACACTGATTGCACGGTTTTGATGCGGAATAAGACCCAGTTCTAACTTCCCATCCATAGACACAGTAGTGCAAGATTTAGATTTATATAAAAAAAGATGTTTATGATTGCATGAGTACCCAACAAGCTGCATGGACAGTTTTGGAATATGGGAAGATTTTTGTTTACTCTGACATGTATGCATGTTCTGATTTCTGTTTTATTCCCATAATGGCCTAATCTGGCTCTACATGCTGTGTTGTAGTCTTAATGTAAAAAAAAAAACACACGCAGTCTTTTCCATACGATCAGCAAATTTTGAGAGTACATCAGCAGTTTGCATAATTTATGTTTTTGTTTGCATGTTTCTTTTCACTTCCCAAACAACCCTAATGTATCGTACAGTACAGCATGTGTGTGCGAGAGTCTTCGCTTACGTGATCACGTGCAGCCACATTATGTCAGAGCCAGGCTGCGTGTTCTAGGCCGGGGGGATCAACGCAACGGGAGACACTGCTGTTTAATTTCAGCACTTCATCCCCCTCCGTAATGAAGCTTCCCTCACGCACGTTTGCTCACACCCTGCCAGTGCTGCTGGCGGGTAATTGGGATGTGACTGAGCATGAATATCCCTTACGCCTGCCGCAGACCGACCTCCCCGCGACCCTGCAGATAGCTCTTTGTCTTAATGGACATATCATCTTTTATTTAGATCTCCATTTGAAAGTAATTGTCAGCAGGAGGGGGTTATTGCAGTAGATGGAGACGAATAGACTGGTGTTTCACAGCGGACCTCTTTGATTGGCTGCAGTTTTTGGCTGGCTTTGATTATGTGAGTCGGAACAAAGGTGTGTGCTGTGCCAAGCTGTTTTTAGAGGCTATTAGAAGCGCCGCCCTGACCCAGTCCTTCCTAATCATTCAAGCTCTGCTATCCCCAATACAATCAAAGATGTACCCATGAACCATTTGAATCAGAATACTGACATGTATACAGTATGTTTAGATGTGTTTTACATCATTTGTGTTTTTTTTTTTTTTAATCTCCCCTCCAATGTTTACCCTCAAGGTGAAAAACACTCACCAGGTGCAGTTAAAATGCAGCGCAGCTTGTCATGTGCGAGTGTTGTTGTCTGTGAGTGTTGAGCCTGTAAACAGCAGCACCAGGAATGATGGGAGATGACCTTAGGAAATGTTAGATTCTGCAGGGATGATCAGGATCGGGCATTTGCTCCTTGAGTTATTACAATTTTTGTATTTCGAACATCAGGAGATATTTGTTTTGATTCTAAAGTCAATTTGAAGTCAGAAATGATTTTATATTCTTAATGCACATTCATGGTCTTTTTGGGCTTGTCTCTAAAAAGTATTTACCAACCTTGTACTTTCATGTTTGCTGTTTTACAGTACTGAATTACGTTAATCTTACATTCACCCAAAATTTAAAAAAAAATCATTATTTATTAATTTAGATCGGCTATGTTAAGATTTTCTCTTTTATTCAATTGAATAATATCTTAATAATTATCAAGGTTATGAAATGTCATTAGTCTTTTGTTGATAAAAAGCCATCGTGTCTCTACAAAAGACACATTAAACCACTCAATTCTTATTTATTACGTTTACAAGGTTTTGATGAACTTTTTGAAATGTCAATAATAAATGAAGGGACCAAAATCTCTTAGATTTCATTAAAAATCGTTTGTGTTTTGAAGATGAAAAAAAAGTCCAATGGGTTTGGAATGGCATGGTGAGTAATTGATGACAGAATTTTTTTTTTTTTGGGTGAACTTCTTTTAATTTGGCTTTGCTCCAAAATAATTATAATTATGAAATCCAGATAAAGTGGAATTCACCCCTTTTCAACCTTTGCTAGTGTGACCAATTGGTTTTAGAAGACGCATCAATAGTTAAATGGAGATAACTTGTGTGCAGTCAAGGGCTTTCGATTGATTTTAGTATAAATGCGCCATCTGGAAGGTTCAATTTGGCAAGTCAATATTGTGGCAGAACTTACACCATGAACATGAAAGCTCTAAACAACTCCACGAAAAAGTAATTAAAAGGCACAAAGCCGAGAATGGATGCAAGAAGATTTCCAAGTCGTTGAATATCGTTTGGAGTAAATCAGTTATTAAGAAATTTGATGTGTACAGTACAGCTGTCAACCAAAAGTTTTGACCTGATTGACCAGAATTATGTCCGATTATTCAAGTAAAATGGGTTGTAAAGGCAGTATAATGTTTATTTCAAAGAACCTGGAGTGCCCACTGCATCATTTGCCCCCTCAACAGATTTAGGATGTATGTCTTTTTTAGTCTTGCATTAAACAGACAGTACATAACTACTTCCACACTGTAAACAGAGGTGTATTGCTCCACAGACAGACAGTGATTAATTTCTCATGTATACAGGTCATCTCTCAGGCAGAGCATCTCATTCACAAGGGGCCCCATCAACAGACATTGCAAGGTTGCAATAAAAGCAGCAAACGTAGCACCGTGTACTCTAATAAATCTTCAGAGGTTAAACCCCACAGCACTAAAAACCCAGAAAGACCTTTTCATCATCCCCATAAAAGTGGCAATGTCACAGTGTTTGGATGCTGGATGCTGGAATTAGTGCTCCCCTGTAATCTAGTTTAACACAGCCTACAGACAGACATCCTGTATCTCATTTCATTATTCCATTAGTTTTGTGAAGGTTTTGTTCCATCAGATTTGATCACTTTGTATTCAAAGGCTTTTATAAGACCAGAACACAATGTAATCTGAATAGCGCCAGCCATTTCAGTGCCAAAAAATCCCTGGGTCTACAAATATGTAGGGATGGATGGATACTATACTGGCAGCCCTGCTGGTGTCAGGCAATTAATCTAATATTAACCATATCCATATTTTATTTAGGATAAATTATAGCTGAATTTCTAGTTGACTTCTTTGTTGTTCAATACAAATAATTTAAAATGTATAATTTTTAATTCAGTGCACACAGACATTTAGTTTGTTCTTTTAATATTTTTTGAAAGTTTTATTTTCCCATTTAACTTTTATAAAAAAGTTTTCAATGTATTTTTTTATTTCAACGCTAGGCCTAAACTGTATTTGTACTGTTTTTTTTCTAATCAGTCAATAAATTTAATAATGTTTAATCAAATGTAATCTGTATATAATATCAGCCAATATGTTGTATGTTTCAAAATATAAATATCATTGTGTACAATACTGTGTATTTGTCTGAAGTATTTTTCCATCTTATCTACATCTTATACCCTGAGCACAATGTAAAGACACTGTGTCAAGTTAAAATTAATAAAAGTAAAAATAGTAATGGTATGGTAAAAAATAAAATTTATATTGATTAAAAAAATAGAAAAAGTAAAATTAACCTTAGGAAAATTTTAATTGTTTTGAAGTTCATTGTTGATCATTGCTGTCACTTCCTTACCAAACACTACAGTATATTGAAATGCTTAAAGAATGGCTTGGACATTGTACCCTTACTTTTTAACTCTGAATTTGAGAAAATGTATTGGTTTTTTCTCCTTATCAGTTTGCTATTACTTCCTGTTTTCACTAGTTATTCTGTCGCAGAGTTGCACGCACAGGGGCCTCTCTACCACGGTCCATTTTTGCCTTTCCAGGAATTGTCAGTATATAGAAAACTTCCTAGTTCCTGGATATGTGATTTCCAGTCTTCTTTTTTTTTTAAACTCTCAGATATGGATGCTGTGTTTACGTGTTCTAATAATCGCCTTTCCTCCGCTCTCTTTCCTTTTGCTCCCCACCCACTCTATCTGTCCTTCCTCTCAGTGGATGATCCAGGAGCCGCACAGCGTTGCCACCTTCTTTGGCTGCATCGGGAAGGATAAGTTCGGGAAGATCCTGAAGGAGAAGGCAGAGGAGGCCCACGTGGATGCCCACTACTATGAGCAAAACGAGGAGCCCACGGGGACCTGCGCTGCGTGCATCACTGGCGACAACAGGTCAGCCACCCCTTTCCTCTAGGGAGGGCCCTTATCGCTTCCTCAGGATAGCACCCCTCTGCACACACACAGTGCACATTCACACACCCCACCTCACTATGCCCTGGGACTCACTGTTCCCTCGCCGGCTGTTCTGCTCTTTTCCGCCAGAGCTCTTGATTTATTTATTTGCCGGGGTTAGATCAGCACAGAGGTATTTTGATACACCGCATGACTTGGCCCTGAAGGGTGCTAGATTCCATGACTGAGCAGATATGTGAAACTGCTTTGGCCGAATTACGTGCTACCTACACGTTTGAACGGAGCATTTGATGTGTTTAAGTGTTACATACTATTTCTCTGCTTTCGAAGAGAATGCAATAGTATCCATTTAAGCTTATTGATTAATCTGTAATTGTATAAACTGAGGATTTGTTCAAATGTATTTTTTTAAATAGTTTATTACATTTTATTTATATACTTATACTTATTTATTTTATTTTGTTATACATTTTGCTTGTCAGATATGACAAGATGAATACATTTAGGTTCAGTTAGTGAGTCTTGTAATGGAGATTAATTAAGTAAATATGTTGAAGAATCAATGTTTTGTGTTGTAGATTCACAAAGATACTTCTTGGAAATAGTGTAGGAGTAGTAATTTGAATCTTGAGAGACAATTAAAAGAGTTACTATAAACTCTTGTTGTATGGTTAGGAGTTCTTAAAAGATATTTTTAGAGTCCACTGGAAAACGTGTACACTTTACTTATGAAATAATCATTCCTGGGAGGACTATTCCTTTAATAAAAAAAAGCATGCATTTGCAGGGGCACCGGTGTCAGTGACATCAGCTGAATAATAGATGCCCCTCTGAGGCAGTCGTGATCGTTCAGGTGGTGATCTGCATTTGTTTTGCATGTTGTCAGCCATGCTATTGCCTTTTAATCAGAGCTGCTAACAAATCTATTGTAAGAGTGTGAGTGTGAGTGTGTGTTTGTGTGTGTCCATGAACAACCGCTCACAGGTGTGTCCCTTTTAAGCCGAGCTGAAAAAAGAGAGGAACTTCAGATCATCCTGGTTGCTTTATTGTGAATTGTTCTCATCCACACACTTACTTGAAAAAGGGTTGATGTTGAGAGAGTGTTGATGAAAGCAAATGCTAACAGATCTATCTTTTTTTGCTAGCTTTTTGCTGGCCAGGTATCATAGACCACCTTGGAGTATAGATTTTGGTCATGTAACACATGTTTAAAAGGATCCATGTACCCAGGGAAGATATGAAAGTCGAGAAGGAGATTTATGAGGACTGGTCTCTTTGTTTAGGCTGTCATAGAGTTAGTGTGAGCGGGCTATGCATTAGAGACCGTTTGAAAGAGCAGTGGCTTGTAGAGCTGTCAGCCTTGGCCTTATGAGGCTGTTCTCATTAGCACCTCACCTGTCAAAGCAGACCCTTTCATTACAGGAGATTCGCAGCCCTGCAGCTCAAGGCCTGAAAGCGGCTTGATCAATATCTTCCTCAATACTTTCTCCCTGTAGCTATGCAGCACACCTGTACACAGCCGCCGGTGAGACAGGCCAGACGGGAAACGGTGTTAAAAGACCGCTGATTTCAGACTGGCTTGAGAGGGGGGAAGGAGGAGGGAGAGGTCACGGGTCTACAGCCTGTAGCGAGAGGTCTGCCCTTCCTCTCAGCACTGCTTCTCACTGTGAGCCGTAATGATAGCGTGGAGAGTCCGACACAATCTGCCTGGTCAGATCAGCGTGACTCTGCTGCTCTAAATGCTTATTATGCCTTAATGGATTTGATTCTGATTAACACGATGACATCAAGCGGAAGGGTGTCAGATCTGCATCTTTCATGTTCCACTGTGAAAATTACATTCGGTTGCTTTTTTGTCAAGAGGGCTTTATTAGATGGATATACATAGTAAAGATGCACTATGAGTGTGCATATGATATAAATTGATATTAAATGTTTAACTATGTATGTTTATTTTCCCTTGTTTTCTCATTTACATTATTCCCTATTTTGCTATGCAATTTAATTTTTTTTAAATTTTTCTTTTTTGTACAATATAATGTTGTGATGTCTAAATTTACATTAAACATTCAATACATTTTATTTTATTTATTTTATAAAATTAAGAGAATTCCTGAGTTGCAGTTTTGCCATGTGAGTTCAAGCTATAGTCTGATAATGGCTGTCAAGAAGAACGAGCTGATCAGCCTGAACCACCTTTGTAAGCATGACTTGTGCATGAGCGGAAAAACCTGTCTTGGACATTGCAATAACACATTACTAATGCAATTCAACCAGGCCTTGCCCCTTTAATTTTTGTGCATGCCTTAGGCAAGAAAATTATTGGAATGAGGGAAATTGTGACACATTCCCAGAATAAAACTAAAGACTCCAATAGAGGTGTTCAGAAACGGCGCTTACTGATATAGAGTAACTCCCTCTGAAGTGGACTTTGTGCTTTCTAACTTTACAAACTTTTTTCATGTTCAAATTGCAATAATAGCCAGTTGAAAATGTAAAAAAAAACCATTAGAGGACCCCTTTAAAATAATGTATATAATAATGTTTTATATGCCGAAATCTGTGTGTGTTTGTGTGTGTGAATATATTTCTGGTCACTTGATTTACATTTATATTCTCTTGAACCCTTTTTTAACAAGCATGCACCTGTTCATAAATACTCTGTCTCTGCCATTTCTATCAAACCTCTTCACTTTTCCTCCAAACGCCATAACCGCAGGTCTATTGATTCTCATTTGTGGCCTGACTGTGCATAGCAGTGCTTTTTCTGTAAGGCTAATGCTGCTTCATTGTAGCGGCTGGCCTGTTGGGACCGCATCCTCTCAGTAACAAGTGAATAATGAGAGTGGTTGTTTTTCAAAGTGGAATTAGTTGTTTTTGTTGATACGAGGACCACCGGGAGGTTAATGGAGAAACAGCAGTCCCGGTGGACGTTTGCAGTTCTCCTGCATTATTGATTTGTTTGTTCATTTATTTATGGGAAAGGTCTTGTAAGGCATTTGCACTTAAATAAAAAGAAGAGAAATAAAGAAAAAAGTGTGTTGATATTTAATTCTGGCAGAGCTGACACAAAGCAGCTGTTTAGAGAACCATAGTCCATATGTTTGCCATATTCTGCCTACAGCAATTTACAAAGTTAGAGCAGCAGCAGCACGTTTCCAAGGAGCTACATAATTTACACAATAACCCTGAAGATAGAGTTGGTTTCTCAACTGCATTATGTGGTTTCTTTCATATAAAACCATTTAAGAGAAGGAAATGGGTATTGGTGTTATGAGAAATAGACAGTCCCTTTGGGTCATATAATGATCATAATTTGAAGATACAATTTTTCTCAAACCTTCTGGAGAAAAATTCATTTCAGAAACATTTTATTTAGGTATTCAACTCAGGTATTTTTTTCTTGCTGGACAATTTATTTATTTATTTATTTTGCTGGCCCGGTTTAGATGCATGACTCAACATAATATATTTAATCATTTTTTAAATATATTTGGAAACATTTTTGTGTCAGAAATATATAGGAATATTTACATACTATTATATTATTTATGTACAGTATATCATATTTCTCACAAATGTCTACTGTTAAAATGTATGATATTCATTAACATTTATTAAAATATATTTTAAATTCAACCTTAAATGAGGTTATGTTTTCTTTACAAAACAATGTACAACAATTTAAAGGATTTTTAATCCTCGAATTTGGAAATTATATTTCCACTATATACATCCTTAAGGTAATATTCAAACACACACCTTTGCCGGACACATAATCGCTTATGCTACAAATGATTTGTTTGTAATATTGACCTCAAGTTATACTGACAGTTCGATTTATTGTAGTTTTGTGTTTTTGTTCCATTAGGTCTCTTGTTGCGAATCTCGCTGCTGCTAATTGCTACAAAAAAGAGAAACACCTTGATCTGGAGGACAACTGGAAACTTGTTGAGAAAGCCAAAGTTTACTACATCGCTGTAAGTACAAATGCCTCTTTTGACACTTTTGCCTTTTTTGCAGTTTGTCACTATGTGATGCAAAGTGTTAAAATTCAGTTTTTCAAGTTGTTGGCAGTTTATTCTTTTTTTTTTTTTTTTTTTTTTGAACCAAGCTATCAGATTGCTGAGGGTGCAACTTTTTCCACTTGATGAAGGATGAGATTTTGTTTAAATGTGTGTTTTTGAATGTAATCTAATGGTAGAAACATTGTCATCTAGAGTATATAACTTCTGTTCCAAACCCTATAATGCAGAGATGCATGAAGTCCCGAAGGGCTGTAACTGGTACTGCAAGGCGGGGACTGGAGTGTGAGGCGCAGTCAGTCGGCATGCAGCAGCATGCTCTTTGACCTGTGAGAGTCTAGAGGTTTGATCAACAGGTCACAAGGGATGGGGTGACTCGCTCTGAAGGTCATCGGCCAATCCGACGTTTACATTTACTGCGCATGCACCTTAAGCTCTTGAAAAAACAAGTTTGTCTAAGCGCTCGTCCGCTCCGTCAGTCAACTGTGCTGGTTAATTCTGAGTACACACTGCGAGAAGAGATAGATGCAAAAAGCCGCTGCTCATAATTACCGGTAATCAAGGTTGGTGTGAAACGAGCGACCCCATTACACTCCGACCTTATTGTTAATGAGCCATTGCAAATGTGATTGGGATGGCTCTTCACGTGGGTCTGTACCTGCTGTAAGCCCCGTTCATTGAGGGAAAGTCTGGCATCCGCACGGACTCGGACATCATTTGTTGAATACCTGTATTGTAGGGCTGTGATTAACCTCGAAGCTGGAGTCAGTCTTTGAAGCTCAATTTGGCAGCCATTGTAACGCGACACTCTAATCAAATCATTTTCGTCCCTGATTAAACGTTTTTCATCACAGTCGTTTGGTGAATGGGAAGCTCGAGGCTATACATGAATATTGAGGAGCCGTTGTGTGTTGACGGCCTTTGTGTTTTCGAACTTGACTGAATATGCTAACGTTTATGGGAAAGTGCCCTGATGGCTCTGTCACTTCATCGGCTTGTTGTCGCTGTGGCTTCTTTTCACGTTAGGCACTTCGCCGAGTGTTAAGATCTGCTTCAAGTCATGCCCTTGGATGAATGGCTGTCGTCAATGGCAGAGAAAGAAAGTGAACAAGCAAGCACATTCCAGTGTTTATTGAAAGTCTTGTCCACGTTTTGTCAGCCTAGGCTTTTCGGTAGTATTTGTTTGACAGCGATCCTGAGGGAGAGGTGATAGTTTCTGTTGTGATGGCCTGCTCAGTTTGTCCGAGGATCAAATTTCAGCTGAGATTGGAGTGTTGAGCATCCCAGCGAGCAGGCTTGTTTTTCTTCTGCAGCTCCAAACTGAGTTGTAATAGCAGCTTCTCCAGGTCTCCGCTCTGCAGACATGTTTAATGCATTTGGCCAAGCTGTAGTCACTCCAGCCCCCCCATTTGCCTTGTTCTCGTGCGCTCTCTTTCTGGCCAGGGGCAGCCCGGTGATGGTCGAGGAGTGTGAGAATTGATTATCCAGCCAGAGAAAGTTCATTACTTGAGTAGATCTTCTCCCACCTTAATGGCAGAGCAACCGTTCTTGAATTCTGCCCCTGGTCTCAGTTTGGTGAGCAAGATGGATCCAGTTCCTGAAAGGACCCGGAAGGGAACCGACTTGACCGCAGCAGGAGCACCGACCGAGGTCTTGGCGGTCGAAGTCTCTATGGAATTCCTCTTTGTTCTAGATGCACTTGTTTCTGAGAATGGACTCCAGTGCTTGTTTTGGCTGGGCGTCAGATCTTGATTGTTTGAACTGAGAAACTGAAAACAGGCCGGTTGATCAAATAAACTGAGTGCTCTTGTTCGTAGTCCTGCTGGTTATCTGGGAGTTTCTGTATTCGACTGACGCAGGATTATGTAAGCGATTTCCTCTTCCATATAACCATCACAGGCTGTGGCACCAGCCAGTCTGTCCTTGTTATGCATCAAGCCACATCTGTCTCTGTCTCTGTCTCTTTCTCTCTCTCGCTCTCTCTCTGTTTTTGAGTATATCTTTCTTCTCCTCTGTTTGCACAGGGACTCTTGCCTTGTTGTCAAATTAATGCAATTTAGACTATTTCATTTGGACGTAAAAAAATGGGGTCAAAAAAATTCTGATTAATCATTATAATCAATCTAGAGATTGAGTCATAAAATTCCAAGATTAATCTTTTATTTTTAATACAGCATGACAAGTGTAGTCTGATTCACAAACAAATGATTCTTATGATCCAATTATTTTTTAATGAGTCAAAACTATACTACAGAAGATCAATCTGAGTGGTTAATAAATTAGCATCAAGTTAATGTTTCAACAAAAAATTTTTTTCATATTTTCCATATCAGTCTTTCTCTGTCTGTGTATGTATGTGTGTGTGTATATATATATATATATATATATATATATATATATATATATATATATATATATATATATATATATATATATATATAATATATAATATTTGTTTATCTGTCTGTCAACAAATATTAAAAGAGACAGTTACTTTTAGTAATAGTTAATAGCTTGATGTTATTTTAGTAACTTGATTTTAATTTAACACTAATTGAATCAAACAAAGAATATCAGGATGGAAACAGGAAATGTGTATGTATATTAATACCCGAAACTGTAATTCATCCATGTTTTGGGGCTTCTGCATAAAAGTGATGAATTAAATCCCAGATCATTTAAAATGCAAATATGTTGGCTGGGTTTGTAGTGAGTTAGGCTGGATTTATGATTTGTGGCTGTGCAAATATGTAATTGCCATGTAATTGGCAACCGTGTGAGCCCATCTGTGAGATCACAATACAGTGGTGGTCAATCCTCAGCCCACCCCCCTGGAGAGCTCTTACACTGGACTACTTCAGATCTGGTCAGATTCTCTCATAGCTCACTTGACATTATGGGAGAGCACATTGTGACGGCACCCCAGTCTACTGCCAGAATTCTTATCTGCTATTTACGGAGTCATGGCCCTAAAATTGTACCGTATCATAGTATCAATCAGGACTGCTCCATTTTCCACCTAAGCACCTCTCTGTAACCGGCTAGATTTACTCATTTAATGGTAAACAAGGACATATTGTGAATCGTGAGTGCAGAGGTCTGCTCGATAGTCCTCCGCGGTGCATTTTGCTGAGATTGTTTTTTAAAGAGGGCTGAGTGGAGACCATCCAGCGCCATTTCCACTTAATGCACTGTGGCATGCTTCAGTGCAGTGATAAGGGAGGCCTCCTTGAGCGGTAATCTCCATTGACCTTGTGTTCAGAGTGGAAGACATCCCTGTGTGAACATGAAGCCATGCAACTCACTCACTTTAACCTCAGGGATTGATTTTAATTTACCATGATGGTGTTCTATTGAGAGGCTAGATATGCATTTCCTGAAGGAAATACCAGTGCTTGCAAGGCGTAAGAATAATAGTGGTACAGATATGGGTAAAAATAAGTCTTAGGATTTGGTTCTGCATTAATGAAATGCTGAATTATTGGTGCTTTCTTGTTTTATTGACATTTAGCACATAACTTAATCAACTGCTGCTCAAGAATCAAGGCACATACGCTGTAAAGCGTAAAGGCGATTTATAAATTATTAAAGGATGAAACAACCAATCAAATGATTTTGTAAATAAATGATCATTTTAATTTATAAATCGTTAAAAAATTAATATATTTTTAATAAAAATAATGAAACAATATGTGTAAATGTTTTTATGTTGTATCTGTTTTATAATATTCATTGTATTTGTCATTATTTTGATAACTGTTTTGAATAAGCATGTTTATAAAGAATTATTAAAATTATAAATTTACAGAAATTTAGACAAAGTAAAAAAAAATATATTTATACTCCACCTCACCTCCACTAATTTACAGTAAGGCTGAAATTATCTATAAAATAATGTTTGGATGCACTTTGTCGTGTACTT
Source organism: Zacco platypus (assembly GCA_038088235.1). Classification (NCBI taxonomy): domain Eukaryota; kingdom Metazoa; phylum Chordata; class Actinopteri; order Cypriniformes; family Xenocyprididae; genus Zacco; species Zacco platypus. The sequence goes on along the minus strand of CM076078.1, from coordinate 13,025,636 downwards.
CAGGTTAAATTAATTGGAGAAGACTTAATATTAGAGGTTAGAACAAATCCCAACCACAGTGTTTGGGGAATATCAATATTGTGCCGCCTTGCAAGCTCTGTAAATATTAACAGCAATGCTCTCGATTGTTGTCCCCCTCGTTTCTGCTCCCCTCCCTCTTTCCTCAGTTTCATTCATCTGTAAATCAGATTAGCGTGAGGGAGTTTGTGCGGTAAAGCACTGATTAATGATGCCTGCCGCCGACTCCCAGCGCGCCCGTTACCAAAGGGTGCAATTGGACAAGAGGAGAGTTAATAGAGGCTCGGGCCGGGCCGGGCAACGCGCCTCTCTGCCACCGTGGCATGGCAGAGGACAGCATGCAGGCAGAACAGCCATTTTTCACTGGAGAAGAGAAAGAGGGGAGGGAAGAGGAGGGAGGGAGGGGTGTTGAACTTGTGCCAAATGTTTGGTGGCAGGCTGTTGCTAGGAAATCAGAATCCTGAGGCAGAGTGTTCTTCAGTGAGCAGTAATGAGACACAGGAACAGAGCTGCAAAAATCACACACACCAAAAATGGAGATGGATTTCAGAGACTGAGCACATTCACAGGGCCAGTTGTGCCGTGGATTGTGTTTATTCGCTCCTTATTTCTATAAGAATCTCAAATTATGGGATGTCTGTTCAAGGGATAGTCCTTCTTAAAAATGTAATTCTGTCATCATTTACTCACCTTTATGTTGAGGGTGATATTTAACACAGTGTTGGAGTTGCTCTTTTTCACAACTATCTCTAGTCATCATACTCTTTTATTATATGGGAAAAGAGCAGCGTTCCACTAAATATCATATTCCACTAAATATCACCTTTTTTTCCCCCCATTCACAAAATAAACTCACAGGTTTGGGACAACATGAGGGTGAGTAAATGTTCACAGGATTTTCATTTCCGGGTGTACTATCCCTTTAAATTGCCCTTTTCATCATAAACAATTAAATTTAAGCAATTATATGGCTTTAAACATTTCCTATTTATATTATATTATGTTATATTATCCAAGTAATTATTCAAATAAACAATCAGTAATAAAAAAAATCAATGTAATTTTGTCATTTCCTGTCTAAAAAGCTTTATTTAAAGAAAAAAATATTATTAGAAATAAACCTGAAATAAAATAAAATATAAATATTATATAAAAACTGAGAAAATGATCACAGAATGTTATACTATCCCTTTAAACCGTCCTTCTCATAATAAACCTAAGAAAGCTCAAATGTGTTGTGTATTACACTTGAGCATTAACCTCAGCGTGTCATTCGTCTCTGCTGTGAGTGAACACGCAGTCTCTGAAGGCACTGACATACAACCATTCTCTTAAAGAAACAGGAGCAACCCCCCCCCCCCAAAAGTTGTGTACGCATTCGCGTTAAGGGGGAGAGAGGAAATCGAATAGGGGGTGTGGTGAAGTGTGAGAGAGATGAAGATAATTAAAACCGGGGTCCGACGGGCCTCTGAGGCCCCAGCTGCAGATGGTTCTAGAACAGCCGAGGGACATAAAAGAGGAGCTCTTGACACTTGCAGGCGTGTGCCAGTTCCACTGAGTGGATGCTTCGTCCAGGGAGGATGTGGCTGTGCCGTGGAGGAAGCCGTGAAAGGAAGTGTCACCTGTGAAAAAGAAACACTCATTCTCTCTCTCGCGGTCTGTTTTTCTCTCTAACACCATCTATAGCTCACTTTTCACATTGTGCATTTGCCTAGCATGAGCTTTCAGACCTGTAAGTGCTATGGTGCACACAAAGCAGGTTGAGCTACGTCTAAAATACTGTCAGCCGAGCAGGAGAGAGAAACCATTAACTGATACAGCAAGCGGTATGGCAGCCTACACCCTGAAGTGGCATTATTCTCTCTCTCTTTTTCTCCATCACCCTCTCCCTCTGTTTTTTCCTCTTCCTTTTTTCACCAATCAGACATCAGAGTTCCCTGGCAACAAAATTGGGCACCGGGTTGGGGGTTGGTTGTATTTCATACTCATAATGACACCTCGTTCACAAGGGCTCTGCAGATGATTTCAGCGAGGTGACTCGCAATGCCATCCCTCCCACGTAGGTATTGCTGCTTTTGCTCAGACACACACACACACAAATTCGCACTCAGGCAGCCCTCCTGCTGACCTTGAGCTGAATCTGGCATCAGCTGCCCGCCAAACTGTATCCCCCCCACCCCACTCAATTCCACCCGAAAGATCACACAATGCAAATCCAGCTAGTGAGGGAAAGAAAATGACTGGCAGCCGCCCCGTCACTGCAGGCTGGTCACTACGGGTGAATTGTGCAGATGAAATTTTAAATAGTGCTGCTTACTAGGGTTGTCCTCATACCAGTTTTCTAGTCACTATTCTGGTTACCACAACAAAAAAATGAATTTTCATGGATAGTTAAAGTTAAAGATTTATATTGGAATATTAACAAATGAAATGTTAATATATATATATATATATATATATATATATATATAAATATAAATAGATAGATATAGTAATAGAAATGGATTAAAAATATTTAACACTATTAACACAGCATTTTTTTTTTATATTCTAAAACAGAGGAAGCGTTTTGTGGCCCAGACTGCTATACTGAGGGAGAGCCCAAATTAATCATAAACCCATGCTCAATTATCTATCAATTTCACCTAGCAATAATATTGCACTTATAATCTGTTTACCATTTTATTATTTTTCCTCTAATAGCAGTCAGTAATGGTGAGGTCTTACATGATGATAAGAGCCTAATTGTACAATTATACGCACATTGCATCTTAACCATTAGCCCCACTCCCCCCTTTTACCAATTCATTTATGCATGCGTAGTGCAAACACAAAACTGTAGCCAGTTAGGTATTATTTGCCATGTGTCTAATTTGCTGCGAATCAGGAATTCATTTGTGCTGGTTGGGGATAGGAGGCAATATACCCGGTGGAGGCTTGTTTGCAGTATAATTGAAGCATCATTAGCTGAGTGCATGTGGGTCGCGTTATAACGTGAAGTTATGGCATCTCCTGTGACAACATGTGATTTAGATTTTAGCCTCTTTTAGTCACTGCAAACATCAATTACAATTCCTTTGTGTTACTGTACACTACCATTCAAAAGTTTGGGGTCAGTATGAGTTTTTAAATATATAGTTTTTTTTACATTTAAAAGAGCACAATTATTGACCATTTCATGAGTATTTTGTGCAGATAAGACCAGCAGGTTTTACTACATTTGCAAGGACATTTTCAGAAAAGCAAGTGCTCTCCAAAAGTTCCAGTAAATGCACGCACTCAGAGGAACGGCACTCGAGCACAGTCGATGCCTCTAAAGTGTACACACACTCTCACGCTCATTGCCGTAAACCTCCTTCAAACACAATCCTTTCCTGTCACTGAATAGGACTCGAAACGATCAAAGCCTCGTGGAGTCGCGTGTTAGATCAACGTTTGATCCGACGGAGTGCTCTCCACGGCCAATGGAAACCCCTCTTCCTGTCTGCCCCCGGGGAGGAAGCGACCGGCTGAGAGGTCAGGCTAATATTTAGAGATGATAAGTGGATACCGCTGGAGGTCTCCAGGCCTCTTGTTAAGGGTTAGTTACCCGGCTCTGAGAAACCCCTCCTTCACGCCACCTCAGACACGGAATCGCTGCTCTACCAGACACTCCAGCTGAAACATTCATGTGCCACGGCCGTGAAATTGCCACCAGTAGATGAAGTGCGGAGACACCCGAGTTGCAGCTGATTGTTTTTTAATGCGTTGAACGTTGGGACTCACACATTACTACACAGATCCGAGTACGAGAGCAGGATGATTTCGCCGATATGACAGGATCAATAAAATATCACAGAGTGTTAAATACTGTATCAAGTACATGCTGAGATCTAGCTGAATGAGGCAGCGGTTTCGAAACAGGGTGAATGATTTAAATGCTAAATGACATTGAATATATCTCATACTATTGATCTCTTTCTCGAATTTATTCTTGAGTCTATTGGTACCTTGGTGTCCAATGCAGGGTTTACCAAAGTGAGACGATATTACCCTGAACTTCTTTTTACCCATATTTGTACAGCGCAGTCGTAAGGCACAGTCTTGTGTTATGCTTAATATTGTCTTTTCGTAAGATTTATGGGCACTTTTGGGGCCCCAAAAAGAAGAGATAAAGTTTCCTTCAAAGCCACAATTCACCTCGTCATTTATTAGCGGTGGCGGTTGGGTTGGCAGATCCCAGCTATGTGTGTGAGAAGAGTTAGAGTAACACTATGCAGATGTTTGGGCATAGAGCAGATGTCAAGAGCAGGGGATTGGGGAAGGAGGGATTCGCACTTCTCTCAGAGCGATTGCTCGTTTTACATCACCTGCAATTGTAGATAGGTAATGATGTGCACGTTTACGCAAATCCCTTCCTCCGTGTCTGTCTTGAGCTTGAATGTGGACTCGCTTGCATAGAGTTTTTCAGAAAGCACTGAGCTTTTTCCAGAAAGCAAAAGAGGTTGTAGGTTATTTTTCTCTTGCCCATCCAAGCTCGTTTTTTCCTCCTCGTTTTTCACACTGCGCTGGTGTGAAGTGAACTGGTGTGGGTGAGCGTATGTTGAGCTTTTGGTTGGCATGTATACAACACCTGAATATCCTTTTACCTTTTCTTGTGTTTGGCTTTATACATTTCTCTCTATCTTTTTTCTTTCTAGTCCTATAAAATGTTTTTGTGAGACATGTTTGGAAGCATGCTCGGTGAAACATGAAATGTCTTAGCCCTGAGTTATCATTTTTTTCCCCCATTTGCTTTCCTCTGGACTATGATGTTAACAAGCGGCCTCTGATTTATTTGTCTATTGTTTCCAAATCGGGTGTTTTTTTTGTCTGTAACCTGGCACACCTGGCTGAGGCCCATCATCCAGCCTCCAGGGCACCGACTGAAAGAGGCAGCAGCAATGCAGCTGTACTCCCACGCACACACACCCGCCCTCATATAAACAAGACATGCTTCATCCATAATAGTGGCCTTAAGCCTCCTGGCTGGGTGTTGTGGTCATGTTTAGGACATGTAGGAAATGCCAGAGCAGAGCAGTGAGTATCAAATAGATGTAGGCGTCATCTGACATTCATTTATCTGATCTTTCCTGTCGGCTAAACATTTAAAACAAAAGCTTGACATAAGAGGTTTGCATCAAGACTGTTTTCATCATATTTGAGCACTTTCATGTCCCAGAGATTTGTGTAAAAAAGAATTATTTTGTTGTGTAAAGGTCACATTAAAATTTTTTTGGAAATGTTTTACCTTCATCATTGATTTTTTTTTTTTGTGTGCAAATGTCCAATATGTTAATTTCATGTTTTTACCCTTGTACCAAACTCAGACTTTCAATAAAAACTATGAAAATCCATTATAAAAAATGATTTATTAAATAACATTTTTGTTTATTATTATTATTATTATTATTTTTATAAATATAGCTGACAGTTGGAAATAAAATTACATATTGAACATTTTTGGAATAAAATGTTAAACTTGCTCAGGCTAATTTATACTTAATCACATTTTCAAGCTTTTTGTCAAGATAATAATTTTCCCCCATGTGCACAACACCGAACAATTGTTTCAAAATGTTTCTTTTTCAAAAATGAATATACTTGTTTACCAAGTATCATATGTAATTTAGAAGAATATACAGAGAAATCAAGGTAAATATCACATGTGAATTCATTTTGTACATAATTTGCAGTTAAGCTGTAATGTTGTCCAATTTTGCAAAAAGTGCATATTCGGCTATTATTGTTCAATTGTGTCTGTTTAGGGTACTCCGTAAGAGCTATTGTAGGAGATTATTCTCAATAAAAACAAAAGAGAAATTTCATTTGCACCATTTTGTGACACTGGATTGTCAGGACAAAAGTGACAGTTTTTGTTGGTAGACACATCAAACTAGTGTGAGAGTGAATAGTATGTTTTAAGATAATTTATTTTCTAAAGGTCAGAAAAAGCCCATAGTTGGAGGAAAAACCCATATCCTAATGGCAAACAGTATTTGCCCTATAATAGGACCTCTTGGCATAGACTGTCTTGTTCTTATTTATGGAGACACTGACAAGAAACTATTAAAAGAGCTGTTAGCCAGTGACATAACAAGGTGACGTCGTGAAGCGCTCCATGATGGGCTCGTCATCTGTGATTTGCTGGAAGATGTGAGTCATCGGACAGGAAGAGCAAAAGAGGATGAGATGAGGAAGTGGGTGAATAAGTTAATCTGAAAGGACAAGATTCCCACTCCGATCTGTGTGCTTGACTCTATCAGTATCTCAGATGTCAGCCGTATCCATTAAAGGATTCAACAGATCATCATTCATGAGAGCAGGAGCTGCTATTGAGTGAAATCACATCTTAGTATTGACGTTGCATGATGTTAAGTGTTTTGTTTTTGGCTTAGTTAAGCATATTTTCCCCCAGTGTGTTCATAGGTATGTTTAATTCCATGACAATACACATTTTATTGTATAGAAATTGAATCATATTAATAAATTAGCACTTTCCTATACTTTTCACACAGAAATACTAATGAGCACTTAGAATTACCCATAACAATTGCGGAGGCGTGGTGCTTTTATTAGGCCTGTTAATGGTAAGTGCTGAATTCCCCACAGTTTTGGGTGCTGTGGCTGGCTCTGATGTTTCCAGCGCTCCGCTGCATGAATATTCAAACAGCACCATTAATGAGAACAGAGCTGGATCAAGGCTGCGGGCTCCACGATACGCTTCAATATGAGTTTGAAGCAGCGCAGCTGGTGGGTATACGCACATCAGGATGTGATGCGGGGGCATTTCTGCCCTAGGATCTTTCTCAGAAAGAAGTCTTTTATTCTTTTCAAAACTGTACGTTTTGAAATGGATCTAATTCAAGGCGAAAAACACGTGTTGTCAATAAAAGAGTTTGAAATGGCGTAGGATTCTCAGATCAGCTTGAGTTAATTAGCAGCGCTTTAACGAGTTGTTTTAAATGAATTATGACGCAACAGATTTCTAAAGTGTCCTAATTTATTAAATGGTGAAATATAGTGACATAATTTACACTACTGTTCAAAAGTTTGGAGTGGGTAATTTTTTTAAAGTCTTCTATGCTCACCAAGGCTGCATTTATTTGATTAAAAATATTGTAATATTGTGAAATGCTTGGACAATTTAAAAAATATAGTTTAAAGACATTTAATTTATTCCTGTGATGGCAAAGCTAAATTTTCAGCAACCATTACTCCAGTCTTAAATGTCACATGATCCTTCAGAAATCATTCTAATATGGTGTTCAAGAAATATTTCTTATTATTGTCAGTGTTGAAATGAGTTGTGCTGCTTAATGTTATTGTGGAAAGTTTGATACATGTTATTTTAGTATTCTTTGATGAATTTAAAGTTCAGAAGAACAGCATTTTTTTTTTTTTTTTAAATAGAAATCTTTTGTTTTACTGTCCCTTGTGATCTCAATTTAACAATCGCTTTCTGAATGTCTTAATTTAAATAAAAAAAAATAAATTCAAACTTTAATGGTAGTGTATAATATATCTTCTGTTACACAGTAGCTAATGAAGTTTAGATACGATCTCTTACAAACCAGTGGCTTATTTGAATGATCTGTTAATTATTTACTACATTCAACACTAGGCTGTTAGTTTGGAGATACATTTACTACTTTTCTCTTTGTGCACGTAAGCTCTTGTTTCCTTGTGTGTTTTTGAAAACCATATGAAAAAATGAAGAAAGTAATAGTTTTTCACTCCTAATCATTTTACTTTTTTTCTGCACTTACTGCTCTGTCTTCTCTTGTGTGTGGGTCTTATCTTTTGGGCTCAGGAAGTAGTTTGAATTAACAGGCTGGCTTTGAAGCCATCAGGCAAGGTTAACCCCACAAGTATTTCCTGTTATGGCATCGCTCTTAATCCATGAAACCAGATTTCTCATCTGTAAAGTAGATAATGTGTCTGGAAAAGCAAAAACATTTACTATGGGTTATCATGATTAAGCAGCTTAGCCGCGACAGAGCGCTGGGGAATAGCGGCGGGAGACAGCTCCTTTCTCTCCCTCGGAAAATATCACTACTGGATTGATGCAGTGAGCTTCTCTCGAAAAACAATCAATTTCTGCCCCCGTAATAAATGGCCTGTTTGTTTGGATTCATGGCGGAGTGGAACGAGGGAGTTTTCTTTCCTCCCCATCATGTCATACTCGCTTAATGAGCCGACTGCGCGCCTGACATTATTGACTGATAAATAACGCAGGAAATTACTTTTGATTCCATTTTGTATTCACATATCACAGCGTTCCAATTAATCAGCAGCAATTTCAACTTCAGCATTACCTTTTATAAATGTATTCAATTTCATGGCAAATCACAGATGCTACAGCTTATTAAACCCCCCTTGATCTCGCGTTAACCTTAATGTAACATGCATGCGCTCTGCATCGCCGAGGACTAATAATACCGTGGCAACTGCAGGCTTCTTTCTAACACATTATTTCGCATGTTTCGAAACCACAAACCATGTTAGCACAGTAATAAACACCGCCCAGCCCTGCGCTGTCCTGCTCACAGCTAAACCTACACGACTTTGCACACTGTCAGCCAGGATGTGGTCAACTAACAGCTTACCGTGTTTGCCTTCCGAAAACGTTGCTTGTTCAAGTTACAAGAAGTCTCAAGCCAACATAGGTTATATGCATTTTAGATCAGACTAAGGCCAGACTTTAGCCTATATCAAGTTTTGTAAACGCCTGGGTCATTCTCAAAAAATGTTGACTTTTCCATCTTAGAAAATTTGTTGCTTAGAATTCAATTTGATGGTAAGTATATGTATATATATGTATATATGTATATGTATATGTATATATATGTATGTATGTATGTATGTATGTATGTATATATATATATATATATATATGTAACTTCATCTTAAACAACATACATTCATCAGACTAAAATCACCTACATCAAAAAATTGTACATTTTTTTTAATGAAGGTAAAGTATTATTTAGATAATTATTATGAAATAAAATAATAACCTTATGCCGAACAAATCATCATATGAATGAAAGTACTTTTATGCCTTTTTTTAATGTTAAAAACCAATGTGTCTCAAAAATTCAGTGAAAAGCTTCTTTTTTTTTGTGGAAATATTTATATTTTAAATTTATATATTTTTTTACACATTTGTTAGACCCTCAAATACTCAATCTGCGACAACCAAAATGGGTAAACAAATATGTAAATATAGCTATAAATATTACATAAATTAAATACCTTGGGAAGACGACAATGGATTTGTCAGGCACTTTAAATAAAAAAAAAATTGCAAAACAATATACTATACACAGTATGTTTTTATATAGACTTTTGTAACTGAAAAGTCATGCAACCTGTTTGTCATCATACTGTGCGAATGACCCAACTGTTGCTTTGCTAAATGTATAAGTGTCAATGGCAGCTGTCTGTCAGATGAGTTGGGATCCACAGATGATGAGGGTCCCCACTCATGACCCACACTGGACAGATGCGTACTATTCCTACACGGGCAAGCTGGGGCTTTCATTTAAGAAAAGCAGGAAGCGTTTTCTTGTAAGTCTCATCCCCACCAATTTGGCCCTCTCCTGCCCTCCCCCTCTCTTTCCTGGTAAAAAGCATAGCCATCATGGGATTCAGGCTCCAATTAGTAACCCTTTGAGTGGAGGAGTCTAAACCAGGCAGATGTACTTGTGCAGATGAATGAAGGGGGAAGCGGATGTATGTGCTTGTACTTCGAGTCTGGGCTGTTAAATTGGCTCTGATGATTTCCATTTTGTGGCACAATTAGATTAGAGGAAGGAATCGCACGCTGATCAGTGGCTCTGAAATCAGTATGACACGTCTTTGATGAACCCTTCAGTGTTGAGAGAGGGAGATAATGTGACAGAGAGAGAAGCCCTGTTTTCACTAGCTCTCCCTGTCTGCCAGGGACCTTTTTAAAAGGATTTTGCTCTGAGATCAGTTTCCTATAAGCAGCACAGGTGGTATCATTTGTTTGTGTGTACACCAGAAGCACTGACACAATTTTGACAAGAAAATGTAGCTACCAGAGAGTAATATGAACTAGACCCAAGGGAGAACTGTTTTCAGATCTTTAATCTGCAGGGACATTACCATGAGGATCTCTGTATACAAACAAACTACAATTCAAGCTGTTGAGGGACTTTACGAATAGGGTCTATTCATGAGGGAAACTATCTGGTGTGTGTTTCACGAATCACCTTTGTTTGGTGTAAAATAATGCTTCTGTTATATGGTGAGATGACCCACTGTCTTGCGACATGTGTAATACAGTGTACAGAATGGAATTAAAGTAGATTATGCATGCAGATTTTCTAATTTTATTAATGAAATTATTTTTCTCCACATTGATCCATTTAATGTTAATGACATGACCTGTTTAACTTATATTTATTTTAAATTTGTAGTATTATTTTTTTGTTGTTGTTTTATGCTATAGAGCAAATACATAAACTATCATTCCAAAGATTATATTTTAATCAAAAATACATTAAAAACAGTAATATTATAAAATATTATTCAGAATAATTACTCATTATTATCAAAGCTGAAATCAGTTATGCTGCTCAATATTTTTGTGGAAACCACAAAGAGAAAAAAATTTAAAAATTGAAGGGAAAAAAAAAGTTAATTCACCCAGCAATAATTTCCTGAAGTCTTTGTTTTTCTGGCTGAATATCTTGTTTCCACTCTTAAATTGTAAATGTAGTGCTTTTGGACATCCTCCTCCGAAGCATCCTTATCTTTTGTGGTGAAATTGTAATATGTCATAAAGATAATCGGTTTCAAATACATTGAAAGTTTTATCATAAAAAAAAATGTTTTAAATGTTTGACATTTCACTAATTCTCCTGTCTGTGTCATATCTCTGTGTCTTTTCCGCTTCCATTTTTTTTTTCTTCGTATCTGTTGGAGAGCAGATCCATGTGATCTTTTTGCCATAGAGAGGGAGCCTTGAACAAATATGATTTGCACATCATTTGGGTAGCACGATGGTATTATGCAACATATTTTCCTGTTAGTGGCACAATTGAATTGAGAACACAGAGATGTTTGTGCCCGTGAGAGCAGAGTGACACACGCTTGTAGAGAAGTGACGCTCGACATGTAACAGGCCCTTCTGATGTGACTGTTGACAGACGATTCGCTCTCCTCTCGGCTCTGTTTCACATGTAGTGTCGTCACTTTGAAGGGTGTAGCTGTAAGCCATTTCCCTCCTTGTTCACTGCACTCGTTTCAATATTTAATGCCAGAGGTCAGCCAAGTGAAGCCGCTGCCCCACATAAAAGATTGTCAAGGAGTTGTGTCAACCCGGAGTTGTCAGCCGCTCAGTTCCTCACAGTTTCTCAAGCAGCCTTGATGAATTGGTGGTGATTGATCAACCCTTATCAGCACACCGTCAGGTTTCTTTTGCGTCTGTGTAACACTGCCCTCATTGTCCCTGTGAAGCTGTAATGGAGATTATAACTTGTGCCATTACATATTAAAAGGTTCATCAAAGAATATTTGCAGTTTTTGTTTTGTTTACTGTAGGCTGCTCTCTTTTTTTTCGAGCCCGTTTGTACGTTGTGAGGATGGATTTTATTGCAAGTTCTTCATTCGAGCTGCAGTAAGAAAACCATACAGTTGAAGCCTCTCGTTGGACCACTGTTGCCTTTTGAAAATGGCAGAAAGTTTCCCTTTTTCCTTGCAGGAGAGATAAGACCAAGTGCCTGTGAGGATTACATTGGCTAAGCCCTTATCACACCAGAAAACTCACCGCCTGCTTCAGTATGACTGCGCGTTAAAATCAAGAGGAAATATTCCTCTTTTAAGTGTTCTTATTCCCATTGAAAGTCATTACTGGGCCAGAAGAGGACAAGACTTTTTTTTTTTTCCTCCTCTTTCCAGCCAGGAAATTTTTTTTTTTTAGATTCTCACTCCTTCAGACGGATGGCTGAGGACTGCTATTTAACGCACAGAGTCAGGTGGCTCTGTCAGAGCTGTGGCACTAAGTGTCCTCTTTATTACAAAGGCATTTATAATATCCTTAGGATGAGGTTGTTATCCGGATCGCAGGCCACCATGGTTGCCAAACAAAGACTCTTGGACATTATCTTAATCTTAAAGGGATTTTGTGTCCAAGAATGATAAATATAATTCGCAAGTTGTTCAAAGTTGTTTTGTCATCCTCAACCCATTCTTTCTTTCAGTGGAACTGAAAATTTTTCAAAGGTAATTTTTAATAATCGCTCTCTCTTTCTTGGTAGTTAAATTGAATAAGGACTGGACCTTTCAAGATACTTTTCATAAAAGTATTTAATATATCATTTACATCATATATTATAATCAGGGCTTGACATTAACTTTTTTGCTCACCAGCCACTGTGGCTAGTGGTTTCACAAAGTTACTTGCAACTCAGCATTTTCACTGGCCACAATTTTGACAGCAATACCCAGACCTGACCTGACAAACAGATACATTATACTGTTACATATGTGTTTACTGTCTACGTTCTCTTAAAACATAGCTGTGTTTATGCGCATACTCACCATGACCGGCATTTTTACATTATTTGTATTTGACCGTTTAAGCGCGATAAGCAGCGAAAATTAACCTCAATTTAGTATTGAGAGGTGGCTTTATGTGCACGCATTTTTGGTATGAGCTCAAAATCTGCGGGAATGAGTACAATTATGCGCAATATGCACAATCCTATGCCGAAATTCAAACACTCTAACACCAAAAATATTCATCCGGAGCAAATGAAACCAGTGAGTGAGTGAGGAGAGACGGGTTTGTGTGTCAACTCGCTGTCAGAGAGATGAGAGAGTGAGGAACCACAGCTGGTATCGTGTATCTATTCTGTGGAAAATGAGTATTAAAAGCATTTCAGATATTTCTTTATCGATACATAGTATTTTTGATAACACTACATTGCGCTTAGATTATTATTTCAGATGACTTTTAAAATTACTATAATTAAAAAATGTATGTTGTATATAAATTTCAACCCGCCAAAGTGGCTAGTAGGAGTGACTGAAATCCATCCACATTTGGCAGGTTGGCAGGTTTTAATGTCAAGCCCTGATTATGATATATTAAATACTTCAAAAAAAAAAAAAAAAGGTTCTTGAAAGGTATATATAAATGTGTCCATGAATATACATACTGCTATTTTACATGCCTTTTATTGTTTAATTTTGATTGATTGAGGTTGAGAAACTGGATCAATCAAATTTCTTAAATCATGCGTCTGGTAAAGATCCAACTGAAGAGAATGTTTCATTTACAAATGGGACACTGCTGATAATCTCAGAGTATTTTCAGAAAATGTTGTCTTTAAATTCAGATCGGTTGCAATGTAATGCAATGTAATTTGTAATGACATGAGGGTGAGTAAATGATGACAGAATTTTCATTTTTGGGTGAACTATTCCTTTAAGTTTGTGTTATTGGATATTTTTCCCCACTCCCTCTTTATTTTTCCACATTTTCTCGCTCTTTCTCTCCATTCATCTTTCATTTACATCTCGGCACATACACGATTTTGATGCCTGTCCTCTTTTACCCCCATTTTTCCTTAGCTTCCATCTCACTTTCCTCTGCCGTTCGTCCTTATTTTTCTCTGTCCTAACCTCCCTCCCTCCTTCCATCCATCTGTCTCTCTCAGTGAGCCCTGTGATCACTCTCTCCTCTTCAGTCTCCAAGCGAAGCTAAAAATGAATTGGTTGCTTTGAAGTTTCATTGAGTGCTTTATTACAGGACTAAATAATGCACACAGTGGCAGAGAGTTTTTCCTTCATTAAGACATGCTTCCTGTCAGCGTACACCTGACTTCCTCAGAGATAATCAATCCTGTGTCCGGTAACCAGTCCTTAGGGGTGCTCTCTATTTGCCTCGCTTTTATTGATTATGATTATGAAGACAGTGTCTCTGTGTGGCTGTCGGCAGCCCCTCTGTTATGTTTTCCGTAATCATACATTAAAGTGGTTCGAAATTAGTTAAAAGCAGCTGTTGGGTCACAACCTGATTGCAGCAAGTTAAAGTCAACATGAAACTATATTGACCCCGTTTACTGTATTAATGCACTTCCTTGGTTTGTCTTTATCATGTTTGTCTTCATAATCCATCTAATTATGTGCTCAAAAATAGCACATTTTTAAACTACTTAATAATATAATAGTTATATCATTATTATTACGTCATATATCATTATAATAGTTATCGTTTTTATTTTTATTATTATTTAAAAACTACATAATATGAATGTGTACAATGTTATATATTATATAAAAATAATAATAATATACTACTATTATATTGTATATTTAATATTTAATGTTTTATATTACAGTATATTTGTTTTATATTATTGTTATTATTTATTATTATTATGGGTGTTATATCTATTCTTAAAAAGGCTACTGCTGACTTTAAAGTAGTTTGTAATGCTTTTGTAGAACAATTTTACTTGAGAATTAAAAAGCTAATTTCTTGTGAGTTATTTGTGTTCTTTACAGTTATTTAATTAATAACAGATAATTGTTCTTGCTTAGTAGCTTTGGAGCATGTTTAACTCATGAGACATTATTCCCAATGCTGTCATTTGAACACCCATCCACTGGGTCAAATGAAGAAATCAATAAATTGTTTCATTATGTTTTGTGATATTCTTCCTAGGGATTAAAATGCAATAGATGGAAGTTAAATTTCACTGCTGTAGAATTGGATTGTCGGTTGCTAAATAAGGAGCACCACCATTTTTTTTTTCTCTCCTTCCTTTACGTCTCTCAAGGCTTTAGTAAATTTAAGCCCTCTCAGGGTTTTGTAGTTCGCTCAGCACAGATTGCCTTAAGTGGCTTATGCCAATTGCAGTTTCTTGGTGCGGGCAGGGAGATGCCGCCGAGGGGGAGGGCAGGAAGCGAGGGGAGCATTTAGCCATGCAATTACAGACAGAATGACTCCATGGGTCCCTTCTCTCTTTCTTTCTCTCTCTCTCTCTCTCTCTCTCACCCACCACATGAGCTAATGTGCAGCACGGATGAGCTTCATCCAGCCTAAACTTCCCCCAACCAAACAAGCAGAGCCTAAAACAGACAGCATATTTATCAGTCCATGTGGCATCGTGGCATCAAGCCTTTAAGTCATACAGAAGGGCTTCTTATATCAGCTTCTATCCTATCACACTCCTATATGCTGCAACTACAAGCTGTTTCATATTTGGTGCCATATAAGAGGGCCTTGTGCCTTTGTGTACAGGGTTTTTCCTGAATTTATTTATTTATTTATTTATTTATTGGCAGCGCAAACAAAATAATCAAGCATATTTAATAATATTTAATTTGTTTTGTTTTTCTTGTTTTTTCCATTCTGTTCTGTTATGCTAAATGAGCTTCTAAACTAAACCATTTAATGTGGGAAAATTTACTGCTTGAGTCACTGTACATGTGGTCACAAAACTTGTGCGACCCTTTTGAATACTACAAAGAGCTGTGGAGGAAGTCAAACAGTTCCACAGATGAGGACAAGAGAAAAAAACTTGGTGCTATTACTGCAGTAACTGTGAGACATTGGCTGATATGTTGTAGATTCATACTAAATTATGTGTTATTTCAGTGAGGAAATGCATTTCATTTTTATTAAAACTTTAGGGAGTTCTAGATATAGTTTCTGAATGTGTTTTGGCTTGTACTATTATTCATACCAAAATTCATTCTATAGAAATAACATTGACTTAACCATAGGAATAGGGCACCATGAATCGTATTACCTTGCTTTGGTTGTCTTATAACTGCAAATGTTAGTTAAAGTAAAAAAAGTTAAACTATAGAACAGTGCTTCCCAAACCGGGCAGTCATAGCTAGTCCAAATCATTATATTAAAATAATTAAAATATTCCAATTGTTCTAAAATTTGATTTTTTTTTTGAAAGTATGTAAGGTTAGTGTTATGGATTTAAATATATTTGTAAAGAATGTTTACATCATAGTTCTCATAATTCACATGAAATTCTTACAAACTTGTTAACAAATGTATTTGTAGGTAAATGTCGGTATATATTTTTTAACGGCAGGGTCGTGGAGCTTTTGAAATGTTTTTGGGGGGTCTTACCCCTCTTAAGTTTGGGAAGCTCTGCTATAGAATAATGATGGCAAATATTCAATAAGTGCAAGTGTAAAGTCTCTGAAGAATCTCTGGCTTTAAAGGGAACCTATTGTGCCCCTTTTCACAAGATGTAATATAAGTCCTAGAATGTGTCTGAAGTTTCAGCTCAAAATACCCCACAGATCATTTATTAACTTGTCAAATTGGCCCCTATTGGGTGTGAGCAAAAACACACCGTTTTTGAGTGTGCCCCTTTAAATGCAAATGAGCTGCTGCTCTTGACCCTCATTTGTGAACCAGCCCGGCGTAAAATGACGGCATGCTTGTTATTGTTACGTGTTCCCGGGGTCAGAGTTTATGTAAATTTTGGGGTTTGTGATCGTTGTAGTCGCTAACATTTGCTGTAGTCCTTAAAAAAACGATTTCTGTTAAAGAAAATATCTCCCTTTGCATTGAACTTTGAGCGTCATAACTTTGCAGATGTTGTTTATGCTCAAACAGAATCATTACACACTAAAGTTAAAAAGTGAAATCAAGAACCCCTTTAAAGCCTGGATCTCCACCAAGATGTTTGTTTTCCTCCTCTGTAAAAAAAAAAACACACACACAAAAAAACCCAAAATATGTTCTGTTCTAAAGCTAGGAATAGGGAATAAAAACTGGCCTTGTTTGCCTTCAGATATTCCAAAAGTGTACTTAAAATATTACGAGCCTGATGAAAGAAAAAATATATATTTTTTAATAAGTATGAAACAAACATTTTCATTAGAAGCACGGTCCCGATTCAGTAAGTGTTCAGTAAACTAGCCTATTATAAAGTTAGTTTGGCATGTCATAGTCTCTTTGATGTAGAAAATTCAAATGGCTCTGGATGCTTTTTTTATTTAACCATTTTATTACATGGCTCTCTGGAATACTTGATTCTGATTGGTCAAACATGGCATTATGTGGTTGGTTGTTTTTGCATAATGGCCTATGACTACTAACACCAATGACTACAATATACAAGCTGCATGTCTCTTGCACACTCTGTGGACTTAATATAATAAAATTAACTCAACATTTTATTTTTTGTTTTATTATATATTTGGTAAGTGTTTGTCCATTAAACAGGATAATCCTTTCTTAATCCTTTCAGGGTTTATTTGGCGATAATGACCGTCTTGACTGTACATGATTCCTTACATATCCACTATATAAATTTAAAACGCAGTTATGCAATTGATAACTTCGCACATGTGTGCGCATGAGCTATACCAGTGAAAACCATTTTTTGACCCAGGAAAACCCCCGGTAGTTTAACCTTGAGTGATGAATAATTGATATCAGAAGATACACTGTATTAAACGTTTGTTTTTTGCAGTGACCTCCGCAGCTCCTTCTCCTCTTCAGCTTCCAGTTCTGAAGCTGCGCTGGAAGGTGACAAGGGCTGATTTGGTATCTGACACAAGTGTTCACTCTCTCTCTCGCCTTTCAGTCTCTGGTCTCAAGGGTGATGTATACCAGAGCTGCTTGTCTGCTGTTTCTAAGGGCAAACAGTCTCTCGCCTTGGCCACCACTCTAATTACCATGGCCTTGGCAGATCAATGACTGATCCTTTTTTTCCCCCCATTGCACAAATGTGTCACTTTAGCTGTGTGTCTTTCCATTAGCTCGCTCAATCATTGGCGGCTGATGAGACAGAGAGCAGCATGCCTTTCTTATTGGCTAAGGTCCAAGGCCTCGCTAATATAATCCTCTCCATCGATTATGTTCTGTTGACTTTCAGGAGAATTTTTTAGAGGAGTAATTAGGAGCCGCCCGCCCCGCAGCTGCTCCGAGGAGCCAAATACATTACTATGTACCTTCTCTTTTTAAAAAGCACCAGTATCCTCATTGCTGTTGGATTTGTTATTACACTCTCATTTTCTTGTAGGGATAGAGGGTGACATTTGCATAATGTAAGTTAAAATGATCATATTTTAAAGAGGAAGCGCTGTGACATCATTCTATTGGATCATTTAATAAACGGATGCTGCCGGATTCTTTTGTTAGTCTTTTAGCAAAGGTCTTTTTAATATGTCGAGATAAAATATCATCCTGTATGTTTCCCCCGCACGGAATCTGCGCCCTGCCGATTTCTTCAGAATTGAAACTAAATGCCAAAATTGAATAACATGTTTTAATTTGTTATTACTCTAAAGCAAATTTAAAATTCATATTTTAATATGTTATATTTTATATATAATTAATAATCATATTAATTTATAAGTGATATCACTTTTTTGTTAACCGATATAGGAAAAACAAACTGTACTGTACTGTTAAAAATTATACCTTAATATACCAACAATCATATACCTTACTTTTATTACTTACTTTTTAAATATTTCACAATATTGTACTTTTTTTAATCAATTTTTTTTTATCAAAAGCAGCCTTTGTGAGTATAAGAAACTTCTTTTAAAAACATTAAAATATTTTACTGACCCCAATTTTTTTAATGGTTTGTGAGAGAGAGAGAGAGAGAGAGAGAGAGGATCCCTACCATTTTTGCTTCGGCACCCAGGGAGCAGTTAGGGGTTCGGTGCCTTGCTCAAATGTCTCACCTCAGTCGTAGTTATTGAGGATGACACAGTACAATCACTCCACTCACCAACAATTCCTGCTAGTACTGAGACTCAAACCCACAACCTTTGGTTGAGTCTGAGTCTTTAACCATTACATAAAGCCACACATAAAGCAGTCTTAGCAAAGGATGGTTTCGATCCAGTGACCTCTGGGTTATCCGTTTCCGCTGCGCCCCTCTGCTTTAAACCATTCCAGATAGGACTCGAACCCACAATCTCTGGCTTAGGAGGCCAGTGCCTTATCCATTAGGCCACTGAGGCTGTTGAAAGCCCCTGGGTTAAACTATAGTGGTCATTAGTGGGCCGCAGTAACGTTCCAGGTTGTCCAGTATGATAACTGCCCTGCCAATCAATCACAAAGTTTAGTAAATCCTCCACCCCTTGCGTGTTAGTTTATTAAACATTTTGGCTTATTAATTATGCTTTCAGATGCCAGTAAATGTCTGGTACTCTTAGTTTAACACGCATTACTATATTCACATCCAGTTCTCTACACAGAATCAACGCAGAAAAATGTTCAGACTCTGCCTGAGTCTGGTGATGACTTTATTCTGGTAGATTTATGAAAAAGATAATTTTATGAACACTGATTGGCCCCTTTTAAACGTGTTAGGCAAGTGTTTTTCGCCAATTTATTTCTAATTGAAAGTAGTGCTGCATGTTATGATAATGTTACAGGCGTCTCATTGCGTTCCAAAACACCCTGGTTGGAGGACAGGAGAGGACTTGTTGCATAATTACATGCTCCATGAGCCGATCTGTCTTGTCTTTGAAAGGATAATTGCCTGAGTGTCCTGATGAAACCTTTGTAGTTGAGAGAGAAGAGAAGCCGGTGGAGTTGTGCCACCCACCATGAATGTGTGGGGCATCAAGTTGGCTCTTTCATTCCTCAGTTATTTTTAAGCAAGGCAATTTACTCAATTGACTCTATGTACACAGTGTCTGCAGCTCTGAAATGAGGATCCGATCTGTGTAAAAGCATCATCTCTTGTTATGTTTATGGAGGTGTATATATACAAAAATCTTTATATAGAAAATATCAACTAAGAAGCAACAAGCTATAATCAAATCAACATGTAATCTGTTTATACTCTTTAAAATGGAGCTAGATTGAAAGTTCTTTTGCCATCAAATGCAGGTTATTATGCTCCACCAAGCTTCTCATTTTCTTCTTTGTTTAGAAAATGGCGTTTGCCTGATGTGACCTCGGCTCAATGTTTGGAAGTGTCCTGTCCGCTATGTGATTTTGGTTTATAGCGCACATCATGTGAGTAGCCGGCCCTCGCGTTGGGCGGCTGCTAATGTTTACAAAATAGATGTAAGGTTGGCTGAAGCCTGAGGTCCATCAACACGCTAGCTCACAGTGGACCATGGCTCACTTCACAAAGCCTGCTGTTTCCATTTAAGGCGCTTGACCCAGATTTCTTAATGACCTTTAGAGTTATTTTACACAATAGATGAGAAATGAGCTGAAAATAGTGACGATTCCTGTTGCTTTGCGACGGTCACAGTAGAATAGAAGGTTATGTCCGCCTCTGACCGTTGCCCATGTTGCCTTGCTGCATTTCTGGCCTGCTTTTCCCTTTATGAATGACTGATGTTGCTATCAAACACCCTGCCCACATTTAGTCTCATCGTTAGGCATTGACAAGAGGCACTGCTGTTGATGTTTTCATCAGGGACTCTCTCCACAGTTGCCGTCAGATGATTATTTAAACAGCCATTAATCATTAATGGCCCACTTTTGCATGCGCTCTTATGTTTCTGAGGGCGCGAGAGCCAGTTACGCTGCGTGGCACATCGCAATCGAAAAACTGCTTTCGATAGGCTTATATTTCACTTTTAGCCTACGTCTCCACGCGAGGGCAGGCATTGAGTTTGACAGCCTTCACACTACGTTGGATGTGTTTACACATTTGTTTCCTGTGGCGTTTGAATGGGATTTGACAAGCTCGAAGAGCGTGTGGAGGATTAATAAGCCCAACAGTTCCTCGGAAAGACTGAGACTGGTGTAGAATATGTATCCACTTAAAGCAAGATGAGGCCAGACTGTGTTCTTGGCTCGAGATTCCATGTCTTCTGGCAACCCGACGTTCAACAGCGTAAATTTGCAGTAGACAATAACATATTACCTCCTCTTGGCATTGTGCCGTAAATTAAAAGTAGGTTTTTCTGCTCTGTGATTATTTCTCTTGGCTGCTTCAGCTTCTTTGGCTGTAATCCTAATAGTTATGAGCAATTCACTGAAACAATCTTAAATAGTGACTTGATGAAATCACAGCAACTGTTGATTTAAAGGGACAGTTCACGCAAAAACGAAAATTCAGACATCATTTACTCACCGTCATGTCGCTCCAAACCCATTAGACTTCCATTCATATTAAGAACACAAATGAAGATGATTTTAATGTTCTCTCATCATTTTTGTCCATCCAAAACTTTAACGCATCAAAAAGGAAAAAAAAAAGATTGCAATGCACTTATACAGCACTTTAAATAGGGTGAACATCAGCTCTAAAATGCATACTTGATGCACAGGAGCAAACCTCATGGGTTGTTGCATGTCAAACAAGAACAGTTAAGCTTCAATTTGCCATATTTGATGTGCTCTATGTAGGGCTGGTTGATGTAACCTAAAATTAAAATCTCGATTAATTGATTACGATTAATGAACGATTTTTTTATACTTTGTTTTTTACCCTCATAGGTCACTTAAAAAGTTTGTATTGTTAATATGCTTGACTATTAAATGTGGTATATATTTTTTTCCAATGAAAGAGTGCTCACTTTCAGCAGTTATTTTATCTATGGTTCGTAACGTTTCTTACATATTTCTGCTTGTTGTAAATCAGATAAATTAGCGCAGCACCAGTACATTTATATGAATGCATTAATGAGAGAATGATTGCATGTGTGAATTAGTCACACTGTCTCTCTGTTAATTGTGAAGATGTGGGTTGTAAGTAGTTCAAAAGTAGAAAAATATATGATATAACTTTTGAGTTTCTTAGCTACTTTAGTGATCAATCACAGGACAGAGCATTAGCGAGTTTCTGCGCTCCAGTCGGTGCGCACGATCTTCACGTGATGTGCAGCTACTGTCTGTATGAGTGTTCGTTTGCTACATTTGCGTTTTATTTACATGGACTTTCAATGGATGGACAAAAATATTTTCATTTGTGTTTCGATGATGAATTGTCTTATGGCTTTGGAACTCCATAAAGGTGAGTAATTGACAGAATTTTCATTTTTGCGAAACACTTTCTTAAACAGTGTAAAGACGTCTCAGTTTTCTGAAAATCACATTGGTTGCATATTGGCTGTTTACATTCATCTGCTTGTTTTTTTTAAAACAAAAATATGTTGATGGCAATATTGTTCCAAAGTAGCATCTGTCCCTATACCAATGTGTTAAGCAGACTGTGCAACTCATCCAGGCGAGCTTTCAACAGCATTTTCAATTTACCTCAGAAACTCCCAGCATGCTGAGGAGTGAGATGGATCCGGAGCTGGCACGTCAGGTGCCTCTTTGTCTTGTCCAACGAATCAAGCATTTTTTTCAGTATCTCAACAGCAGGTGAAAATCTAATTATACCAGGATAGCGAGAGGAGGCGAGCTGTTGCCATATTTTAGCAGCTCTTAATTGTGTGCTAAATAATCTGCCTCATGCACTCACTCCCATGTGGAGTCGCACCATGAAAAATGTCTCTGTGTCTGAAAAAGTCACAGAAAGATGTTTACTTTGTTTTCCCTCATAAGCTTTCTTAGCACTAGCACATTGCTCTCCCCATCTTGACGTCTGTCAGACTGACATTTTTAACAATAAAGGCAAAACAAACAAAAACACGCTGGTGCACATATAACACCTTATCTGGAGACTCTTCTCTCTCACTACGGTAGATGTTTTGTTATTGGAGTGAGGTGATAAATTATTTCGCTGGCACCTTAAGGCTTTGGACTCTCAAACTTTTTTTGTCCGTGCTAAATCCAGATAAATTCGCTCTCTGAACACTAAGTACTCAGCACGTTGTGCGAACTCGATAGCTTAAAGTTTTTATCTCTGGGGCTTCTGAGGGATCCTGGGACTCTAATTATGTAAAACCCAGCAGTTCTCTTTAGCTCTCTGATGTCCATCACGGTTAACCTCCTCATAGGGTTAATGTGTCAGGTTCGGGACTCCCTTCCTATTCCCTTCGTGCTGGGTGAGTGTAATTACGACCTGTCTTATGGTGCTACAAATGAGCGCTCTGGGCCTGCCGCCCCTTAGCTCAAAGAATAACACACTCCACCTGAAGTGGCGTTGGGAAGTGCACCAGGACGGATGGCTCTCTTTAATGGACCGGCGTCTGCGAGTGCCCCGACAATCCGGTAGTCGCGTCACGCACTGTCTCGGATACATGTCAGGCTAATGGAGGTGCTGATTATTTATTTATGGGCATTATTGCTAAATTGCTGATTACATATTTTTCTAGTGTCTAATTTCTTTACACAGTCATTTTTACAGTTGAAGGCTGTGTCAGCCCGCCAGAAAACTGACCTCCCCTTTCCCTCCCACAGCTATTGTAGCTAATATAATAGCCTTGCTTTCCCTAGAGGACGGTGGTTAAGTCGTCTGGTTTTTGAAATGTATCTTGACTTGTATTCACCTGTACCTGTCCACTGAGAATCTATTGTTTAGCTTGTGATTTAATTTATTACGTTTATAAGCATCCTCCTTTCCTAACATGTGATTCCACAATGAGATTTTTAAAAAGCGATACCATCAGCTGTGTTTATTTTAAACATGACTCCTAACATGAAATAAACGCTCAGATTAAGTCCATCACGATGTGATGCTCTGGCCCTCTTGCGCTGATGGTCTTTGGATGTTTATGGTTTTCTCAATGTTCATTATAAAAAAAAATGATTCTTTAATCAAGCACAGGCTTTTCCTTTTGGCGTCGCAGTCGGATAAAGACACGTTTGATGGGGCCCAAGAAGAAATCGAAAAAGAATACCGCGTTTGAAAAGAGCTGGCAGCTGTTGAGCTTTCATGTCACAGGCTGCCTGCCATTAGACTGAGCAGCAATATTAGATAAGGCCCTGTAGAACATGTTTCTTAAGACAGGCAAAAAGAAACCAGATGTGATGTGGACTGTGAGGACTACAGTGCAGTAAGATGAGCAGAAAACATCAAACATCTTCCAATCCCTTTGGTATGCTCAATCCTGCGGTGTCTTCCTATTAAAATAGATTTATCCAATGTTGAATTGGTGTAATTGAGACACTCTGAATAAAACATCTTGCACTGAGAAGATACTCCTCCTGGTTTTTGGTTCAATAACATGAGGCTCATTTTTTAGACCAGATCTATTCATAAAAATATAAAAACATTAAAAATGCAATTGTGATGTAGTCACTGAGACCAGACACAATTATTTGTTATATTTAACAAAATAATCCACAATACCCCTCAACTAACAAGCAGACCCATGTGGTAGAGTTCTAAAGCACTGCCCCCCGAAACTAATACCCAAATACAGCTAAGATCAGGCCTCTGGTTACTGTGGTAACAAACATAAAGGTTACAACTCAAAGGAATGTAGAGTTTCAATCTCAATTCACTTTGAAACAGAAAATTGTAGCCTTTTTCTATATAGTCCATCCTTATCCTAAACCCTCTATACATAATCAATTGAAATGTACAATCATGTATCCAATTATCCTATGCAATCAAGTTCCTTTTATAGTGTTTTGCCTATGTATTACTCTTTGAATGAATGTTTTAGCCTTACTTAAGGTCACATGTATGCCATGTTTGGTATCTATGAGTTTCTGTTTAAATGAGTTGAGTGATCATTTACTTTATATGTCATGCTACATGTTAGGATTAAAAGAATATTTAACTTTAATAGTTTCTCCATCTACGCCCAATCAAATTACTTATGCAAAACACCCCGCTAGAAGACAAAGGATTGTAAAATTTGCCTCAACTCCTTATTGGCTTACTCGCCTTAATTAAAAGATCACTCATCACAAGATCACTGATGTGATTTGATTCTGATGTGAAGATGATGCTGAGCTAGAAGTGCCAGGTTTGGCCTTGTCTTTCCATTCATCAAAGATCCTCTGACTCAAACTGGTGCTCTCTCATCAAGACGACTTCAGCAAAGATCAACTGCGGCCTCAACAAAATGCATCAGGACACTTTTATTTAAATGGGTGAGACATGCAAATATCAAATTTAGCTCATTATTTGATATTTTAAGTATCCCCTATCCCTTTAAAATAAGGGTGCGTTAGAACTAAGAAACTGATGGTTTGCTCGAGGCTGTCGAACTGGTGAATTTTAATCAATGCTACAATTTGTTCTCCTGTATTCTGCTTCAGCTCTCTTTTGATTGCTTAATTGTATGCGTGTGTGTGTATTTTAGATTAATCTTAGTGTTTAGTCTAGTTAATAAAGTCTTGTTCTTGTTGCACATAAAGTTGTTCGTGGTTCATGCTCATATACTGGAGTCCCTAATCATGCAGATTCTGGCTACATGCTCTGAGTAGGAAAGTTATTTCCCTTACACTGGAATTTAACATTTCTTAGAGTTAATAAATAATTAATACTGAGCATTCGTTGGACGAACAGGTTAGTTAATTGCGGAATCAATTCTGCTACATGAAGTTAATTCTATTAACTGATCCAAATATTTATAATTAATTATAATAAGTTATAATTAATTATTCATATTTCCCTTGAGCTAATTTGCTACAATGGCTTACTATGCAGCTCTTAAATAATGTTTTTTTCGTCAGTCAAATGTACTGTCTCGTCATGAAGAACATTTTTCTCAAAAAAAACTAAATTCTTATTTGTATTATTTCATTTTCATTTTGTTAAAATACTGTTATTATCATTTGTAAAACTTTTACCTGCCAAATCAAATCATGTGGCACAACCAACATGGAAAAAATAACAACAGGAAATTATATCATAGTGATAAACCGTGCATACCCTCAATATCAGTAAGTCTCTTAAAAAGTAATATATTGTTAATCAATGTAGTATAATCTCCATAAAAAGAGTGGGTAAATGGTAACAGTATTTTTTTTTATTTTTGTGTGAACTACCACTGTAATGATCATAAAACCCTTCTACTGGGACAAATATTTGTTACTAGATTAAATTGGTTGATTAAATCAGCCGGTCACCAAGCAGACTCCACTATGTTTCTTTTGGTGGATGACAATCAGCCACTCCATCCAGGGGAGCAGTGTATTACTCGTTTAAGATGGCTGCTGTGATAGCCAGGTGTCAGGTCAGTGCAATCTGCTCCGAGCAGGCCATGTATTGATCCTTCACGCGGGACTCTTACAGAGATAAAACCTGCGTATGACATGTGAAAGGGTGAAGATTCTCATCTCAAGGGCTCGCTCTAGTACAGGGAAGTTCAGGCTGGCCTGTACTGAGCCAGCAGCAGCAGGCTTCCCTTTCTCTGAGCACATGGGCTTGAGAGGGCTGTTTAGCATGCAGATTTAATAGAGAATGCTAAACACGGCCCTTTGAAGGGCTTTAATAAACTGGACCAGATGTCTTGTGAGCACTGGGGCCGTGTCTTCTGCCACCGAATGGACTCGTCTGGATACATGCATTTCCATGTGACAGACAGCAGTAATTCATAAATGATACATTGTGCATTAAGGCCTCTTTGAGTGACAGGTGACCTTTCATGTTGAGATTGTGCTTTTTATTCAGAAGGATGTCCAGAGAATTGCGAAACTTTTGAAAGCGGGAGGACAGTACGGCAGGCTCTGGCACTCTGCTCTTGCACAAAAAAGTTCCTCCTCAGAAAGCTGTGAAGTGGCAGTGCCGGTGGAGTCGGGTTCAGGGAGGAAAGAGAGCAGCGCATCCATTAAAGCAGCTTCCCCCTGGCCATCTCTCCAACTTCAAACACACCAACATTAAAGTTCCAATAATGCAGTGGGCTGATTCTCCCAAACGATGCTTGCACATCATAGCCGAGGTGTGCTAATGACGGGGGTAATGCTGAGAGACGTACACACGGATGGTCCATTACCTCTGCACCGACAGCATCTAAGGCTACCCAGGATGCTGTTGGGCTTAAGCCAGTATAACCACCATAATGTTTGTTTTCAAAGGCATTTTATTTCTTAATAAGTCAAGCTATGTTTACAGCTATATTATGTAATGAAATGTGTTTTGTTGATTAGATATTTTACAATATACAGGGTTTTATTTAATATCCTATTTTATTGGTTACATTATAATTATATAATATTGCTTGGTAATTATATAATAAACAATTTATATATAAAACTATATTG
This sequence comes from Zacco platypus, assembly GCA_038088235.1. Lineage (NCBI taxonomy): Eukaryota > Metazoa > Chordata > Actinopteri > Cypriniformes > Xenocyprididae > Zacco > Zacco platypus. The sequence goes on along the minus strand of CM076078.1, from coordinate 12,998,545 downwards.
AAATTATATTTATTAATTAATTTATTATTTTGTATTTTAATATACACTGTTATAATCATATTAAATTAAAAAAATTATGTGTGTGTGTATATATATATATATATATATATATATATATATATATATATATATATATATATATATATATATATGCTAATTAAATAATAATTGTATAAAAAAACGAAAAATGTTTTATTAGTCACATTGACACGTAATGACATTTCATGTGATGTCCCCTAGAAACTATTTTTATTTTTTTATTTTGTGTGAAAGAGGAGAAACAATATCTCCTCTTATGCAGAGTTAATTTGTGATATTACAGATATTAGATGTCAACTCTTGATGACAGTTTTGGTTATCTGCATGCTGTATTTTAGACAGGTGAAGATGATGACATCTGTTATCATTGACGATAGTGGATAGATGTTTTGTAATGTACAATATGTGTCTGGTGACAGAACAAGCCTCTCAGATTATCTGTGTGAATGGTGTAATAGCTGACACAGTCACACTGAAAACATGAAGGTCACTTCTCTCCACTCTCAGCTACAAAAGCCTCATCTGTTTTAATGCAGTGCTCTGAGCTTTACTAAGAGCCAGCACTCCCCTAACCGTGCACTGTTCTCTCGTTCACACACTCTCTATTGTGTTTCTCTCTCTCTATTTTCTATTTTTTCCCTCTCCTTGTCCTCCTATCCCCCTTAATCTCACCTGCACTGTATCTCTGAATTATTCTCTCTGTACAAGAAGAACTGTATCGAAGGAACAGGCCCAGTGTAGGGTTTCAGGTTTAAACGTGAAGGTGTTTCCTTACCAGCGCTGTATTCATTCACACAATGAACTGAGGAGCCTCTCTTGTTTCTCAGTAAGAAGAGTCCAGACAAGACCTTTGTTTTCCACTTCATCAGATGCAAGCATGTTTTTTTACTCCTGTCCTCCTGGAACAAAGGCTGGAGAGCAGCCATCACATTGGGCTCAAATGGCTCTCTTAGACTGTCCTATGCAAGCAAGGGGAAAATCACACCATGTTTTCAGATTGCCTCTTTGGGAGCATTATACACTTGGTAAAAAATTTTTTGATGTCTTACAAATATCAAATTCATATGTAAAGTAATATAAAATGTGGTGTGAACTTTTTTTTGTTTATCACTTTTTTGTTTTGGTGCTGGTAATATTTTATTGCACTATGGTAAAAAATGATATAATTTATACAAATATTTATTTTTATTTATTTATTTATATTATTTATTATTAGGCTATTATATTTCATGTTTTTATTTCATTTAATTTTTTTTTTTAAAAAACATGAGAAAGGTTTTTACTCTGATCCAAAAACAGTTTGTTTTTGGTTTCTCTTGTTTATTGTTGTTCTTACTCTATTGTGTGTAATGAGTGTGTGTGGGTAGATGGTCTTCCCCATGATTGTGTATCCCACAGAACGGGACTGAGAGACCATTTAAAGGCCTTTGCAGGTGTTTTGAGTTAATTAGCTGATTAGAGTGTGGATCAGGTGTCTTCAATATTGAACCTTTTTACAATATTCTAATTTTCTGAGATACTGAATTTGGGATTTTCCTTAGTTGTCAGTTATAATCATCAAAATTAAAAGAAATAAACATTTGAAATATATCAGTCTCTGTGTAATGAATGAATATAATATACAAGTTTCACTTTTTGAATGGAATTAGTGAAATAAATCAACTTTTTGATGATATTCTAATTATATGACCTGTGTGTGTGTGTGTGTGTGTGTGTGTGTGTGTGTGTGCGCGCATGTATATATATATACACACATACATACATACATATGTATACACACACGCATATATATATATATATATATATATACACAGTACAAGTATCATTGTATTACCATCTGTTCACAAAAACAGTGTTATTTGTTATATTTGCTCAGAGAGAGCCCTCCTCATAGGCTTAAACAAGATGTATAAGTGCTCCTCAGAGAGCTGTGTGACCTTGCAGTTGTTCTTGTATGAGAAGGTGGGCCAAGGTGCCCTTTGTTGTATTGGATTGTCTCTTTGAACTCTTCTTGCTCTCTGATTGAAGCGCCAGCGCAATTATGGACTGCGTTTGTCATCATTCATTCTCATCTCCTAAAACCTTAATCCCGTTTGTGCCTCATCATACTCTCCATTATATCAAGCTTAGCCTTGTTTACTCCGCTTGGAGGAGGAACATGTATTTTTGTATTTCTTTCTGTTGTGTTGTAATGCTGAGATTTACTTATATAGAAGCTTCAAAAGCCCAATATCATACGTGTTTAATGACTTCTTTGTTGCACATTCCTAGTAATGTTAAGAAATGAAACTCAAACCATGAGATAAACCATCCGAGATGCTCTTGTCTCAAAAACTGCACAATTTTTGACTATCATTTTTGTCTTATTCTGAAGGGGTTCTTCCTGACCGTTTCCTTGGAGTCAATCCTGAAGGTAGCCAAACACGCTTCTGAAAACAACAAGATCTTCTGCTTGAATCTGTCGGCTCCATTCATCTGTGAGTTCTTCAAGGAGGCCCTGCTGAAGGTTATGCCCTATGTGGACATCCTTTTTGGCAACGAGACGGTGAGTATGTGTATGTGGACTCAAGTGGCATGGCAGTATGTTTGAAAGAAGATAGTTCCTCCTATTAACCCATGTCATCATGTAACACTCATCATCTATTGCACATTTCAGTCAGTTCCCTGAGACGGTTCAGATGAGAAATTGCACATAGGCTTGAATAGACACAAAACTCCAAATTAATTTATTTATAAGTTATACATGCAGAGTAGTCCTCTCACCAGCACTGACACTACTCATTGTGAGAGTAACACCACTCAGACAGCCTGCAGACTGGGCCATAAACGGGCTCTTACTTCAGCATTTGAGACTAATGTTCTGAGTCATCGTGGTCTCAGGTTTGTTCTATATGTGCGGTTGGGACATCTTATAGGCTGGCAGTGTGGGTTTAAGGTGTTTGACTTGTGCTCACAGTCAGACCTGTCAAGTTAAAGCTCTATTTCTCTATATCTTATGGGTAGGGGTGGGCGCTATGACCAATAACTGGTGTGGATCATTTTATTTCAAGATAATGGTATTGTTATATATAGCTTGATATAGTTGTTTTTTTGCATAGTTTTTTTTTTATTATTATTATTTAGTAAGGACCCATTAAAGCTAGGGTTGGTGTAAATAGCTAGAAATATCTTAAAATCCCAACCTCATATCATGCCTGCCTCAGAACTCATGATCCAAGCACAGCCAAAGCAGAATCTGCAAAACGTGACGAGGCGGTGTTAAATTACCTCATGTCCCAAAGCACATAACATTACAATAATAATGAATTTAAACAATTTGGAGAGTACCATCTGACTGCTTCAGACTCATTTCTCTGTTGATAGTGTTGCCATAGAACACACAAATCAGAGTCTGAAGGGGTGAACAACTCTGACTAGAACACCACGTGTTGCCATCTCATAATTACGACATGGCGTGAACTCAGCATAAGCTTGTTGTTTTGGTTGAGAAGGAGCTGTAGAAGGTGGTTGCTGTTTTTTTGCAGCACTCTTGCGACTGTGTGTCTACAATTCTGCATAGCCTCATGTAACGCACTGATGATGTGTGATGTCTGCACAAGCAGGGTGTGGAGAGGTATGGAAATAAATGCGCTGGCAGGCAGATAGGACATCCTATCAGTGCATTCAGACCGAATGCAGTGATTGAACAAACATTTTTTGGTCCCGAGACTTCCACAGAAAAAAAATAAAAAAACATTTAATTTAATTGTAATAATATTTCACAATATTATTATTTTTTTCTATAAATAAGAGAATATTTGTTTTTTTAAATAATAAAAAAAATCTGACTGGACCAAAGTTTTGAATAATTGTGTACAAAAGGTACTATATTAATTGAATATTTTCTCTTTATTTGGAACTTGATTGACATAAACCAAAAAATAACAATACAGCATCACGTTATGTAGCAGTTTAGTTAAAAACGAATGACTCTGCATGCCACTTGCTAAATTAAAAATGCACAAAATGAATGTGCCAAATTTCTGTATTCTGATTGGATAAATCACATTCAAAACTGTTCTAAAACAGCCAAAATACTATATGCTCACCACTTGAATATATATTAATGCATGAAGTTGTAACATTACACTGCAAACATAACTTAAGTTTTGTATTTTTGACATGTTTAGCATTGTATTTTCACCTTTCTTTGTTGCTGTCATGTTTAAATTACATAAGTGGTCATACCCACTGATGGCTGCATAAATACATCTAACATGATATCAAAAATCTTGGATCAGTTTCTAGTGTTGCATGTTATACACTGCCGACCAAAAAAAAAGTTGCTGTTTGGACTTAAATTGGAAAATGCTTGAGCCCATGATTGGATCATTATTGCAGTGATTATGTTTCTAGCATGTAATATGTTTGGCAACAGTTCTTCTAACCCTAATTGTTGGAGTGTAGCTTTTCATTTCTTAAAAAACCATGTAGAAACACATCATGGCCCTATTTTAGGATGACAAAGCCAAGATTCATCAGGCTCAAATTGTGAAAGAATGGTTGGCAGCATGAAGAATCGTTTTCACACATGAATTGGCACCTCTGAGTCCAGACCTTAAATTCATTGAAAGTCTTTGGGATGTGCTGGAGTAGACTTTACAGAGTGCTTGATTTTTGCGTTGTCAATGCAAGATCTTGACCAAAATATTATGCTCTTCTCGATGGAAATAAATGTTGTGATGTTATTTCCACCAAGAAGTGCATCTTTTTTTGGTCAAGATGTTGTATTGTTGACAATGTGAGAAAACTCTGTAAAGATTCTTCTTTCACAATTAGAGCCTGGTGAATTGCCTATTTAAATCCAAATCTTCATTGGAGCAGTGATTATCCTCAATGCTCCTTAAACACTGATGCTGCTCAGATTCAGATTCTCTTTACCCAAACTATTAATAGAGCTGCTGTAGTCCTTCTTAAACTGACAAGCACAGTTTTGCTTTTTCTCAGGCTAATTAAATAGTGTATATGTGGCGAGTAGCTGCAGTCTTTGTTGGGCGGTATTAATGCGTGTTAGTCTTTATGTATGCCTAGCTCTCTGTTGGTTGGTATGAAGTGTTTTGGCAGCTGGAGCTTGTCTGAATGCGTGTGTGTGGGCGGGATCTAACACAGACAGGCAGGCCTTTATCTATGCTGACAGGGTAGGCGCAGCGAGAGACGTCCAGGCCCTGCACCAGCCTCACGCCCCCTTAACTGGCACACACCAAGTGTGTAATATCCAGGGAGCGGCGTTGGTCTAATTGAGTCCTTCCCTGCTCCCCTCCTGCCTGCCTGCATGACATGAACCAGAGAAAGTGAAACATTTCAGGAAATGTAATGGCCTCCAGTTAATTAAGTGAGAGAGCCGTGCAGTAAGAGCCAAAACCAGATGGCGCTGAATTTATGCTCACCGAAATCGGCGCACACAGCGGCGCGTACACAAACACATGCGTAATCTCGAACAATTTGCCCTCCATTTGCCACATACATGATAAAATTCAACAATGTGAATTGTCTGTGTCATTACAGATGAATTTGTTGAGCAGAAGGCTCAGACAATGTAGATAAATGGCATGATTAATTGGAACAGAATGAATAACCCTGACTGATGTTGTATAAGCAGTGATTAACTCGCGCTCAGAGCTCAGATTGTTTTAAATAACAGGGGAGTTAAAGCCATGATTGCTGGGAGGTTACGAAATGATTGAAATCGCACCGCTGCTGCTTATGGGAGAGAGAGCGAGGCAGAGGAGGAGAATCAAGGAAGGTGGAAGACAAGAACTTGGAAGAGTTGACTCATTGTGAAGATCCACCCAAAGGGCTTCTGCCTGGCGCTGTCTTTTGAATAATGTTAATCTTGTCTCAAAAGAGACACAAGGAAATTGGAGGCTTTTGACATGCCCCCAGAACAAATGATCTTGGACTTTGCATCAGAAGCCTTATTGTTTGCTTGTGTGTGGCGTGTTAATGATTCTTATAAAATGGTTAGATCCGGTTCTCTAATTTTATTGGCTGAGCGGCGTTACGAGAGTACCGTATCACTCCTCATGTCATTGTTTGCATGTTGTTTTTGCCTTCAATTAGGGATGTATGATATATCAGTACCATATCAGTTATCTGATAATATTAGATTTTTTTTATTTAACGGTATCAACCAATAGAAGGCATGCCCTGATGTCACTTTCTGGAACACGCCGCCTCAGCCGGACTGAGTGGCAAAAGAGCCTGCTGCATGACTGGATTTAATAGGGGAAACTGCGAAAACGTGAGTAAAACAAACGATTATCAGTTTAAACTAAAGGTTAGGCTTGATAGTGTTCCTTACAACTATCCAGTGATCCATGGATATTGACATGCAGCCGGGAATCGTGTTTCCTGACATTTATATGTGCCTGATTTCGGTGGCGGGGAAATACACAAAGCAAATTTGCCCGTTAATGCTTTATATAAATACAATATATGTAGTTCTAAATCAGGGTGATCAATTATATCAATGTTATGTATATTGTCATATCGTCCAGCCCTAAAATTTGTATACTTTTTGTCAGTATTTAAAAACACCCAATTATGCAGAATACAAGATGGTAAATGTTTAATTGATGTTGTCAATACAGTTTATTACAATAAAATATATAGGGTATGATTTTTAGCCCAAAATTCAACAAAATGATAAATGCAAATCCACGTTTATGTGCCTGGAGTACAGTTGTTTCTGTGAATTGCAGCGATCCATTTTCTTCTTTTCTGTAATAATATACCTCAGATTTCTTATCAGATCTATTTGTACAGTCATTTGCAAAGCTCTTTCCCATTTCATATGTGTTTTTTTTTGTGTGTTTTTCGCGGCATTCACACTGAAAACCAATGCTTAGATATTTGATTGATCATGCTCATTTCTACCATTTTTACATTTCTATTACTTTTGCAGTCATCATGCTTACTTAAAATGAACACTAATAATTAGTAAATCTCAAAATATCAATTTTTCACACTGTACATTTTAATGTGATGCCTAAATTCACTTGTAGCTTTAAAAGGATTGATTTTGTCAGTGTGTTTCCTTGTTTGTTATCAATTATAAGGATTAGTGTTTTATTTTTTATTACTATGTAATGTTTTTTTTTTTTTTTTTTTTTACAAAATAGCATAGAGTTTTAATAAACTGCCATTTTATTGGTAACTTATCAGCTAGAATTTTAATATCGGTGCCTTTTCATTGGCTGCAAAAACAGACAAACTGCTGACATTGTATCTAAAATGTAAGTTACTCATTATTAACTTATCTTTTTATTGCACTTGTGTTTGTTTATTATATTAATTAGATCAGCATAATTCCGAAAAATTCTCAAGATATTTTTGATTAAATGTTTTGGCTAATGTGATTATACTAGAATTAAAACTGCAGCAACTAACACATTTTACCATATTTAAGTAAAATAAGTAAATCCATGCCACATAAAATGCAGAAAACATCCATATTCTGTCTGGGCCTAATTATGACTCTGTCTAATGCTCTACATCTAGACTCATACGTTGACAGTAAGCACTGTGCTTGCTTTGTAGAAGGATATGTGAGTGTTTGCATAACTACAGTGATATTTTCTTGTGCTCGAGTGTGTGTCCTCCCCCGCTGATTGCGTGTAGGTGACGGACAGTTCATGCAGGAAGCCCGAGGCTATGAGGGATATGCCTGACACTGGCCCCCCCATCTCCCAGCTGATTCAGACAGTTGCACGCACACACACTCACAAACATTGAGAGACAGATGTCAAGTTCTAAAAAATCCTGTAGACAATCAAACACGGACATTTCCAGAGCTCTGAGCCGTGGCAGGCCCCCTCTGAGATGCTTAGATGTCTTCCTGAGACATTTGGTGATGTTTTACATGGTTGGCAAAAAAAATGTTTTAAAGTAGTTTGGAAGCAGCTGTCTGAATTCAGAGCAGAAGGAAAGAAGGACAGGGAGAGAGAGAGAGATGCAAGGTGAGGTAATTAAAACAGTATTTGAGCTGGATGCTGTCAGGGAGACTCACGCGATGCACACTCTACACGAGTGCTTTACTGCATCACTCACTGCACTCAATTAAAGCCGTCTGTCTGCTCTCAACCCCTATAGAATGACCTGCGAGACATTGCAGTGTGGAGAGACAGTTAGGACAAGTGATCTGAAAGAGACTGTTAGGACAAGTGATCTGCTCTCAGGGAGCAAGAGACACCAACAAAACTCTACCCAAAGTTTTATTTATTTTCATATTTGAGTTTGGATCATACTTGAAAAGCATGGGTATAAGGGTTCCCCATGGTCATGGAAAGCTCTGTAAAATAAAAAATTATGAATAATTTTAAAATTATTATACTACTATTAATAGAAGGATTATACTATGTTATATTAGTAATATAGTAATATTTTCCGTGTGTGTGTATATATATATATATATATATATATATATATATATATATATATATATATATATATATATATATATATATATACATACATACATACTTGCATACTACATATATTTGTATATATATGTATATGTATGTATGTGTGTGTATGTGTATATATATATATATTCACACACCATCTCTCTCACTCTCTCTCGATAGTTAATTCAAATAAATGTAACCGCACTATTACATTTCTGTCTGATTTAAAGCCAATAGAATGTAACAGACAAAATTACCCATTGTTTTTATCCTTAATGTCAAAAATTGCTCTGCAAACATCAATAACAGCTTTAACTTTTCAATTCTGGCAAGTGACCATGGTATCAGTGGGATATTAGCTAGCTGTGCATTAAACATTTTAAATGCACTCCACTTTGCATCGGGTGGTTCTTTGCCTCCACGTCATGCATTAAAATCATTTAATGCACAGCTGTGGATTATCCCTTATATATACACACACACACATATATTTTTATTATAATCACTATTGTTGTTCTTGTTGTTATAATATTAATTTTTAGTTTTATATTCATTTTTTATCATTAATTTTGTTATCACATAAAAAAATATATATGTTTTTTTATATATATATAAGCTCCATAAATTACTGTTTACTAGTGTGTGTGCTCTACAGAAACACAAATACTTCTATAGATTTATAGTCCACCCTAGTCCATTTTTATTTCACAGGGATGATAGTTGTGGGCTTGTATGTGTCGCTGCTGGATCAGATTGGGTCACAATAGGGAAGTTCAGCTAACAACTATAATCGGAGGACTCAGGAGGCTTTCCCCAGAATATCCCTCACATTGAGCCACAGAGGCCATTTTCAACTTGATGGGGAGTTCCATAACACAGATTTCAGGGTGAGAGTGAACCCGGGCTGGCATTGCATTTAATAGGTACAGCGGCAGAGGCGCCTGGCTCTCTTTAGAGACGCAGAGTGATGATGGATGGAAGAGACGGTATTGTGTTGAGGGCCGATCAATAGCTGCCACCGAGCTCAGTGTATTTCTGTCACTGTGGAGTTGAGTGTAGGATGTCAGCTGGTTGTTGCCAGGATGATTTGGGAAAGTTTAACACCAGCCCGCTCTGACGCCCCACACATCAGTCATTTTGGTTAACAGAAGGGTTTCACGGTCATTTCTGCCATACACAATGACTCTCTCTCTCTCACACACAAACACACACACACTTGTTCATGTATGTTTCATATTGATTCTCTACTTCATGCAATAGTTATGTTGTCTGCAGTGAAGTACTTCTCATTAGTGACTTTACAATTATCATTCTGTGTTTAATTCAACTGACACCATTATACAAGGCCTCTACAATGATAAATAGCCTACAGCGTATGAACTATATTACAATAATAATAATTTAGAAATATTAAATACATTAAAAATATCTCCTTGTCACAGCTTAGGGGGTTATTTGTGTGCATCATGTTACTAGCTTAACCATGGTAAAATCACTGTAATTTATTGCCACTCATGGCTTATTGGTTAAAAAAAAATCAAAAGTTTATAAAAATCAATAAAAAAAGAGCAAGGTACATGATGATGATGATGATGATGATAATTCACTTTTTTTTTTACTGAAAATGTTTATTATCTTTTGACAAGTCTGTTGATAGATTTTGAATATAATTACGTCTGTTAATTGGCTAATGCCAATAATCTCAAATTGGCCAACAGTTGTCAGATAACTTTGTCTTGCACTAATTTTACTTTTTACTCTTTTTCAAAAGCTTGTAGAACTAAACCGTAACCAAAAAAAGTGCACATTGTCAAGAGTTTCACCAAAAGAAAAGGCAATTCCTTGCTTTTCAGTGACTAAGTATTAAGTAATAGTCATGATGTAAGAATAACAATGATTTATGATGTAACTTGTCAGAATTTAGCACAAAACGTTATGTTTTTGAGCCGTTTTAGCTCCTCCAGTAGGTTTTGTTGTCCTGTTTGTGGATGTTCCCCTGAGGATGACTACATTGAACAATCACCGTTGACTCATCTGAAGCAGCATGTCATTCTTCATCTGTATTTGTGTGTGTCAGACCAGTCTGTGACTCTGTGGCCCTGTTGATGAATGTGTGTGTACGGTCTCTATATTTACCGTTAGCCTGTATTAATCATGCAAGAGCTTGAGCTACTCTCAGAGTCCCACAACCTTGTTTACATGCTAACTTGCATTCCTGCGATGAAGCACGGACAATGGCAGGCTTTGAAAGTGATCGGAACGTACTTGGTTTGCACTAATAAGGCTGTCATGTGCCCAGGGTGGGGGTGTTTTCGGGGTTTTTTTTTTTTGTTGTTGTTGTTGTTGTTTCTCCACCTCTTTAACAGACCATGCGCACAGGCCAGGAGAGACGGCAGTCAGCACTCATGATTCTGGTAATGATATCATTACAGCTAGTGATTGCTTCTCATGCATTGTTTAACAAAGACATGTTTGAAGTGCTCAGCAGAGAGCTCAGGCAGATCCTTCTCAGCTTGCAAGCTGAATCAAAAGGCGGAAAGCAGATCAAGAGCAGGAGACACCTTTTTAAGCTCTCTACTAACTTTGCCAGAAAAAAGAATGTTAAATTAACATGCTAAAATGACAGCTTGTAAAATAAATAAATTAATTAATTTATTTATTCTCCTTCCTACCCATATACAGTACAAGCCAAATCAGGCAGAATCATTTCATTACATACAGAATATCAAATGAAAAAAAAAGTTTTTTTTTTTTTTATATGTATTTGGATTTTTTTTTTTTTTTTTTTTCAAATAAATGCCGCTTGTTTTGATATTTTGTTAAATTGCTGTTTAAATGTCCAAATACTTTTTGCTTTCGGGGGAGGGCACTGTATGGTCCAGATGGCATGTTTTGATGATCTTGTTTTCATGGCTGCAGTGTGGGGTGTTTTATGATGTAAACTCTGGATAGTTAGCAGTGAGCCACAGGAAAAGCAGGCCCGGTTCAACCCCCCCACCCCAAACTACCTCTGCAGTCCACCTGGACACTCCAGCCACATCAACAATCTGTCATCCCGCACACTCTAAACAGCATCAACACACGCTTACATCCAGGATATCAGAACACATCTCACGCCGAATTACAGAACATGCCCATATCATTTCTCAAACTCTCAGATCTCTGTGGTACCTAAAATGAAGCATCATAAACCCAAGTGTGATAGTGACACAGAGTGTTGTACTCAATAATAAGAATTTTTTCTGCAGGCCTGGTCAAACCAGTAGTTGTTTGTTGCCAACATTTTCACATGAAAAATGCAATCAGAAATTCAGAAATGGTTTGGCGACAAATACATACAATCAATATATATCATCTTTAATGTGTGTGTGTGTGTGTATATATATATATATATATATATATATATATATATATATATATATATATTACACACACAAAAACTTGTTGCATCTTTCCCAAAAAGACTCATGGCTGTATTCGATCAAAAGGGTGCTTCTACTAAATACTGAGCAAAGGGTCTGAATACTTAGGACCATGTGATATTTCAGTTTTTCTTTTTTAATAAATCTGCAAAAATGTCAAGAATTCTGTGTTTTTCTGTCAATATGGGGTGCTGTGTGTACATTAATGAGGAAAAAAAATGAACTTAAATGATTTTAGCAAATGGCTGCAAAATAAAGAGTGAAAAATTTAAGGGGGTCTGAATACTTTCCGTACCCACTGTATATGTGTGTGTATAAATTTGCTTTGTAGATGTTTTGTAATAATATTAAGGCTATTATTTTTAAATGAAGGATGCGCCCTTTGATGCCCAGCACTAACTTCCCATTTCAGTAGGAAACTTATCGACACAGGATAGAAAATTGAGTTCAAACCATTTCATGGGGTTTTTAAGTGTCTTACTCAAGGTCACAGTGGTGGAGGGTGGTCTCAGTAACTTCATACACCTCTCCTTTTATTCTTTCAACCTCAGACTGTGACCTTTGGGTTAGCAGCATACCGATCTACGTTTTTGTCGTTCACTGCCTATCAGTCATTTCCTGATGCAATTTTAAGCTTTGTTTGCGGCTATATCTGGGCGACATGTCATCAGTAATGAAAGTGGTGTCTAGGACAGGCTTCGCTTTCTCCCAGCTCTTTAGCAGTAATTGCATCTGGTGGTGGTAAGTATAGGATTAGTGGCTTTAGATAAATTTCCACTGAAAGAGCCTGTCTTCTGTAGCTTGTTTGTCACTCTCTCAGCATCTCTCTTTCTCCGTCCCGTCCATCTCTCTGTCTGTCTCTCTCTATTGGTTTGTTGTCGGTTGCGCGTCACGCTCCAGTTGGCCTGCTGCATTCTCAGGGGAGTACCTTTAACACCTCAGCAGTGCTGGCTTTTTTCTCTAAACTTCCCCTTCCCCTGCCCAGATTACTGTATCAATAACCATCTGCCAGCCCCCTCAGACAGCCTCGCCCCTGGTACAGTCAGAGCCTGTGGTCATATAACCCTAACTCATGCCGGAATATGTGGGACGTTTGAGACAACGTAATGAAATTGCACTACGATTGGCCTCATCAGTAACCAACAGCATCTTTGTTTTTCTTTCTGTCTGGGCCGTCTGGGTTTGTCACCAACACAAATAACAATGTGGGAAAAATAACATCTTATGACCAAACCAAGTTGGTTCTCTTTTTTTTTTTTTTGACTGTATGTGTGTGTGTTGTTGCTATTATTTTTCTTCCGTCAGCTAGCTGATGATTTCAAAGCTCGGCCCATCCTTCAGGCTGTAAATTTTGTTGAACTGTCTCCTTTAGACCCCTTCCACTTGCAGCTGGCATGGCTAACCCCCTGGCCCAGTTCACAAAGAGAAATACTCTCTTCTTTTTCTACTTTGAGCTTCATCACAACATGGATAACCGCACAGGATGGAGATGAAAGTAAATAACCAGTGAGGTTAGCCCTCGCGAGCTCCCCGGTCCGGTCTGTCAGGGCCACATTTCTAGTCCAGACCAAATGTCAGTCTGCTCTCACCCCGACACTCCTCACCTCCACTATACCACCTTTATTCTTCTCTGTCCATCTTCTACAAGATCTATTTTTATGACTGCTGAGTATAAGGGTTCTTTTTACACAATTTAAAATGTATAAACCATACTTTCCCAGTTTAAAGTGTAGACGCAACAAGTTAGCAATTCGTAGGTTTGGTCACGATAGCATAAACACTGTGGCTCTGTGGTGCCTTCAAAACATTACAGCTCATTTGTTTCAGTTGCCTGACATGACAACTTCTGGCTCAGCCAGTGGAGTGCAGCATTGGTTCCGAAAGTATTTTTAGGGATTTTTAAAAAGTCATCGTTAAAGCCATGAACCAAACCAACCAGCTATGATGTATTTGAAAATTGGACAAAAAGACAAAGGTTAAATAGGAGAAAAAACTACAATCCCATGAATCATTTATCTGCAGAAGTATTAATAATGTAGTTTTTACCAGGAATTTGCTGTTAAACACGTTAAACACAAGTGTTTAAAATATAGATAACCATCAAATAACAACTTCGTTGCACAAGTAGGCCTGTCTTTAAAGGTTTTTAAGTTATCAGTAAAAATCAATTCCCCTATGGAGAAAATGAACGGTATTTTTATATGTGGAACCCGACTGTTGCACTTTTGGAGCCGACTGACTGGCCAAAGCAGATGGGGAAATATTTGGAAATCTTGTTTGGAAACGGTCATTATTTTGATAGTTCTGTCTGGTCATTCTGGTAGTGCAGATATTACATACTATGTTACATACATACAAGATTTTTGAGGGCTTTTGTTTTAAGTAAATAATAAATAATGAGTAATAATACATTTATGTATTCTAAGTTTATTCCAAATAATGCAAAATGTGTATTCGCATAACTATAGTTGGAAGTCGATGGAGTTTTATGTGATCACAGTTTTAACATTTTTAATCTCTTTACAGAATATGATGAGATTGGCTCCTGTCATTTCACATGTCTCTCTCCTCTTCTTAATTATGGCACACAAAGCCTTGGTTATGGTTAGTCTGTTGTGCTAATTGAGTGACTTTCAAAGTGTAGATTTATTATAAGTCCAGTATTTCCATAGTCTTGCCTAGTGAAGAGGGTCTATTACATTTTTCCAGTGGGGTTGCATTAACTCTAATTCCTGGAGCTAATCTTGAAATAATGCTGCTTAATCACTCTTATTAAAAGAGTGGCTCACCTTGGCTGCTGGATGGCTGCATTATCAGATCATTGAGCTGTAATTGGTGTCATGAAACCTAGTGGTGGGTTATCTCCATGGGGATTGGAGTTTTTTCCTAACTTTATGGCGCAAAGATTAACCTTGGAGCATTTGACCTCCATGCTGCGAACACAAACATGGGTGTAGCAGCAGCTCTGTGTCCTGGAAAAGGGAAAATGTTCTGACTGGAACCAAATACAAACAGCTAAATGCCAGGTTGAAGAGTTTTGAGTGATGTCAGATGGTCTATTATAGATTAATGTACATGTCTTGGGTCTATTGTGCAGTATCTGTAACAGACAGACAGATTGCAGGTGGTCTCGGCCCCTTACATCCATGAAGCACTAGTTCTTACCACCCCCTCTTCCGCTCTAAAGGCCGAGGTTGTCACAACTGGTCCCTAGAGCCGTTCAGTCGAGCAAAGGGCAAAGCCCAGCACACATAATTGGAATCTTTTAACCCTCACAGAGCCCTTTTATTAACTGAAATAAAGCGGTTTTATTCATCTGTATATGTTTGAAGATATGTCTTGCTTGAGCTTGATTATCAGGTCATGTATTTTATGTAACATTGTTTTTAACTGGTAGCATCATTGTGAATTTACACACAGTCCAGAGTAGAAGCCTGTTCACACCAAAGATGATAATTATAATTTATAATATACATGGTAATTCTATGAGAATAGGAAAGTCACTTTCACAATGATTCATTCCAGCTCATGAATGATGAAGCCAAACATACTATATCTGACTTTAAAGAGCTTGAGCATTTAAAGCGGTAAATGACATAACTTATAATAAACAGAACGTTAACATCGATTGGTGAGGATGTTAAAATAGTTTATGTTCTTGGTGTGAATGAGCTTTAAAGTTGGTTGGGTATTTCCAACTAGCTCACAATATGAAACACATACATTGGATACATTGTGCCACGTCAGAATGCTATAATTTCATCGCGATTGTAAGTATGCCGAATGTGTGAGAGCGACCCCACATGGTTGTGTGTGAATCTTCTGTGGGTTCAGTTTCAGTCTCACCTCATAGAGTCAGCGGAAAAACACCAGTGTCTGAAGTTTGTGCTTATTTAGGTGCTTGGCTTCTTCATTAATTGAACTGTAGATATTGTATATATTATATGTTTCAGTACAATATTGTGGGGACGTTGTAGTACATTGATCATGTATCAGCATGTTTGTAACAGATTTTTCTTCATTAATTTTATAAATGAAAAAAAAATGAAATTATTAGGACAAAAAATGTGCTATTTTTGGTCTTGGAAGAAGAGCTGAAGGTGATTATAATGTATATCCTGTTCTACATCGTCTAACGCAGAGCTTTGAAATGTGTCCTAAATGAAATAATATCATTGCTACACTAAACTCCCATTAATTAAGGCTGCATGTGTGCTTTGTTTTGCAGGAGGCCGCCACGTTTGCGCGAGAACAAGGCTTTGAGGTAAGTGGATGGAGGATCACACACTAAACAGATCCTAAAGGATTATTTTTCAGCTGATAATGAAGTTCTTTTTCGGACAGTGATTGATGTGCTATTATACTCTCTTGGCCCCCTTGCAGTGGTCGCCATAGCAACCTGGCAGTCGTCATGGTTTCTTTGTTCAGCCAGCACTCCGGCTCACACACTCTCTCTCTTTCTCACACACACACACACAAACACATTTTCTCCCCTACTCTCACACATTCTCTTCTCCTCTTTCTCTCTCTCTCATCCCCCTCCTTTTCTGTTATGACGCATTCCTCCCAGGTCTGCACCCAACATCGCCTACAGATGTTATTTATTGAATTTTGAGAATGCTCTTGGGAGGAGAGAAAGAAATCCTCAGGGGCTGCTTTCAATTCTGTCGGTGTACTGGGCAGGGCTGGCAGGTGCCTTTGTCGAGGAACCCACCTTGTTAGCTTCATTAGACCGTGTGAGGATCCTGCGCGGCATTACGCTCAATTATACCGCGCCGCATCCGCTCATAAATACTGGATCACCTTCCCCTCCAGTCTCAGAATGTGGAAACACTGATTGGCCTTGTTTGCACATAACACGTCAAAACAATATGAGTTATCTCTCTGAATAGCTGGGAAATGCAAATGTAATAGTAGTGTTTCTCGTCTCATATTCAAAAGTGTACATGGGGTGGGGGGGGTAAATGTGAATTCATAAGCAAAGTAAATGTGAGTTTAGGAACAGCATGCTTAAATAATTGAAGTGGCTTATCTTTTTTCAAATGCAGTGCTATCCGCCTGAATGTGTTTCGTCTCAGTATGAATAATTGTCTTCCAGGATCACTCAAGGTGCGATCGACGTGACTGGAATGCAAAGCAGATTCTGGCAGCAGAGTAAGTTGGTGAGAGAGAGAGAGAGAGAGAGAGAGAAACCAGAGGGAGGGAGAGATAGATAGTGTGCATGGGCGAGAGAGAGAGAGGAGGAGCAGTTCTTGAGCCAGGGAGATAGAGGAGGGGGCGAGAGCTTGCATCGCACAGAGTAAATATATAAATGGCAAGCACTGTCACACACTGTGAGTACCTCTTCACTGATTTCACACACGTCATGTTGATTTAGGGCTCAGAGAAAAGGGAATCTTTGACATACAAGTCTTTACCCTGATTTTGCTTCAGAAATAAACATCTCAACAGAGTATGGCAGTAAGCATTTAGTGACAGGATGCAGAGAAATAGAGAAGTTTCAGGCCCCAAACGTGCCGAGAAGCGTGTCATCGTTCGTTTCTTGATGGTGGTGTTTTTCAATATTATTCATACACGCCTCCGCACATCAGCTGACTTTCCACATCTGCTTGTCTGCAGACTGATTCTCAGTTTTTGTGGTTCGCAACATCAGAGACATGGTTATCAGCAATAAATTTCATATGGCTTTCGATGTTTTGAACTAAATCATCATTCTTGGAGAAATTGGAGCAAAGTAGAAATGAAAGTTGTAGCCTCTGTTGACCTTTTATTTTATTAGTCACTTACTTTCGCACTTAATTAATACAAAATGCAGACAAAATGCTTCATGCTTGCTGGAAATCAGCAGCAACATATTTTTTCAAAGCAAATTATTGTGTTCCATGGCATCCATAAAATGTGATTTAAATTTTTTTTTTATTTAAAATTGCAGTCCGTAAGTTTTGCCTCTTTGTCGCCATCTCTGTTTGAAACCTGCAAGTGCGTGGGTTATGCATCGGCACGTCTCCTCTGCGCGGATGAATCTAATGTTTTGAGAATGTGTGTATGTCAGTCACCACATCAGTGTGGATATTGTACTTCAGAATCACAGATTCTACGTCTTGGAAATCTGACCAAAACAAGTATTTTCACCAGAAAATAAGCAAGGAAGTGACATGTCTGCCAGTTTTGTTCTGACCAACTGAGAAAACAAAAACATTACAATAAATTGCGCTGCCATTGGTGAATAAATCTAACGATCACTTAGCTCGGGGTACATCAAACTGTGCAAATTATTATTATTGTTATACTTTGTTCTCTAATGTTAACGTTAACAACATGAGCATTACCTGTAGATATCAATTTCTGTAGCCAGTCCAAAGTCTTTGCTTTTGACTACGGGTTAATCTCCAGTTTCACTGATGAATACCATTTGGACCTTTCTAGATTACAATCCGCCATCAAAATGATAAGTTTAATTATTGCAGCTGCTTTGAGAAAAGGCTATAAATGATCTGCTACCAGCAACATCCTCAGATGCCGTGTAGCCTACTTGCTGGGACTCTTTTAGACAAATGGCTGCATGCTCGAATTTCTTGTGGTAACCCACCATTACCGATTTTATTATAAAGCATTATTACAAGCCTACCGTTGATAAGGAGATTGTTTTGAAAACTGTCTGGTTATGTACTTGCTCAAATTTATTTCAGGTAATTTTTAACCCAAAAAAAGTTATGGACTGCAGCTTTAATATTTATTAATGAAATTTAAAATATAATATTATTTAATCAATTAATAAACAAGAAATTCATTAATTTTGAATTTACACAATTTCAGCAAAAGTGGTAAATGTTTTCATTGTAGTTTGCGCGCATATCATCTTACCTAGTATTTTCGGTGTGACTGTGGATTGATTACCTCAAAATGTACAGGTATGTCCGTTTTGGAAGTTTGAGAGACTATATTTAAATTAAATGCATGCAACTCTTTAGCAATTGTCATGTGTCAGTGATTATCCCTCCGTGTGCTAACATTGCCATAGTTTATCAAATGTATCCATTTTTAGCAAGTATTTACATTTTTAAGGCACATTTTGGGTTTATATATTTTTATTTAATTGTATTCAGTTTTATATTTAAATTTCCACCCAGAGTTTTAATGAAATATCCCAAAATGTGACGTGTTATGTGCAAAAGTACGTGGATGGAAACCCGGCTATTGACATCCATTATTGTGGTTATAGGCACTCTGAATCTTGTAGCTTTCCCAGGAAGCAATACAAACTTTCAATAAGCTCCGTGATTATCTGAAAAACTCCGGAGCAGACGCAGCTAGACATGCTGTACCTTTGTAAAGATAATATTTTTCTCACGTCTTAAACAATGTGGCAACATTCAGAAGTGTGAAAGAAGAGTGTTTTTACAATACAGCTCTACATCTTGTGAAAATCTACACGCTTTATTAAAGTGAAAATCAAACACGTCTGCTTAGCATCAATCCATTTCCCTTGCTTCAAAGAGATGCCTTGTTAATAAATCAATTTACATCTCAAGAAGGTAGATAAGAGTGTGTTATTTTCTCTCTGTATTGAGCCGGCATTAGATCTGACTCACAGTGTGATCCGATCCTCATCTGTTTTACTTAAATACCCTTAGATGTTGAATCCGCCGCAGGGTAATTGATGTTCTATTGGCTGCTGTTCCTCCTACAGATTACAATGAAGGAGCTGTTTTATTAGCTTTAATATGGACACAGAATTGGACACCCTAATAAGGCAGAGTTTTTTTTTTTTCTGCCTGCTTTCATCATTATTAAAGAAGAACATCTCTTATGATAATCACTGACAGCTACATTATGGCTTTCATGAACTGATAGCTTCCATTGAATGGAGAGATATTATGGTTAAGCTTAATTAAGCTTGTGCTTATTAAGTTTTTAACGCTTAAAACCTTCATTACACACCCCTCTGATCAAATTCAGTTATTGAGTAGCAAGTAGTCAATGGCATGAATATGATAATGTGTGTCTGAGACCTCAGCAAGGGACTGTGTAGTCTGGTCTTTTTACATTGAAGGGATAGTTCACTCAAAAATTCTGTCATCATTCGCTCATTTGTCATTCCAAACCCAATTGATTTTCGTTCTTTTGTAGAATGTGAAAGAAGATATTTTGACTGTTTTTATCCATACAATGAAAGTTAATTAAGTCCAAAAAATTATTGACCCAAAAAAAGACATTTTTAAATATGTTTTTTACACAGAAGAAAGTAAGAGATTGGAATATTGCAAAAACAATTTGTGACAAAGCAGATTTTCAGTCCCATTTGTTCAGGAGAGCAGAATTGTCACTTCCGGGGTTATTGGCACAAAATAGAAATGAAAGTTGTAGCCTCTGACTCTTTAATTTTTTAATTACTTCAAAACTCATCAAAATGCATACAAACTGCTAGTGTCATGTTTGTTAGCGGTCAGCTGCAACTTTTTTTGAGCAAATTATTCAGTCATATGACTTGTTGAGGTTGAGGTTGTGTAAGTTTTTTGATGGACATGGAGATATGAATTTTTTTATGAAAAATTTAAATTGTAATTCTGTGTATGTGTGTGTATATATATATATATATATATATATATATATATATATATAGTTTTAATGTAATGTCTCCATCTTGAGCTGCAAGTGTATACTTTTAAGCCATATTTTGATTATACAGATTTGAAATGATATGAAGGTGAGTAAATTATGGCAGAATTTTCATTGCAAACACTTTACAATAAAGTTCATTGGTTATTGTATTAACTAACATGACCTAACCATGAGCAATACATTTATTACTGTATTTACTAATTTTCGTTAACTTTATTGAAAATACAGTTGTTCATTGTGTTCGTTAGTTCACAGTGCATTAACTAATGTTAACAAGATTTTAATAATGTATTAGTAAATGTTGAAATTAACATTAACAAAGATTAATAAATGCTGTATAAGTGCAGCTCATTATCAGCTCATGTTCATTTATGTAGTTAACTAATGTTAACCAATTAACCTTATTGTGAAATGTTACCTTTTCATTTTGAGTAAACTATCCCTTCTAGACAATAAAGAAACATGGTGTTGACACTCCTCAACTTTTTATATTCAATGTCAGTGACAAATTGCCTTCAACAAGCCCTGGAATCCAGTATCACAGTATTAACCTCCTCATTAGCACCTCTGTAGACTCCCACAACGCCTCTCCCTTTTCTCTTCCTTGGGAACGATCAACCTTTTAGTGGTGATTAGAGGCTGTGTTTGGGGAAGTGATTAAAAGCCCCCTACGCAATTTAGCTGGAGCAAGTTAGCGCCAGTGGGGGAAACGGCAACATGGGAGCGCACATCCCATGGCAGCTGCTCCTAACAGTCTCTGCAGCCCTCTGCCCCCCAACCGCAGCACCTGTCTGCAGGAGAGATGCGCACAGAAAGCCTCTTTATTCCCACAAGGGCTCTTGCCTTTCTCTGTCTGGACTGAAGGATCCAGTTGTGATGTGTCTTGATGGGTTAATTATGAGAATAGCTCTGACAGTTGATATTCAGATCAAAGCGAACAGGCATTCGGTCCCTCTCGGTCCCCCAGGCATATATGTATTCACACCAGCAGATAGCTATGCAGAGATAAGTGCCTGAGAGTGAGGCGGGAAGGCTAATTTATACCCCACACCTCCCAATTCCTCACTCACTTTCTCTCTCCGAACTCTTCCGTATCCGACTCGCCCCTCCTCTCCCCCTAAAATCATGCTCCTAAAAATTAAATGACTCTTTAGAAGTGAATGATTAATCTAATGAAGCTGCAGAGGTGTTCTACTTCTGCTAATGAAGCCTTGCATTCTAATAAGTCACAGGCATACACTGTAATCATAATTGAAATGCCAAACAGGGTTAAAGACAAACTGTGATCGCAGATGTTGCCGAGCCGAGATATATATGTAGAAAGAAAACGAGTAGGCAGCGGCTGCTGGGGGCTTTTATTCAGAGCTCAGGGTCCACGGATTCCAGCTAAACATCTGTTTTTCAATGGGCAATCGCTGTATCCTGAATACATATAACAGACTTCTCGGCTTTTACAAGCGCCTTGTAAGTTTCTATGCGTGCAGACTCCCCTATGTCTGAAATGAAACACCTCCTCACTCTTCAAGGAGTAAAAAAAAAACCTGGTTTGACACAAGAGTTTGCATTTCTGATTTGCATTGTTCAAGGCCAAGAAAAGAGAGTAAATTATGAATGAGTAATGCTATTCAAGCACGTCTGATATTTAATCTGCGCTTTGAATGGAGCTCCATATGAATATATGACTCCATAGGTGCCTGTACATTCCCACCCACCCTCTGGGTCTCCCAGCGATTAAGTGTTCATGAGCATGTGTAGCTTCACTCTCTCATGGCTATCATGTGTTTGATAGTTATAATGACGGGATAATGGCAGGATTGTAGGCAGCCACTTCTCGTCACAGGATACCTATAGACCCGCAGCCCCTGACAGATTTACAGTGCGCAGTCAGCTGATACTGTAAAACAGTAAGGTTTTTATAGAGCCCTGGGCTCTGCTTAAAACAAGCCACCAAATTCATACTCGCCTGCTTTCTGGGTCTAGCCTCAGGCCTGTACTGTCTGTGCTGAAATTTTTCGTAGAAGTCGTAATTATCTAGTTAGTTTTGCATTCTGTTGTCGGTTCCGATCGGAACACTTTGTTTACCTTCCCCAAAGCACACAGTATTCATATTTATGAAGTGGCTTCATAATTGTTGGGGGAGCTATTAATTGTTTTCAGTTAAAATGCTGGTCATTAGTAAATTTGAACCTGATGCTTGACAGTCATTTTGAACATTTCTGCTGTTCTGTTATTAACTGAATCACTGAGGCAGTTTCGCTTGCAATACAAATGCATGCAAAAACAACTGTCTAGCAATGTAAACTCACACTGAAGTCAATATCTTGAACAGCAAGTGCTGCTGTAAGCTGATTGAATTCTTTCAGCGCTCTGCTGATTGGCCAGACTGTAGGAAAGCGGACCCTTTTAGTCGAGTGTGGAATGAAGCAGAGGTGATGAGGCAGCTGGGCCTGCCTGGGACACCACACTACCTCGCCATTAACAAAACTGTCAAGGGCTGGTGGCTGCCGTGGCCAAGCAGCCTCTCTAGCCTGATTTTGGCAGGGGGACTAGTGGACATGTGACAGACTCTAAGCTTTGGCAGGGTTGCACTGCCTCAGACCCTCTTACTGGGGCTTTGTGTTACTCAGGGTGGGGGTATGGTATCGAACCACCAGCACTCAACCCATTAGACCAACCCACCCCCAAGCACCGGCACCACCCATTCCACACATTTCCCCCCAGCCCTGTGCCTTCTGTCCAGTGCCAGCTGGGAGGTGTGAGGACTAGGAAATGCTGATGATTTCACTCAATTCCCCAAACGTCAAGCACTTGCATTCATGCCTATCTGAGAACTTCTCATAGCACTAACTCTAGATTAGTATGCCATTATCGATTAGTTTTATATAGTAGTTATGTAATATTTTTATATATATTATATTTAAAAAAATATATAATATATATTATAATTATATAAAAATGCCATGTAGCATTTATTTTAATAAAACATAGAACAATTTCTAAGAAAATGCCTCTTGCATTCAAATTGTGTTATTTAATGCAACAAAAATCATGGTTTCCAAAAGTGTCCAAATACTTTTGGATGACTGTAGGTGTGGACAGCGTTCTGATCTGCATGCTTTACAGAACCCACTCCCACCTGGTCAAAGCTGGCACCCCAATCAGGAGCTTGTTCTTTGACTTCTCCAGTGCCCTCAACATGCCTCTCCGGCTTGGTAACAAGCTCAGCGCAATACCGGTGAACGCCTCCACAATCTCCTAAATCATAGACTATTTTACCAGCAGGCAGAAGTTTGCGAGGCTCCAGGGAGAGAGCGTGGAGGTGGTGTAGTCCTACAGGTTGCTTGGAGTCCACTTAAACAGCAGACTGTACTGGACAAACAAGTAAGCTGTGCAGTAAAAGTAAGGTCAAAACAGGAGGCACAGGCTTTTCAACATGAACAGCAGGCTGTTTTACCAGTGTAATGCAAAAATCTTCTGTTATTGCCATTTCTGTTACTGAACTCATTAGAAGTCATTAGTGTCAATTTCAACATAAACAGTTCTGTACATCTTCATAAATATGCTTGGAGTGTTGTAGTACTGGCTTATTCCACTACTACAGTATTTTTGAAAGAGTCTGCTCAAAAACGATGTGCTAACAGGTCTCGCTCATGCTTTCTTCCACCAAGTGCAGATGAATACCATAGAAAATACTCTGACAGTGCTTCCTGCACTACTGTTTAGCAACACAGCAAAACAATCTACAGCACGAAACATACTCTTATGACCCGGTGAATCAAAAACATACAGCACAACCAGTGATTCCAAAATGAATGACCTTCAGTAGCTCTCAATCCCTCTAGCAGACTCTATTTTCAGAACACCAATTTTGTATTCCTTCTGTTTATTTTCTTTGTATTTTTTCCTTTATTTAAGCATTGGCTCTCTCCTATATAGAATGTCTGACTTTTTTCTTAAAAGAATATTGCGATAACACTGGTGGGGGCTCGCTTTTCACTTCGCAATTCAAATTCACAATCACGTGTGCTCTGTGTATAGGGAACGGCGGTACTGACTGCATATTTATCAAGGTAAGATATTTGTCAATGATGCCCAAGATATGTTGCGCACCAAATCCTCCACCATTGTCCTGTCAGTCATGTCCGTTTACTCTTGTCACATGATAAGTGAAATCTGACTCCTGCTGCTCTGCACGCCAACTCTGCAGCTCGTGCAGAAGCTTAGTTTATAATTGTAGCGTCCATTGTCCAACTGAACTAGCCTAAATGGTTTTTATTTCTATAAAAAAAGCTAAACGACAGTGGAGGCGGTGCCGCGGTGGGTAAGAAATGTAATTGGTGTACAGCCGAACACTATGCAACATCGGTAACACAGACCGCTGCAGAAAACCTACAATGTATTATAAATGCAACCGTTTTAAAGCCAGAAGATTACATACATCAGTGGATTGGTTTAACGCTACTGAGTGATACATGCATCATTTTAGTATATTGTTGGCATCTAAATATTTCATTGCAATGAACATGTGAGTCATATGTGATGTGATTACATGTGACATTTAGCATTTCAACACAACAGCCACTCTGAGTGAGATGCAGTTGGTAATAGCAGTCAATAAATATACTCTGTAGGTAACTCTAATCTGCTCTAGAATAGCTTCTTACCCTCAAGTATGTTTTATTTTTTTCTCTCATGCAGACTGAAGACATTGAGGACATTGCAAAGAAGGCCCAAAGCTTACCCAAAGAGAACAAGAAAAGGCAGAGGATTGTTGTCTTCACCCAAGGCAAAGAAGGAACTGTAATGACCAAAGGTGCGTAGGTCAGTTTACTTCTATTCAGAATTAGGTTTTTATAATCACACTTTTAGATCAGGACTGTCTCATGTTAAAAAGAAATAACATACCCCCCAGAAACACTTTTGGTTATTTACAGTTGAAATGATGTTGATAGATTTCCTCTGTAAACATTAGTGAATAGCCTCAAACAAGGTCATCTTAAGAATAGAATGCCGTTCTCTCTGGCGGATTTCGATGTTGCTCAGTGTGAAATGAATTCGCCCTTGGCAATGACCTCCTATCTCTCAGATGCAGAATTTGAATCCAAAGGGCTGTTGCAGTCACATTGCTATGGAAACTGAGTGGTGGGGGATCTTTCTGTGGAGTGGATAAGTTTAACCGAATAGTGGGGAAAGCATAACAGTTGTAGCTGATTAAACCAGCGGGGATTGAAGTAGAAAGCGGGGAGGCAGCAGGAATGTAAGGGGACAGGCTGAGCTGTTTATGCTCTTCTTCTCCTGCTCTTCATTTCTTCTCCTTTTGCACCTGCCAGAACGACATTCCTCGCTTTACAGTCCGCCAGTGCCCAGTCTCGGCTAAATTCCATTTGTTCAGGATAATTCGGCTTTTATTGCCTTTTGTATTTTGATTCATTGAATTTCACAGTGTTCTTACAATGAATTCCGACGAGGTTGGACATTATTTAAATCTCTCGAGGACACAATGAACAAGCACCCTTGCAACACCCTGGAGACTCTGGAAGAAAAGAAAGGTAAACATGGTACATGACCTTTAGTGTCTGCCTGGACACAAAAACCCTCAAGAGTTTTGGCCTAGCAGTTAGCACATATGCAATGGCGAGTTAAGCCTTGGTGCTCATATGGGTTTGTCCAGTCCAGTCTGCATCCAATTTTTCCTTCCTCTGCCAAAAATGGCAAACCCCAAAAGTAAAAAAAAAAAAAAAAAAAATCATGATATCTACATCAGGAATCTGCATTTTTGATATAAAGGGACATTTTTTAATATACACTACTGTTCAAAAGTTTGGGGTCAGTATAATTTTTTTTTAAGGTTTTTGAAAGAAAGTCTCTTATGCTCACAAAGGCTGCATTTATTTGATCAAAAATGCAGTAAAAACAGTAATATTGTGAAATATTATTACAATTTAAAGCCACTGTTTTCTATTTTTATAAATCTTAAAATGTAATATTTCTTTGATGGCAAAGCTGAATTTTAAGCCGCCATTACTCAAGTCTTCAGTGTGACATGATCATTCTAATCATTCTAATATGATGATTTGGTACTCAAAAAACATTTCCTATTATTATCAGCCTTGAAAGTTGAATTGCTTAATATTTTTGTGGAAATTGCAATAAGTTTTTTAGGATTCTTTGATGAATAGAGAACAGTTCAAAAGAATAGCATTCATTGTAAATGTCGTAACAGTCACTTTTGTTCCATTTAAGTTCAATTTAATTGGTCCTTTCTGAATAAAAGTATTAATATCTTTTTAAAAACAAAAAAGTACTGACCCCAAACTTTTGAACGGTAGTCTGATTTAATGGGACTGTATAAATCAATTCTTTTTTATTTATTTTTTTTTCCTTTAAAGCATCTTTATTTCCTCTGACTTAAAAACTAATGTTTAATTAATGGTTTAATTAGATTTAAACCATGTTTACTTACTTGCCTAAGTTTAATTTTACTTATATTTGTCATTTCAAAATTGCTAATGTTGGAACCTGATTTCAACATTTCTGAAACAGCGAAATGAAATTACAGTCATCCAGCGTTCTCTCCATTTTCACTCATTTGTCAGTTGTGACATGTTTAGCTTACCCCACAACTATACTATAAAATAACATGTTAAGATTGTTTTTTTATTTTATAGGCTTTACTCTAAAATGACTTGTAACCTGACACATGACATCCCAGTGACACCGCAGGCCTCTCCAAGTCCCTCTGCCCCTGTTAGCTTATAAGGCTAATCCTATTCACAAGTCTGCACTACAGGATTGAAGTGTTGTTAAACAGAGCTGTCGCCGAGCTCTGTATTATACAATTTACACAACATGTTACCAGAGTAACGCGGCAAAGCTGGCTGTATTGGTTCCACTGCGCTGCGTTTATCACACAAACGCTAATAGCATTAGTCCCCCTGGGCTGATAAGGCTGCTCAGGCAATTGCTACTCCTGTAAAGCCTCATCAGAGGAAAGCGCTACAAGACAATCCTTCCCTTTTGCTACAGAACCGCCTCACTCCCACTTGTTTCGTGCTAACTTTCAGCCTAAGCGTCGGCTTTGGAGAAAATACTCTCCTGGAGGCATTTTACACTGCGCTGAGGAAAAAGGCGGGCTCGCCTAACCTCCTGCAGCCCTTTCATAAGGAGCCGTGGGGTCGGCGGCAACCCCCGACGAACCCTATGCGAAACACGCGCTCAATGCTAAGTAAACGAGGACTGCGCGCAAGAGGTAGTTGGCTGTAAAAAATGTCAGGCGTCGCACGGTCGGTGAATAAGTGGGTTCAGATAGCAGAGGCAATGGTGAAGGAGAGGGACGTTATTGCTCCCCGTTGCCTTCACCAATAAACATCAATATAAAAGAGAATTGAAGATTTGCTCAACCTCCCAGAGGCTGTGCTCTGATGCCGTCTGATCTCTACATTTCATTTGCAATTTGCTCTCTATCCGGGGATGTGATCATTCAGCAGGCTCTGAATGTCACAATGAAGTTGTTTTAATGGTGATTAAGAAGGCTGGGATGATAGGCCCTGGGGGCGACGTTCCAAAGAGATGCAGATTTGTTATTGTGTAGTTCCTCTTTGTGCACGCCGGCTTTCTCTCACGGCGTAAACGCAGGCTGTCCTCGCCCCTCCACATTAATTTCCTTAATGAAAGCTGCCAGAAGAGGAACCCTTAATGAAGCACCTTTGTGACATCGCTGAACAGAGCGCGGCCCTGCTGGCGCACCTATTACAGGCTCATATTAAGAGCGCAGCGCCCACGGTCTTTGATCTAATGATGGTTGAGTGTGCAGGGTCGCCCAGGGGCTCCGGCAGGGACGAGAGGGCTGACGACAGCGTCACGGGGAGGTAGGGAGTCTGTGATGTTCTATTAGTACTTTCCCTCCTCTGTGAGTTCACGTATTAAGCTAACTTAATCGTGTCCTTCGTGACTGTTTTTCAAAATAAAACGTCCTGTTAAATCTCAAACTACTTTATGTGTAGGAATGTAGCCCACAAGGGCAGGCTGACAGTTTCGGGCAGAGTCTCTGTGTACCGAGTCATAACTCATAAGTGTTGTACTTTACTTTAACTTCCTGGAACTGAGGTTCCAGAGAGATAACCTTTGTTGCGTTCCTTTTAATACTACAAGAAGTGAAACTAACACCACAACACGAGGGGCGTCTTTGCATTTTTGCAAGGCTGCTGCAGTTTTGTGTTTATTTGCAGTTGACTTTTAAGCTCCACTGTTCAGTGATATCTGGACATAGCCGTGTCCTTATCTTATCTAGACTGGAGTACACTGGGCTTGGTTGTGGTTGTCTCGACTCAAGCGCATGATGTGATTAAAGACTCAAAATCCTCCCTCTTTATTTGCACGATCATGTGTTGTCCAAACCTGCAATTATGCTAGCAGACATGGAGAAAGTCTGACTGCTGTTGCAAATGTACATCTGCAAACTTGCCCTGATGTTCTGCAGGTGCTTTTAAAAGTCAGCAAGGAATTAAAGTGGACCCTATTTTTTAAACATGATCTTGTTGTGAACAATTCATCCATTCATTATTTTTTTATTTTTAATCAAACCGTCAAAACTCTTCATAACTCCATCCAATCAACAACTAATGGGTTGAACCAAGTCACCACACTTTTTTTTCCCCCGATAATCCGTTTCCCACTGATGTATGTCACAATTTGAAAGAAATGATCCGTCACTATTTCCCTTTCATCGACTTTAAGAATAAGAGGAATAAATTGCCTTCAGTTGCGAATAATTCTGAAGTCGCTCCATGTAATCTGTTTTGTTTTTGTCGTCCTACTAAAGAGGAACATTTTCATTCCTGCTCCTGGAGAGTTGCTGCTTGTCTTGAAACTTATTCGGGAGGAATGTGTCTAATGTGCTGTCAGATTTACCTGCACCTAATGAACTCCCCAGAGGAGCCTTTTCGTTTCAGTCTGTTTTCCTCCATCTCCATGAGCCCTTAGCAAAGGTCATTATGCACTCATAAACACACACACACTCTTCCTGTGTGTGTGTGTGTGTGTGTGTGTGTGTTCAGGCTCTCCCTCACATTTTTCTTGTGTTATGTTAGGGCTATTATTCTGTAATGTTTGCCTGTTCTTGTTTGTGTCTCATTAATGCAATGCACCTTCAACGTAGCTGAGCTAAAACAGAAACGTTGTAAACAGTCAGTTAGTGGCTGCTTGTTGTGATGGACTTAAAAAGCAAAAAAAAAAAGAGCTTAAAGTTAAGAGACGTAGCATTGATTGATTACATAAACAGCCTCTGTAATGCCTTTACTGACTCAAGGGAGTCTTAACTTTCCTGTTTAGACACCATAGTTTAGTTGCGTTTACAACACGTCAGAGTAAAAATATAAAAAGGTAGCCTAATTGTGAGATTAATTCTCACAATCACGATTTCATATCTCAATTGTGACTTTATATCTCACAACTGCAATACTGTGACTTTTGCAATTTCATGTCTCGATTGTAACTTTACATCTCATTAATATTATTTTCCATAATTGAATTTTTATTTCTGTATAACTGACATAAAAAAAAATTGACATTTTATCTCCATTTATTGTTTTTTGCACTTTTTGAATCAACTTTATATCTCAATTTTGATTTCATCTCACAATTACAAATGTCGATTCCAACTATTTTTCATAATTGTGGCTGTACATCTCGCAGTTGCGGCTTTATATCTTTATTTCACATAATTGTGCATATCAATTCTTCAACCTAGATTTTTAAATGAAATTTCAGTATATGCTTCGCATTTATTTTCTGCATTTCAGTATCTCA
This sequence comes from Zacco platypus, assembly GCA_038088235.1. NCBI lineage: Eukaryota > Metazoa > Chordata > Actinopteri > Cypriniformes > Xenocyprididae > Zacco > Zacco platypus. The sequence goes on along the minus strand of CM076078.1, from coordinate 12,968,211 downwards.
CTCATGATGGGAAGGGCGACGGATGAAGACCTCCGCACGTCCACCAAATCGATCGTGACATCATCACCACTCGTCTTCAGCTAATTAGCATGGCTCAGAGGCGAGGGGATCTGATCAATGTCTCGCTTTGAAAAGGGCAAAACTGCCTCTTAAAGCTCTCTCCGTCCCAGACTCCTCTGATTATTTGTGCTGGTTATCTCCTGCCACTCTCGGCATGGTGGTTGCCCTTTATTAGTGGTTAAATGTGTTTGTCACGCTCATGTTTCTCTGACCAGCCCTAGCGTGGAGATAGTGGATCAGAGAAAAGAAGGCAAGTGAGGGCAGTTTCCTCGGTGTGTTTGTCGGGAGGAGGGCCATCCTTGTTTACTCCTCTGAGCTTTTGTTTGGCTCTGGAGCCGACGAGAAGTGGATTTGAGAGAAATAATCTCTCACCGTTCCACAGCTGTCTGAAGGCCTTGAATCTCTCTCCCGCTCATTGGTTTTGTGTCATGTCTCATTGTGTTGTGAATAGCTTGTCATTCAGTAGCTCAGGTATCTATTGGAGACAATCACGTTTTGAAAGTCGCTGTGATATATTTGAAACGGCAATGTCTAAGATACAGTAAAAGAGTAATTATCGCATGACCCGAGGCGTTCATGGTTTTGGCTTGTCACATTACGAGCGTAATCATATTACTCCCCACATAACTAGTGATAACAAGAGAATTTATTACACATAATTGGCGTAACTCCATAGTGCTGTAAATGTTATGATGGCTTTTTCTGACGCTTGGCCTCTATAAATAGTCACGTATGCATGTTTTGTCTTTGCAGGCCTGTTTTATTTTGAGCCGGTCCAATACATGTTTATAGCGCTGCTTGTTCCTGGAGTGCCTTTTCGAGCAGAGCTGCGGTTTCCTCTTCCTCCTGAGAGGCCTGTGCCAAAAGGATACAAAACCCTGAAAGCAACATATCACTTCTGATCTGAGCACACAAGTGTCAAACACAGCACCAAAAAGAAACAGCTGTACAAGAGCTATTAATACAACCTCACAGCTCGGGAGGTGTAACTTTGTTGCCCCTTTTTTTCCGCTCCCTGGATAGTCACGCAGAGGAAAGTATTTTCACTTTCTGCATGAACATGTAAAGCGAAGAATGGCAAAACCACAAAAGCGATGGAACTCCCTGTGAACTGCCCAGAGACTGTGTTTACAGGGACAACCACAAGCCAGTAACAACAAAGACAGGTTTTGGCAGCAAAGTTTTAATTGCCATGCCTATTAAAGAGCCCTGCCAATGGCCTCTTTTGTGTTATACATTAACATGAAATTGGTCCTGGAACGCTCTCAGACTAACCAAAGCAGCATGTTGAGAGCCAAGTTCAATAATATGTTTTGAATAAAGATGTGATGTGTTCTCTCCGGTTTGATGAAATGGAAGGAGATGTCCATCAAGGATGGTTTTGGGGGGAATGAGAGCAGCGATTTAGGAATTTCATTTCTCTGTTTTTATTTGCCCTAGTTTACTCTTGCGTGCTTATATAAATTGTCCTCATTCACATTGGACCAGAACCTCTTGTAAAACCTTAATTCAGAAGTGATTCTTAATAGATTTTTTCTCTTTAAATGATTTCATTTCCAATGTTCAGCAGACTTGTCCGACACACTTTCTGTTTTGACACTTATATTTGAACTGGGTTCATCAGGTTATGTGAGGTCATTCATCAGGTCATTTAAAAAAATAAATAATATGGGAACCAAATGATGTTCATTTCTGTTAATGGAGAACCATTAACGTGTATTCTTGCCTGCCCATGCGGATGCGTTTCCTGCTGTACAATTAGGGGGCGCCTCTATACCGCTCCTAAGTCTACAGCACAACCATTTGATTCCCGTTTGAATGACCCTTATGAACTGATTCTTTTTAGTGAATCAACATAGAGTGTGGTGTAGTGCAATCCCCAAATAAATGGCTACTATAGAAGCATTATTGGAACCGGTTAAAAAACTGGATTCCCATCCTTTCTCATGGGTTTTGGCTGGAAGACGATACTATAATATGTTATTTTTGCTGTGCATGTTGGTTAACGATGATATACAAGAATGGTAATGAAAACATCCTATTGGACCAATTAGTAGTGTGAATCTTTCTTCTTTTTTTCTAAGCATCTGCCTCTTGCCTCCATTTCTTGAAACTTGTTATTGTCCCCATTGAGAGCTGAGAGAGGCTCCTGGACACCATTTGGCATCCAAGTGGTTGGACGCCTTGTCCTCCAGTGCAGCCCCTCTCATTTCACACGTCCTCCCTCCATTATCATATCAATTGATGCAGCTTGTAGGAAACAAAGTGAGGTTATGGGAACCACCTAGAGCAACATGCACCATTAAACATCAATGCAAGGGGACTAGCACATATGCAAGTTCAGCCTTGTTTACCAAGATGGAAGACTGGCAGTGTATGTTTCTCAATCTCTTACAGATCACGGCCCTCCTTCAGAACCCTAAATCAAGTTTAAATCTGTTGTACACACCATGGTTTTATTGTATTGACATTCATTCCGTGCAGCACTTCACATGGACTTAATAGGCAGCGTGCTCTTGTGTTTTAAGATACCTTTTTATTGTAACATATTTTTTATTGTGGACTCTGACCCCTGGATATGACCTAATGTTGTACCATGTACTTCCAAGAATCACCTCATAATTTTTTTTCCAGATGACTCACCAGGGCTGGGATGTTTGGACGTTTCCCAGCATGCCTCTGGTGCGTGACCTGTCATCCAAGGGCAGAGGGGTTAGCTTGTGCTAGTACCTACAATCTCACCATGCTGAATTGCATTGTCTCTGCTCATTCCCTCACGAATCTGAAGAGAAGTGTTTTGTTGCTTCATACGAGCCTTAATCGTCAGTTTGATGTCCATTATTGTCTAGAGCCTCTTCAGTTCAGTCATGGATATCAAAGGAAGGAACAGTTAATGGCTATTTTTTTCTCTCACTCTCAAGCTGCTCTGTTTATGAGTCATAAAAGGAAGTAGAATCAGGTCAGCCTGTGTACAGGAAGGAAGGAACCACATACAGTTTCATTTTGAGCATATTCATTTGCGTCTGGTCATTTTTTTTCTCCCTTCAGTCATTTGTCTGCTCAAACAAAACTGCACATTTAGGCATCATATGACCATGTGCACTCGTAGTTTGATGCGAGGGAGAAAGCATGCTATGATGGCAATGTAAATATTGTAATCTTTAATTGCAAAATAATAGATAGATCATGAGTTTCTGTTAACTTAATTCACACGGAAGATCCTCTAGTTAATCATTTCAAGAGGAAGGCGGGCGAGCATGCTTCATTGCCTGCATTAATTAAGCAAAGTCGTTTTGCTGCTAATTAGCTGATTCTAAAAGGATCTGCTTTTTGTGTAATTAATTATCAAAGACACAATCGGCTGACTCGTTTAGGGAAAAACCGCTCACACACGCAGCAGACGTGTCTTGAGTGCTCATTGTTGCGTCAGTTGAAAGCCTTTGCTCACATTCTCTGTTGTTTACTGTCTGTGTCTGAAGGTTTCTTCTGAAGTTCTCCACACAAAGTAATGGTCTTTGACACTTACTGACTACAATTAGCAGGTGTATACTTTAAAGCCCTCTGTTGTTGCATATTATGGGCTGTTTTGGTGAAAGAATCATCTCAAGAGCTAGCTAAGACTGGCTCGTGTTTTTTGGCTCTTTTCCATTGGGGTCCTCTTGTTGGTCTCAGGAAATGTGAGGTTTCATGCGGCCTTCAAGTGGAGTTTGAAATATTGTAATGTTGAGTTGCATGCACAAGAATGACCACACAAAGTCATATTTGTCTACAGGATGCTCTGAGCTCTCGTGATACCAGAGTAACGTAGACGAAGTAAAGGAGCGTATTGACATCAAAGATGGCAGAAGAACTCAGCAGTTGATAGTATTGAATTATTTGATGGTTTATTGACCAAGTTTTTTCAATCTCCATTCTGTTGGCCCTTTTCAATAATAATGTGGTGTCACAAATGTAAAACTTAGAGTTGGTTCACCCAAAAATTCTCCTCATTCACTCACCCTCATGTCGTTCCAAACCCATAAGACTTTCGTTTATCATCAAAACACAAATGAAGATATTTTTAATGAAATCTGAGAGATTTCTGTCCCTCCACTGACAGTCCACATAACTACCACTTAAAAACTGACGCTTCAAAAAGTTCATAAAAAGATCATAAAACTAATCTATATGAATTGAGCCGTTTAGTCCAATTTTTTTTGAAGAAACTCAATCACTTTATATAAAGCACACATTTAATTTAGGCTTTTATTCACTTAAAAACATTCATCAACAAACACATCAGATATGGCAAACGGAAGCTCAACGTGTGAGAACCAATGAGGTTCATTCTCATGTCTTATGCAGTACTTTTGAACTTCCAAAACCAGTGATGTTTGTTCTCACGCATCAAGGAGGTTCAGTTGAGCTTCTGTTTATGTTTGCTGATCAATGTTTATATTTGAATAAAAGCCTAAATTCAATCTGTTCATCATATAAAGCGATCATGTCTCTTAAGAAAATTTGGACTAAACCGCTCGGTTCATTTGGATTAGTATTACCATATCTTTGAAGCGACAATGTGGTAGTTGGGTGGACTTTCAGTATCTTCATTTGTGTTTCGAAGATGAATGAAAGTCTTCAGGGTTTGGAACGACATGAGGGTGAGTTAATGATAACAGAATTTTCATTTTTGGGTGAACTAACCATTTGAATCCAGCCCTTCACTGATTGCTAATAAATAAATGAATAATCCTCAATAAATATAAACATTTTATGTAATTAAAATTATAATAATTCATACATTGGGATTTATTAATTTAATAATTATTAATTCAATATATTATACTTATAATTATTATTATTATTATTATTTTCATGCAAATTCAGTCATTATTTTATATAAATGTTTTATTCTCTTTAAAACACAAGCCTTATAACCTATTAGATTAATCAACGCAATAATTGATGCTTAAATCATGTGTAAAAGTATTGTATCGTGGAGTATTCTTCTATCCTTATCTAATAGCATAACAGAAGTGACAGCAATTTTGTCATCCATTGTTTTTGTTTTAACTACTTCCACATTTTTTTGAATGTTTTTGACTTGAATGTGTGACATGTCGTAATAGCGACTGCCTAACTCTGGAGTAGGGAACTTACCAGGTGCTCTCAAAGGCAGCTGTAGCTCAGTTTCAAATGATAAATCGCGGTGCTGGACTGAGTTGCCAGACTTGCCACACGTGGAATTTTCTGAACGTCCTCAAGAATCTAATATTGGGTTTTCTGAAGTGCTCTTCTTACTGTAAAGCAAAGTTATACCATTCTCATTCAACCCTAATGGAGGCTAATGCCATGAATAAAACACAAGCGTATAGCAGAAGGCATTCGAGAGGGAACAGCGGGACAGTTAATGCATTATTTTAGCCTGAAAGGGGACAGATTATTCAAACGGAATGCTGAAAATAGACTGATGCTGTCTTTCAAATGCTATTTTAGAGAGCTGATCCATTTCTGCACAAGAATTGTCATTCTGAAGAACCGCCAAATGATATAATTGCCTCTCCTTGAGTTCAAGGCCCAAGCAGGGCTCTTATAGCTCATCAAGTGAAAATGGCACATCCCTCTATTCCTTTTTGCATGTCTTGTGGGAACTTCTCCATCTTTCCACAGTACTAACTTTGTTTCTGCCTCTGTTGTCTTATAGATGATTAGCATCATGCTAACTGTTAAGAAATAAGGTGTGCAATCTGACAAAACAGACAGTGACAAATCTATGCTTGACACTACTTTAAAATGAAAAGTACTTTGAGCTTCTATGGGAAAATGTAGTCTTTTATTTAAAAACACAACCATTTTGGACAGCAAAAAAGTCTCGCAAGTCTAGATTAACAAGCTTACTTACTGTGATCCGTCTTCTCCACAGGTGACAAGGTGGAGACATTCCCTGTCCTGGAGATCGACCAGAACGAGATAGTGGACACCAACGGTGCTGGAGATGCCTTTGTTGGAGGTACTGTGCTATTAAACCATAAAGATATACTTTTAATGGCCCATAAAAACTTCAGTGTTTAAACCAATAGTTAAAAATGTGAATTCTGTTGTCATTTATTCACCCTCACGTCGTTGCCAACATGTATGACTTTTCTTTTTTCTACGGAATTGGTGGTGATGATGATGATTTAAACAGTTTTTCTCTATACAATGAAAGTCATTGGTGTCCAAAAAAACATTTGGACCACTTTGACTATGGATTAAAAAGCACTGAAACATTTTTCAACATTTTTCGAATGTTCTTTTGTGTTTTCTTTTGTGTTCAGCACAAGAAAGTAATTCCAGTCAGCACACAAATGGATTGAATTGTTCAAACAGGTGTCCAATACTCAGACTTGTCCTAGACAAAAGTATGTTTTAAGAAAAAAAATAAAAATAATAAAATACATATTATTATTATTATTATTTTTTATTATTATATAAACCCAATAATTAATGCCTAAATCACAGAATAAAAGAAATTTCATTAAGCACACATGGATTGAACTGCTAGAACAGGTGTCCAAGACGAAAATATGTTTGATGGAAAATCACTATTGACAGGACAATTTAATCCAGGATTAGGTCTGATCTGTAACCTCTGGGAAACCGGACCGTGATGCAAGAGCTCTGACACGCAATGCTTATTTATTTCCTGTGCAGCTGCTCGGGAATGACAATTTGTAGATATATACTAGTTATACTTCATTTCATTTGGCTTAGTTTAGTCACATGAAGCCTTCAATATACTATTGTATTATTTAACCTCATATAACACAGTTAGGGGGAAACGGATGACTTTCATGATGGATTAGTGGAGTTTCCAGACTCCCCACAGCCGTTATCTTTAATCTACGGGTTTTGCTAATAAGTGTGCGTTCAGATAGCCGCTGCGTGTCTACTCCGATCTGAACTGTGAAGTCATCCATCAAACGCGTAAAGCACGACGCTGTTTGGCTCCCCATGAAAAACAGAAATATCAATGTTGATCACGCTGTTCGCGCAGGTCTTTCGGGTCCGCGTAATTTATCTTCATACGACGCCTCTTACGCGGCCCTCTGCTTCTCAAAGGCCATGAGCCTGATTTGCTAACATGTCTTCCTGTAGCTCTTCCAGGACAACCTTTGCGACTAATAGAGCTGTGAGCGTGTTTGCTCAAACGTCGTATTGATTTTTTTAACTCCTTTATCCGTTCCAACAAGAGGTTGGAGGCCAGCTCTCTGCCACGTTGGAAAATGAATTTGCCAGCTGTTTTTCAATGCGCTGCTGCAGAGAGCAGAGATCTAGGTGGGAGGGTTCAGAGCCCGAGGGCAGCTGGAGGATTTCTGTATCGCACATCACTAAAGGGGGCCTTTTGCATCACCTTTCCCCCTTAAGCCTGATTTCCTTAATTTTTTAAAAGAAAGTACATGCAACAAAATCGATACCCGACTACGTTTTCTAAGCTAACAATCGCCGGCATATGTTTGTGCGTGCTTTACGCGCTCGGATGTGTGTTCATGTGTGCGTTCATTAAACATATGTTTGTGCACGCTTTTCGATTAGGATTAAATCTGTCAACTCTCTTGCACGCGGATCTGATTTGTCTTTTTCTTTTTTTTTCCTTTTCTGTTTGCATGTGTGTGCAGGTTTCCTGTCTCAGCTGGTACAGGATAAGACCTTTGAGCAGTGCGTCCGTGCTGGACACTACGCTGCTAACGTCATTATTCGCCACGCGGGCTGCACATTCCCAGAAAAGCCCGACTTCCACTGATGGGCCACTGAGAGAAACGGAAGATATGGTCGCCCAAGTGTTTTATAGGATTAATGCCTTTTTTTTTAAATTGACTTTATATCTTCTGGTCCTCTTTCCTCTCTTGTTCACGTGCCTATGTTTTCTCTGACTCACGGCCTAATTCAATCACAGAGACATATTTCACATTAAAAACTGTTTACAAAAGAGAAATTCCTCTGCTGCAAATATTGATTGTTTTTATTAAAGCCATTTTAGTATTAAAGTTAAGAGTGGTGATCATAACCAGCATCTTTTCAGATGTGGTGTTTGCTAACAAAATTACCTTAATGACATGGTGATACCATACTGCTGTAACAACTGAAGCAGATATTACAAATTTACATTATAGAAACCAGACGAATCATTTGAACTTTATTGAAATCAAAGGCTCATTTTCTCTCAGTGGAATTGTGTTGGCTAGTCCTGCTGTTGTAAACCAAATGTAATTGTGAAAAGCACACTCATGTGTCATGAACAAAGAAATCTGTTGTTTTGTGAACAGTGCCTCTGCCAAAATTTAAATAAAAGAGGCTCTTTTACTGCTGTCACTTTTATTCTTTTCCTAACCTTATAATTAGTTATGAATGGATCTTTTATTGCTAAATATGATTATATTGTTAATAATCTGTGTTTTTGGTTCCACAGAATCAGTGCTGAGTTCGGAACCGCATGCTAGCTATATACTCTTGCTTTTTTGACCATATATTTCTATGGCTGGAATAGTTAGAGTAGTTCCTAATTCTAATTCAGCACAAGACTCCACTTTTGGCCTATTTTACTCTCTCAGCATCTCACCTCTGTATCCTATTGGATGGTTAGAAAGCCTCCAGCTTCTTCCTGTCCCCTTGATGACAGTGGCAGGTCTGAAAGGTTCATCTCTGTGATATGGGATGAAGAGTAGCTATTTGTGAGCATCATTAGACTCAAGGTACAGCTGCCCCTTTGTCCCTGTGAGTGACCGCAATCATAGCGGATTCCGGTTCTGTCACTGACAAACACGTTTTTGGACCCTGGCATCACAGAGCACATGGTTTTAAACAACCCGTGTGTCCACGCCATGCGCAGTTCCTAATGACAGCAAAGGACAAAGTCCTTGAGCACTATTTCACATTTTCAGCTCACACATATAGTCGCGCATGTTTTTTTTTTTTTTTCTTTCACTTCTCTAATCCTCCCGCTGTGTGTTTTACAATGATGCTGGGTGTTTTTAAGACCTGCGAAAGTTGCCTTTGAGGTTTATAAAAAGTAAGTTGATTCACAGGTGTCTTTCTGTTGGACAACATTTCCGTTAGTAGGTGTAGAAGACAGGGAAGTTTGAGCAAAGTCAACACTTTTAGTCGTGGTTCTGATATAGTTGAAATTGTACTTGCAATACATACAATGCGTCCAAAAAAATATTGTTAGGTACATGTACTTTGTGTTCATGTTGTATTGCAAACACTTTTCCTTATTTTGAGATGGGATATGGTTACAGTTAGGGTTTAGAAGTATCGGTAGGTTTGGGGGTTGAATTATATAAAGTGCTAAATCAAGTTTTTAATGATGTTTATATGTCTATGTGGTGTTTTTAATATGCTTTAAGACAAACCATGTGCACATTCATATGTCAACACCATTGCTGAGTATTTTCTCCTTAAAACTGCAGTGAAAAAAAAGACCGCGGTTTGAAATCGCTGGTGTTTCTGACGTCACAAACTACCTCGTAAGCGATCACGTCATTAACAGCATATCATTAACAGCGAACCAGCAGGGGAATCTCGAGGTAAGCCAGGTTATATCAGTATATTCTTCTGTTGATATGAAATATCGTGTGGATTTAGCAATATGGTGGGTGTATGATGCATATTACAATGTTATGATGAACTATATGCCTTTTCTCTACTGACGCTCTGAGTTGTTCAGAGGGTTTTGTTATAAGGCAGCTGTCTGACTCTGACATGGCAAACGGGAACATGGTGTTTGTAACATTAGCAACACATTATTAGCTGTTTGACAACATAGTCAAGCAAATGGCTAATATTAATCACCGTTATGTGTTTGAAGTTGTAAAGTGTGATACCATTGTGCAGCGTTTACCTCAATAAGTTGACCGACTGGATCTCTGAGTTGGTGTGAGCGAATGGAGGTGGGGCTCATTTGCATATTCATTGATCTGCGTATATTAAATGAGGCAAGGGTGTAAAGTTACATTCGAGCTATTTTAAGGAATGAAGTATTTTTTTTCCACAGGAAACGTTTAAATATGTCATTTTGATGATCAAAGATGATGATTTGATGATGTTTTGATGATTTACAAAATTCAACCCCCAAACCAACAGACAGTGTAATTACCGATGTATATACAGAAATTAATTTGAGTTCTAGGATTGGCCCTGGGGTTCTTTGGCATTATAGGTTCTTTAAAGAACCTATTATGCCGAAAAAGTTCTTTACAAGGAGAAACAACTGAAATGATTACATAATACTTTCATGTTTACTTAGAAATTCCTCTATTTTTCTAGTGGTAAAGTAGGTTTACAAGCGGTTTAATTAATAAATTCAATCAAAATAAGAAATGAATCAAAACAAAAGTAATTCAAACTAAATCCATAGAATGATCACATGACAGAAACCCCTAAAAGGCTCTATATATGAAACGCCTGACAGAACCCTTCAAGGTTCTATATAGAACCTTTTCTTGTATGTTTAAAATATAAGAACAATGTAAACGGCTGTAACTACACAATAAGTGCACTGTATCAAATTGTTTTCAATACATGACTTGCTATAGGTCTGTTATCATTAAAATTGTCCAATTGTAAAATTTCACTTGGAAAGCAACAGGCACTTTATTTAAAATTATGAATACACCAGCAACCGTGTGACCTC